>JASDQU010102288.1:149704-173253 GCA_032191745.1 Picea mariana
GGTCCCACTGGTTGGGTAACTCAATGGAACATTATTTCTCTTTGTATGGCATTACGGATGAGTTGGACAAACTCCGGTATGGTGTTCTCCATCTAGATCAATAACGTTGGAAATGGTGGCAATGGAGAAAAAATGCCTGCCAAAGGTATGTTTCTTGGACACACTTTGTGGTAGAGATTTATGAACTTTATGACACTGACACCAACCATTTAGGTCGTTTGACAAAGTTCAAACAATCTATCACAGTGGAAGACTTTATAGTTTATTTTGAATGACTGGATTTTCATACAGAGGGAATGTCTGATGTTTGTTTCCGAGAATTGTTTACCAGTGGCCTCAAGGATGAGATTCGTGCCCATGTCCTAATGGCTCGACCTCAAAGTTGGGTGGACGCTACTAAAAGAGCTATGGAAGCACAACAAGTTGTCTCTTCTCAAAATAAAAAACCCTCCTTTATTCCTCACACTAAACCAATAACTCACACTCCTCCTTCTACCCCACTAAAGATCCAGAAATTGACCAGGGTCGAAATCACTGAATGCCAACTCAAAGGCCTTTGTTATAATTGTGATGACAAGTATTTTCTAGGACACCAGTGTAAGGATGTTTCCGAAGAGGATGTTGAGGCTTCCCTTGTGTCTGTGTCAACTAAACTCACTAAAATAACCCCTCCCTCAGACCTTCCTGAAGTAGAACTGGTCATTTCCCTAAATGATCTCACTAGCTTCTCTTCTCCCCAAACCCTCAAGCTAATTGGTTACGTCAAGCATAGGAAGGTCATCATTCTTGTTGATAGTGGAAGCACCCATAATTTTATTCATCGCCACATTTCTTAAGAAACTAATTTCTATATCAGGGCAGTCAATAATTTTAGAATCATGATTGCCAATGGTGGGTCCGTGAAGTCTGGAGGGCATTGTGAAAATGTGTATCTCCAATTTGGTGAATACCACCTGAAATCTCATATGTTTTCTATCGACATGGGCGGTTGTGACATTGTGTTGGGTGAAAAATGGTTAAGGACTTTGGGTCCCATTCTCATGGATTTTAAGGAATTAACCATGCAATTCGACCAGGAGGGACAACCATATAAGTTCCAAGGAATCACTTTCGATTCCCCGGAGATCATTAGTTCCCATTTCATGGAAATGCTACTCAAAAAAGGTCATTCTGGCATTATTTCCCAACTCCATGCCATACAAGCAACTGAGACACCCTTTGTGTCACAGGACCTTCAATCCATCCTCTATAAACATCAAGTGGTTTTTTCCACTCCCTAGGGAGTCCCTCCTTCCCATGGTGTTCATGATCATTCCATTCCCCTTGTCCCAGGCATCCTTCCTCCCAATATTCGTCCCTATCGTAACCCCTTTTCCCCAAAAAATGAAATTGAGAAAATTGTTCAAGAACTTCTCAACGCAGGTGTTATCCGCCCTAGTATGAGCCCCTATTCTTCTCTTGTGGTCATGGTCCTTAAGAAAGAAGGTTCTTTGTGCACGTGTCCTAATTTCCGCGCCCTCAAAAACCTCACCATTAAATGCAAATTTCCCATCAATGTCATTGATGACCTCTTGGATGAATTGAGTGGTGCCCAGTTCTTTACTAAACTTGATCTTCGTTCTGGCTACCACCAGATCTGTATGAAAGAGGAAGACATTCCTAAGACTGTATTTAGAACTCATGAGGGCCACTATGAGTTTTTGGTCATACCCTTTGGCCTGTGTAATGCTCCCTCCACTTTCCAAAGCCTCATGAATCATGTATTTTGTCCTTTTCTTCGTCATTTTTTCTTAGTTTTCTTTGATGATATCCTAATCTATAGTAAAACCTGGATAGCCCATATTTCTCATGTGGATCTAGTTCTCCATCTCCTCTCTCGGCACCAAATTTTTCTCAAACAATCTAAATGTTCTTTTGGCGCCTCAGAAGTCGAGTATTTGGGTCATGTTTTTGGCAAGGTCGGCATCAAGGTGGATCCTTAAAATATTGAAGCTATGCAATATTGGCCTCACCCCAAGACTCTCAAAAGATTGTGTGGATTTATGGGTTTAATAGGTTATTATCGCAAGTTTGTTAAGAATTATGGAAATATTGCAGCGCCTCTCATTGCACTCCTTAAAAATAATTCTTCACTTGGACTCCAGTAGCTACTAAGGATTTTCAAACCTTGAAGATGGCCATGTGCACCACTCTAGTCCTGGCCCTTCCTGATTTCACAGATACCTTTGTCCTCGAATGTGATGCTTATGGGAAAGGAATTGGTGTTGTCCTTATGCAAGAGGGTCGGCCTTTGGCCTTTACTAGCAAACAACTATCCAAGCGAAATTTGGGAAAATCAATCTATGAAAAGAAAATGTTATCTATTTTGCATGCCGTGGATCTTTGATGCCCTTATCTATTGGGGAAACGCTTCCAAATTAAGATAGATCATCAAAGCCTCAAGTATTTTCTGGAACAACACCTTTCCTCCCCAGAGCAACACAAATGGGTGACTAAGCTCTTTGGATATGATTATGAGATCATTTACAAAAAAGGAAAAGACAATGTGGTTGTTGATGCACTTTATATAAAATATGAAGATAAAGGGTACCTTTTTTCTCTCTCCTTAATTGTACTAGATTGGATCCAAGCTGTTCGCCAGGAATTGCTACACGATCCAAAAAGTTCACATATGATACAACAATTGCAGTCCAATTCTCTAGTTTCCTCAGGGTACTCTTGGCTCAATGATGAGCTTTGATACGAAGGTCATTTGTATTTAAGTAAATAGTCAAAACTTAAATCCATGGTACTTTCTGAGCTTCATGCTACACCCACATCTGGGCAGTTTGGGTTTACCAAAACCTATAACCGGGTCAAACGTTCTTTTTTCTGGGATGGTATGAAACAAGACGTTTGTAATTTTGTGGCTGAATGTGATGTGTGTCAATGCAACAAGAGCAAAATAGTCAAATCTCCTGGCACACTACAACCGCTTCCAATTCCACTTGCTATTTGGTGGGATATATCTATGGATTTTATTCTAGGATTACATAAATCGGGCAATAAATCAGTCATCATGGTGTTAGTTGATCATCTTTCCAAGTATGCTTATTTTTGTGCTCCTTAAAACCCATTTACAACATCCACTATGGCTAAACTTTTCATAGATCAAGTCTTCAAGATTCATGGCATGTTGCATTCTATTGTTTCTGATCACGACCCAACTTTCACCAGTAATTTTTGGCAAGAACTGTTAAAGCTACAAGGCACCCAAATTCATATCAGCACATTTTATCATCCCCAGACTGATGGTCAAACCGAAATTGTCAACAAGTGTTTGGAAACATATTTGAGGTGTTTTGCATCGGAAAGGAAAAATAAATGGGCTCAATGGTTACCACTCTTTGAACGGTGGTACAACACTTCATACCATACAGCTACCTGCATGACTCCTTTTTAAGAAGTATATGGACAAAATCCACCTTCATTTATCTCATATTTGTCAGGTGTCTCGAAGGTCCAGAAGGTTGACCAAACGCTTACAGTTCGAGAGGCTATTCTCCATACCCTCAAAGAGAATTTAGTGATGGCCCAGAATTGCATGAAGCAACAAGCAGATCAAGGTCACTTTGGAAGTCAATTTGTAGAAGGGGATCAGGTGTTTCTTCGACTACAACATTACAAGAAAAAATCCCTCTAGGTTGACCATTGCCAGAAACAGGCACCCAAATTTTATGGTCCTTATACCATTCTCAAGCGTCTGGGAAAGATGGCCTATCAGTTAGCTTTGCCTAGTCATTTTAAGCTCCATCATGTTTTTCATGTTTCCTGATTAAATAAGATGATTGGAACTAAGTGCCAAACTCAAACCAACCTTCCCGAGTTGGACAAAGAAGGCTCCATTTGGCTACAACCACAAGTAGTTTTGGACTAGCGTGAGCGTCGTCTGCATCAAGGAACCATCAAGGAAGTGTTAGTCCAGTGGAAAGATACAACTCCAGCAGATGCCACTTGGGAACTAGCTACCATTATACAACAATTCCCTCATCTCAAGCCTTGAGGACAAGGTTGTTTTTAAGGGGGAGGACATGTTAGGGACCTAACCCCTCACGTAGGTAGAATAATATATTTCCATGTAATAAAGGTCAATATTAAGAAGGCCTAGAAATAAGGAAGAATAAGTGCAATGTAAGAAGACCTAATAGAAGCTTTCTCTTCTAGAAGGATCTTCCTCTAGATGGTTCTTTTGATAGACATATTTAGTATAAATAGGAGTTGAGGGTATGAGAATTGTTTTCTTAGATATTATTGTAATAGAGCTTTTCTCTACTAGAGGTTTCCCCTTCGAAGAGGAAAGTGAACATTGCTCTTAGTAATCAAAGTGCTCTTTCTAGTGTTATTCTGGTACCATTTTGGTATTGTTTTGGTGTTGTTCTGGTTATATTATTGTTCATCTACCATTTCTTGCTATTTATTTATGTTCTGCGTACTTTTTATATTTGGAATATTACATTCCATGAGTAGGTTTTATGCTATAGAAATGGGATTTGAGTTCTAAACATGGTTAGAGGGGGGGAAGGAGTTTAATACCTAAATGAACCTTCTTAATCTCTAGCAATATGGTTAAGGGAGGAAAAACATTGGGTCTTAGGCCCTAAACACCATTTATCAAGCTCAATCACCATGAACAAAACCTGCTAACCACAACACAAAGCCTCTATAGGGGGTATTTAGCATCAAAGTTGGATATGTATTTCATTATGAGATTTTACACACTAAGGATGGGTATCAAGTATTTGAGCATGGTTAAGGAAGGAAGAAAAGCACCTATGAATATTGTTGAATATTCTTAATGATCCAGATTTATGAGCGAAACAAAATGAAATGAAAATTTATAAAATTAATATAGATATAGAGAGAACAATAACATCGATACAGTGAAACTTAACTTCTATTCAATAAAGAAATATGTTGAAACTGTCAAATGCAAAATGAAACAAGCTTTCTCGAATGGTGGTAGCTAATCTCTGAGAAGATATGTGGTGGCTACGTCCATTCGTCTGAGCACATTACAATGAGGCCTTTAGGCCTTTTTAGCATCAAGAAGAAATAAGAAAACCCTAGACATCCAAAAACCTAACCCTATGAGATGAAGCACAAAAATTCTTATGGGCCCTGATGGGGCAAGTTGGTACATCATCTTCCCAGGGTCGTAAATTTTGCATACGATCTCTATTTTAGGCACATGATATCCTGTTGGAAAGTTCCATGTGAGGAATACACATTTTTTCGTCACACTCTGACCTCGTCTACAGTGTGACTATGGAGAGCCCAAAAAACGTTGTTTAGGGCCTCAAAATGACCCCGAAATTTTAGGACACAAAAAGATAGAAAAAAACAGTCAATATGAAAATTGTGTGTGAGAAAGTTGGAAGAGGTGGGTAGCCATCGATATCCACATGGATCGGTCCTCCCCCCTTAGGAAGAAATGGTCTCCATTGCATTGAGTTCCCCAATCAGATGAGGAAATTTATGTTGAATTTGGCCCTGGGTGAGGCACTTGACTTGGTGCAGGAGCTACCCCGCTTTGACAACATGATAAAGCTGAAGCTTTTGCTAGAGAGTACACTTGACCTATGTGCCCACAATATGATTAGTGTATTCTTGTTCCATGCATTCAGAGTTGATATCTTTCGATGTCAATTTTTCTTCTATCTCTGAGGTGTCCAATAATGTTGGAAAGTATGGCGGAAGGAGGTCCACATTAAACACTGGGTGTAAGCCAAGGAAGGGGGGAATGTTGAGCTCAAAAGGATTATCACCCACAACCTTGGTGATGGTGTAAGGTCCATAGTGGAGTGAATGAAGATTTCAGGGGTCTTGTAAGGCGTTCTTTCTGCAAATGCAACCAAACTTTATCGCCCACCTGAAACTTGTAGGGCACCTAGTGTTGATCATGGCATTGCTTCTACTTAACATTGGATTTATGCAAAATATCTTGAAAATGTTGGTGGATGTGTTTAATTTGTTCAATGAACCAGGTGGATCTTTCATATTCGGTTTTAGCATGGGATTATTCTGCCTGTGTGGATGCAAGGGGTAGTGCAACCTCCATGGGACCCAATGGTTGAAATCCCAACCCCACCTAAAATGGGTTGTGGTTGGTTGAGCTATGTTTGGCTCTGTTGTAACTGTGTTGAACATAGCGAATAATCTCATCCCATGTGTGTGGATGCTTGGAATTGTACATGCGCAAAATATGCACGATCATCCTGTTGACGACCTCCATTTGGCCATGTGTTTGGGGGTGGAAGGATGTGGATTTCGTGAGCTTGGTGTTCAGCCGTGACCAGAGGCTCGACCAGAATTTGCTGAGGAATTGTCTATCTTGATATAATATGATGGTCTGTGGTATCCCAAAATGTTCCCACACTCATTCAGAGAAGAGCTTGGTAGTGGCCTTCATTGTGATTCTCTTCTTATAGGTGGCCAGAATCACCATCTTGGAAAATCGATCAAGAACCACGAAAACATATCCATTTACATACTTGGTTGAAGGAAGGACTAATGTGTAGTCCATCGAGATGGATTCCCAGGGCCTGTCAAGAGTAGGCAGAGGGGTTTACATGCCTTGTTTCTTAATGGTTGGTTTGGAAATGGCATAGGTCATGCAAGACATGATATACTTGCTAACATCATGCCCAAGTTTCAACCAATAGAAATGTTGTTGCAGCACTGCCATTGTCTTTCTATGAAGAAGTGTCATGCCACCCAACTGTAGTGATATTTCCAAATCAACTTCGGTCGCTCATTTGATGGGACACAGAGATGGCCCAGGTGGAATGACAACCTGTACTGAAGATGGAAATCAGTGACAAATGTATTTGTGCCCAACATCTGGTAGGTAGTGGTGAAGTCAAGATATCTATCGTATGTGGCAAATGGAGGACGATTGAGGCAGTCAATGACATGGTTGGTGCTTCCTGTCTTATACTTTATGTTGAGATTGAATTGATGCAAGTATGTGGACCACTTCTAATGGTGGTAATTATGCAATTTTCCTTGTGTCTGCATGAACTGTAAAGGCTTATGATCAGTGTGGATGAATGTCTCCTTCCCGAGAACGTAATTCCTCCACTAGTGGTAGGATTGTATAATGGACTACATTTATTTGTCATAAGTGGGGTACTTACGAATGATATATAATAGTGTCTCACTATGAAAGGCCACGGGATGTCCATGTTGAGTGTGAACTGCATCCACAGCATAGTTTGAAGCATTTGTCTCAATCTTGAAAGGTTGTTGTAGGTTAGCTAATCAGAGTTGTTATCACTCAATTTGTACTTATTCCTGAGGAAAAGGTTAAGGGGAGGAAAATTCGCATAACATGAGGTTATCCTATCACTGAAACCTTAATAGGATACCTCTTTCTATTTAGGGTTGATGGCCCAAGGGAGACGTCCCCAGTGACTTGGGTTTTTGAGAAGGCAAAGGTTAAGGTGTCTATGAAAATGTCCCCTCTCACAAGTCACACTTACCAGAAAGTCCCAGGGTTTTAACCAATGAAGTAATGAGGTATTAAGATGTAACTTCCTGTTGATACAGGGGCATACCTAGGGTTCAATGCTCAAGAGCGCACCAACAAGCCCTAACTACTGACCCTTTCGGAAACACCTGTGAAGCAGATGCAGTCTCACCGGAAGTAGCTATAGGGGGTTGCAGGACACAGGTGTCTACAACCAGAGGAAATGCAGAGTGGATTCACAACAACAACACACAACAACTTAGTATTCTTTATGTTACTTTAAGCCTACTGCACAAGCTATAATCTTAGATCTAACATAATATCACAATAGCAACATATCAAATGACAAAGAACACAACATCAATCACATATAATAAAGATATACTTTTCACCCTCTCTCTAGGGCTATGTCCACATAACTATGCTTTATAATATATTAGATGAAAACATATAGTTCTTTTCTGCGCTCTTAGCTAGAAGATATTCTCTCTTTTCCTCTCTTTCTTTCCCCTCCCTGCGCACCCAGCTATAGGATCGATCTTCGTACACAGCTGAAGATCTTACAATACCATAAGGATCTCACACACAAAACTTCTCTCTCGTACAACAATAATCACTCATGCCAATAAAAAAACTAGAACGAACAATAACAACAATGATGAACCCTCCCAGGTCCTCTTGACCTTTATTTATACATTACAATATCTCACTGACAACATTAGGATGAAACCTAGGTGTCCAAAACCCTAGGTCAACTTGACCTGCATTTTCAAGGCTTCGCCAGCCTGTCTTTCCTTCCTTCTCATGCGGTGCTCCAAAGCATCCAACGGTGGATTTTTCTCCTTGTTGAGTTGTCCATGATATGTCTTCCTTGTTGATCTGTCATCCTTGATCTCCTCATCTAATGGATTTCTTTATCTTACTTTACTTCGTCTTTTCTGCTCTTTTGCTCACTTCGCCCCAGTAACAGTCACTGTGTCTTCCGCGTAGTTCACATTTTGCCTCTTCTTCCTTGATATTCGCTTTATTCCATAACCAAGGGCCAACAAGCCCCCAACACTCACCAGTGACTTGTCCCAAGTCACTTCGGGTCTGAATCTTCTGTTTCACTTTGTCTTTAGACTACGCAGGGCAGCCTATGCTTTCTGCTCTATCCTTCCCACTATGTGTAGACTGTATTTTTTGTGTCTGGTACCCAATTTTAACTACACCTGGTACCTAGACCCCTTTCCTCATGATTTTACTAAGAGTTGTGAGGTAGTTGGTTTTCATAGTACAATTTCAACCAGCCCCCTTTCACTAATCCTTCCTTCCATTCTTCGTTCAGTGTCGTCAACTGCGCATCTCCTCCTTCTATAACATAGGTGACCTCAAATGGCCCAAGCTGATGCGTCCTGAACTTCCTTGGATGCTTCATGAACTTATTGTCATATACCAATACTAGATCTCCTTGCTTGAAGGATTTCTTCTTAACGTGTCTGTCATGGTAGGCCTTCTCTCTTTCCTTCTGAACCTGGTGGTGAAATCCTGCAATAAATATGTCTTCTTCTAGTTTGATCAACTGTGTGAGCCTCTCTTGAACAGCACCAGTGTCATACATATCTGTAAAGGCAACAGTCCTTAATCTAGGAACCAAATATTCCATGGGAACAACTACTTCTAGACCATAAACTAGTTTGAATGGAGTCTGCATTGTCATCTTCTTACAAGTGGTTCTATAGGCCCATAATATTGTTGGTACTCTCAAATCCTAGTCATTCCTACTCACACTGCATATCTTTGTTAGTGTTGTCTCCAAGATATTATTGAATGCTTTGACTGTCCCATTTTCCTGTGGGTGGTAAGGAGTGCTCTTCTGGTGGTGGCCTTCAAATTCCTTATTCAAAGATTCAATGGTATTATTAATGAAATGTGTACCTTGATCACTCATTAGGGTCTTCGGGTATCCAAACCTAGTTATGATGTCATAAAAAATGAAGCGTGCAGCTGTAGTTGTACTACAGTCCTTAACTTCTCTTGGTTCTTCCCATCTGGTCAAGTATTTTGTCACAGTGATGATATAGTGGGCTCCTCTTTACTTTCCTGGTGGGTTGATGGGTCCCATGAAATCAATGGCCCATTTATCAAATTCTTGTAAGGTCAACTGAGGTGCTAAAGGCATTTCGTCTATCCTGGAAGGTTTCCCAACTCGTTGTCATACATCATAGGCCTTATAGTATTCCTTAGCATCTTTGTGTAGAGTAGGCCACCAAAGGTCGGCTCTAAGAACCTTCTGCGTTGTTTCTTTCCTTGTGTAGTGTCCTCATGCGATGCCCTCATGTGCTTCTGTGAGGATCAATGGTCTCTCTTCTTCCATAACACACCTCCTTAATATCTCAACAGGTCCCATCTTGTATAGTTTCCCAACTATAAGTGAAAAATCTACAGCGCGCACTACCAGTTGTTTCTTCTGAATGATTGTATAGTCACTCGGTGTCATTCCTGTAGACATGAACTGTACTATCTCTGTGAAGTGATCATCAACCTTCATGATGGCTAGCAGTTGTGTATCTGGCAGTGTGTCCTCCAAACTAGTCGGTTCTTCGCCATTCTCTAGTATGGACAAATGATAAGGTCCCTTGGTCATTCTCCCTGGTTTAACCACGATTTCAAAATCATATTCCTAAAATAACAACAACCATCTGCAAATTCTCCCCCCCAACACTGGCTTGTTGACCAGGTATTTTAGTGCAAAGTGGTTAGTGAACATTTTAAAGTGTCCTCCCAACAAGTAGTGTCAAAATTTTTGCAGTGCATACACCATAGATGATCCTTCTCTTTCAATGGTGGTGTAATTGATATCAGCTGTAGATAATTTCCTGCTAGCAAAGGCTAGAGGGTGGTCGATGTCTCTTGACCCTAGTTTTCCTAACACTGCTCCTAATGTAATGGATGAGGCATTGACATGTACATGGAATTCCCTGCTCCAATATGGGAAAACCAGAATAGGCGCAGTAACCATTTTATGTTTCAGTATGTTGAAGCTCTTCTGACATTCTTTTGTCCATTGAAAATGACAATCTTTCTTTAATAGATTCTCCATGGGTGTTGTTATCTTTGCATACCCCTTGATGAACTTCCTATAGTATCATGTATGTCCCAACATAGTGTGCAGTTGTCTTACTGAAGTAGGGGGAGGTAGATCAACAATAATGATGATCTTCGATGGGTCTACCAGCAACCCCTGCTTACACACAATATGTCCTATCAAAACTTCAAAAGGTGATAAAAATATGCACTTCTTCAAATTCAGGGCAATCTGGCATTGCCTGCATTTATCCAACATTAGACTTAGACATTCAATGTGATCTTTTAATAAGCTAAACACAGTCCAATCATCAAAATATGCTTCTAAAAGTTTATGTAAAAACTCTTTGAATGCTTCTTCCTCCACCCTGGAAAAGATGGTTGGTGCATTCTTCAAGCCAAAGGGCATCATTGTATACTGGTAAGACCCCCATTCTATTGCAAAGGTGGTCTTATGTCAATCTTCTTTGGAAATCTTGATCTGATGGTATCATGAAAAGCCATCTGTGAAGGAGTAGACCTCCTGTCCTCCAACATTGTATAACACTTCGTCAGTGAAAGGTGTAGGGAATGGGTCATGCAAATAGACATCATTCATCTTCCTAAGGTCTACACAGATCCTGATCTCTCATGTCTTCTTGTCTTGGACCACCATAGGGATAATCCATTCTGATTCTTCGACAGGTTCAATGATTCCTTCTTCTAGCATTCTGTCGAGCTCGATCCTAACTTTCTCCTTATACTTGGAGTTCAATCTGTAGGGTGTCTGCTTGAATGGCCTTGCATCTGGCTTCAAGGGAATTTTCATCTTTTCCATGGGCCCTTTAATACCCTTCATATCTATGAATTTTGTTGGAAAAAGGTCCTGATATTCATGCAACAACTCTGTGATCTTATCAATAGTGCCCTCATCCCAGTAATCTCCAAGGTTTTACAGTTTAGGTGTTTCCTTCGTTCCTATATTAACTTTCTTGATTTTAATGGGCTTCCCAATAAAAGGCAATTCGAATCCTAGTCCTTCTACCTCTCTCTGGCCTTTTGTTTTTGCGATGTTCACATTCCTAGGATCATCATCTTCATTAGCATTGATGTTGTTGCATCCTTGCAATTTCTGAAGAGGCACAATCCATTCATCCTCTTCTTGCTCCATAGGGAGGCTAGGTGCCTCCTCAAAAACTTTTTTCCTTACAATCTGTAATGCTTGATTCACTGTAGGATATTGGCTTTCAAAGAAAAAGGTGGTTACAAAGTTTTGAGTCATACCTTCCCAATTTGCAGTGATGAGGCACAGTTCAGCTTATAGATACCAATTAATAGGTATTGTGTCCAGAGTGTTAATAAATTTATGCACCCACTGCTCTTGAGAAATGTTTTTCCAGGCCTCCTCGCAACTGCGCACATGGTATTTCGGATAGCTTTGACATGTGTATCGAACTACGCATCCTGCGATGTTGTCTGAAAATCACGATGTCATCAAAGTGCGACACTGCACCAATTCTGCGATATTATTTTTATGTGTTCCCCACCATCTCGCTGGAGTAGATTTCAGTGCTTTGTCCAGTTCCAAAAACCTCTATTACGCTGGTACAACTTCTTCAAATTCCAACAAGAAAGTTTCTAAGTGACTCAATCCATCAAAAGTAGGAAGGTTACTTACTTCTGTGCCGATCCAATGAACCTCCCTGGTCAATCTGGCATATCTCCTCATAGACACTTCATACATCTTATTTTTCCAGTTCTCTAGTGCTTCTTCTGAGTCTGATGAGCATGCACTCTCACTTAACCAGCTCAAGTTCCTATCTGCTGTAGGAATAATGTAATCATGTTGTCTTGATGTTAATTTGTAAATATTCTCTAATTCATATGCACGATCTTCTTCTCTGATCGGCTCTGTGTATTGCGACCTTCATCAGGATCCAAAGGTGCAATGACCCTAAGGCCATATCCTTCAAACGCCATTCTTATTTTCTTTAAATCAACCACAGTAGAATTGTTAAAGGCCCAATCGATTCCTAACAGAGCAAGATAAGGACAACTCTCATCAACTATCTCAATTACTTCAAAATCTACAAATGTCCTCACCCTGTCGATGTCTACAGGAACATGCTCCAGTCTCCAAAAGGGGATTACTTCCTACTGATTAGCAATCCTAATCCTGATAGGGGAATAGATCAAATTAGGTTTTCCCATCAGTTCCCAAGTATGCTTTGTCATGACATTAACTTATGAGCCTAAGTCAAGGACTACATAATCTATATCATAATCTCCTATCTGAGCATTAAGGTGTAGTTCCTTATTTTTCCTTCTCTTCTTGAATAGTTGATGTACTTCTTTATTCAACAAAGGATCTACCCTTCCTATCTCATATTTTCTGACCAAGTTTTGTTGTTCTTGTATGGTTTTTTCATCCTTAATCAACTCAATAGACGTGTACAAGAAACTGACAAGTTTACTCACCTCTTTTCCATCTCCGTGCGAAGTATAATGATCAAAGGCCAAAGGCATTCCACATTCTCTTACCTCTAGTTGAAATTTTGATGAAGAAGCCTGATCTCCTGCAAATTATTTTCTTGCTTCCTCAAATGTTTGCTTCTCTTTCTTCGGATCAAACTCTTTTGTCTTCTCTACATCTTTTATGATTCCCGATCCTTATGTATCCTTCTCTAGAGTCACTATGTATTCTCCTGTAACAATGCCTCCTCTAGTGATAACAATGACTCTCGAGTCTTCTCCGTGAGGTTCTGCTTTGATCAATTGTATTTGTTGGTTTCCTCCTCGTCTCTCCTGAAGTTTGGCTAATAGCATAGGCAATCTTCAATGACATGTTCAAAAGAGTTGCAGTAAATGCAAGTGGTACAAGGGTTCTGACAGTCCCTTGCCAAGTGTGCTGGTTGTGTGCAGTTGTAAAAAATGATATGTCCTTGGCCTCGACCCATACCTCCTCCTCTTCCTCTTCCTCTGAATCTACCGCGAGGGTTGAAGTTTCCTCTTCCAGGGGAATTTTACTGCGCAGTGTTTCCTTCTTGTTGTACTTCGCCTTGAATTTTGTATACATCCCTTGACCTTTCATGCATGAAATCATAAGCTCTGCAATCCCTATCATCATGCCCCACCGACTTACAGAACATGCAATACATATTTGTGGGTGTTTGGACATATTTTTGTAAATAGTAACATCCATCCGGGCGATGTCGATTTCTACATACCTCGCACCATGGTAGGGTAACTTGCTTCAAAGGGCTAGGAGCTCCAGAGGCCAAGTACTCATGAAATAAGGGGCAGAGATCCTTATCATGGCCTTCTGATTTGCATCTAATACACCAGATGTCCTCTCTTTTATCTTTCCCTTTTTCCTTCTTCATATCTTCAACCTGCAATGATAAGCTAGTTAGTTGGCTCAAGATTTGACTCATACCTAAGATGGATTCTCCCATCGGGGATGATTCTAATTTCATGGTGATCTTCAGTGCCTCAACCTGCGAAGTAATATTTTGTTGCATCAGAGGAACTCTGATGTGTGGTAAGAGAGTAGCAATGAACCATTCCTTGTTCTTCTTGTCTAGGATCTGAAAATTCAACTGGCCCATTAAGGTCTTAAACCTCTGATCGAATTCCCACACAGATTCAGCTACTCTCTACTTGATTTATTTCAGCTCTATAATGCATTGTGACTCCGACTTGGGTTTCTTGAATTTTGCAATCAATGCATTCTTGATCTCATTCAATGGTTTAGGCTGAGCAATTACTTGGACAAGTTTCATGTACCAGCTCAGTGCGCGGTCCCTTAGGGTAGTACTAAACTGAGCTCTCTTAACTACTTCGTCAGTGACATTCTTAATACTCCATACAGCTTCACATAAAAACCAGTGTTGATCATGATCTTCAGATACATCTCCCCTAAATATAGGGAGCCTCATTCCATCTGCCATAGAGCTTCCTAGGTTTCCTGACTGAATAGGTACTGAACTACTTGTACTAGTGCTCTAAGTGTTCTGATGACTTAGGTTACTCTGGGTCTTAATGTTGTTGAAACAACAGGAGGAGTAATAGCACTTACTTCAATAGTTGGAACAGTTCCTGAAGTTTCTAGCTCTTCTTGGTGAGGTTCTTTTGTCTTCTCTTCCTCTGTCCTAGTGGACTCTAAACGCTTGTCATATGTCAGATCTACCTCTTCTCCACTGTAGAAGCCCTCATATCCGTAGTTCTACCTAAAAAGGTTTGCGAGACGAACTTCTCTTAACACTCTCCCACTATGCGTATGTCCAGCCTCTGTGTCGTTGTCGCTGTCTGAGTTTATGAACATTATATTTTTTGACCTAACTGATTACTGTATCTTCAAGATGTTCTTCTCATGCAATAACATCTTGATATTTAACTTTAAGAAGTGTAAAAATTTTCCACTATGTCCTTTAAAGAAGTATCTCTCAGCTTGGCTATATGATTCCACTCTGTCAATAACAAACTCGGTAATATACCCTCCAATCGTGCTATCAAACCAGTGATCTACTACTCTTAACATGGCATTGTCAACTCTCTTGAACTTCTTGACCAGTGTCGATGTCCAAACCATAGGTGGTCTGAGTCTGATCTTAAACTGGGTATATGCTAGTCTGGCTAGCCACTCGTATATCTCCTGATGGATTCCTCCAAAGAAGATCTCATGTATATCAGTGAAGATATACCTTCCCAACCAATCCTTTGTGCTAAGATTAGGGTTCTTGTTATGGGATTCAGCGAAGTCCTTTTCTTGATCCTCCATCCACTTCTGAATCTCTGTCTTCGATGGAAACCACCTTGACATTCCCTCAAGAAGATCTCGGTCCCAGCAACAAAACCATTTGTTGGTACAGGGGTAGACCCAGGGTTCAACGCTCAAGAGCACACCAACAAGCCCTAACTATTGGCCCTTTCGGCAACACCTGCGAAGAAGATGTAGTCTCACCCGAAGTAGCTATAGGGGGTTGCAGGACACAAGTGTCTACAACCAGAGGAAATGTAGAATGGATTCACAGCAACAACACACAACAACTTAGTATTCTTTATCTTCCTTTAAGCCTACTGCGCAAGCTATAATCTCAGATCTAACACAATATCACAATAATAGAATATCAAATGACAAAGAACACAGCATCAATCACACATAACACAAGATATACGTGGTTCACCCTCTCTCTAGGGCTACGTTCATAGAACTGTGCTTTATAATATATTAGATGAAAGCATACGGTTCTTGTCTATGCTCTTAGCTAGCAGATCTTCTCTCTTTTCCTCTATGTCTTTCCCCTCCCTACCCACCCAGCTGCAGGATCGATCTTCGCACCCAGCTCAAGATCTTACAATACCAGAAGGCTCTCACACACAACACTTCTCTCTCATACAACAATAATCACTCATGCCAATAACAAAACTAGAATGAACAATAACAACAACGACGAACCCTCCCATGTCCTCTTGACTTTTATTTATACATTACAATATCTCACCAACAAACTTAGGCCGAAACCTAGGTGTCCAAAACCCTAGATACCAAAACCCTAGGTGTCTAAAACCCTAGGTCAACTTGACCCTCATTTTCAGAGCTTCACCAGCCTGTTTTTCCTTCCTTCTCGTGTGGTGCTCCAAAGCATCCAACAGTAGATTTTTTTTCTTTTTGAGTTGTCCATGATCTGTCTTCCTTGTTGATCTATCATCCTCGATCTCCTCATCCAATGGATTGCTTTATCTTACTTCACTCTGTCTTTTCTTCTCTTTTTCTCACTTCACCCCAATAATAGTCACTGTTTCTTCCGCGTAGTTCGCATTTTTCCTCTTCTTCCTTGATCTTTTCTTTCTTACATAACCAAGGGCCAACACTTCCCAGAACAAAGCAACAAGAAACGATATATTTTGCAAGTACAACTTGTTGTTGGTAATTCATAAAACCATGAACTTTATCAATAAATGAAATAGTTGATATATGATGAAGCAAACCGAATTTTATAGCAGCAATTTTTATAAGATAATAGCTTCACAATAAGTTCCTTTAAAATGGCTTCAAAATGACCAAGAATAATTACTCATCAATGCCAAAGTACTAGCATTTGTCAGAAGCAAGTAAGGCAGTGTATTAATCAAGTTTTCAATTGCTTTTAGGTGCTTTTATTTTTGCAATAGATGGTTGTACCTTACTTTAGTAACAACAACAAATAGGTTAGTATATTAGACTATTCTAAGGTTAGGAGTAGTTAGTAGAGAGCTCAAGGTAAAGGTTTTGATAGTAGTTTTTGGCAATCACTCAATAGCAAGGCTTAGATCAGTTATTTTTTAGCGTAAAAGGAGTCCTTTTAGGCTATGGAAAATCTTGAAGGAACAAATGATAATGAGAGAACTAGAGACAAGAGGGATCAATAATTGAAGTGTTGGTAGCCCAAGGCTTCAATCACCAAACCCTAGGGGGGAAACGGATACTAGGAAGTAGGTAACCCTAGGCCCTAGTAGTTTCCCTCCTTGTTTATCTCAAAGATGAAAGATGGTGACTTATATGAAGCAAAAGGTTCTAGGGTGTTGCAATGGCAAGGCCCTTAGCAAAAATCTTCAAGAAAATTGGCTTTCTATCATAATCTAGTAGGTGAAAGTTATTAAGGCAAGGAAAATAACATGTGCTTTAGCCTCCTAGGGTTTTAACCTATCAATTTCATAATATTGGTATAAATGCAATATAAATACAACCATAACAATTCAATGAAGAAGAATTGCAAAAAATTTACTTACATTCACCAAGAATCATCTAGCAAATAGCCTAGTTGAACACTTCCACCAAGAAAGATGCCAAAATACTCCAAGAAAGTGCGTAGTAAATTTCAGCCAAGTAACCCTAATTACAGCACAAATTTCAGACCTCACACTTGTGTGAGTGAAAGATGATGAAAAAATACAAGAGAAAATCCCTTATTTATACAATTACAATGACCAAAATTAGGTCAAAAAGGCCAACATGGCCAGTTTACATGTAATATCTAGTTTTTACATTAAATGACAAATTAAAACCTTAAATCAAGAATAAAAGGTGACATGATTCCCTTTTAGGGTTACGCTAGGCCTTTCTTGTGAAACGTTGTCCTCGAGGAGCAAAACGTTAGGCCTCCCAAGGCCTATAGATCAAGCCACGCATGCCAAATGGCACACAGCTTCCTCCAAAGTGTCCATCAAACGTTGGGTGACGTCAAGGGTCATAGAGGTGATGTCATGGGCCTTCCAAGGTTTAAATCATAGTGGGATGGCAAGAACCCCCTGGGTCCAGGCCTGCCAGGTTGTCTCTAGTGGAACATCATCCTCTCTCTTTGGTGCAAACCTCTAAACTGTCTTTTCTCCTGGATGGGGTCTCGACATCCATCTGGTGGGATTTTATCCCTATGGAGGTCTGAACTAATCATCTCCCCATGTGTACCTATCCTTCAGGTGTGGCCCTGCAACAACAACAAGTACGCCCTCCATGGGCTCATAAGTCGCATAGATCATAACAATGTCAATCACATCTAATAATCAAGTTATTTAAACATGTGCATAAAAATCCTTTTTCCCAAACAAGTGTGAAAAGACATTATGTTATTCTATAAGCCAGGTTTGAACAGGATGTCAGGAGATCCTATTGGGATAATTCTCATTGGACGTGGGATGTTTCTAGGTAAAGACAAATCCATGCCATGTAAGTGGATGAGGTGGTGTAGGGATGTTTGAGCAATGGGTGCAGTGATGACAGGGGAATGTATTTCTTTCCTGTGGGTGCCTCTGAAGAGGGTGAATTTCACCTTGTCATGGATGTAAATGTTTCCAAGCCCATTCAATGCCTTTTATCTTTTTTATCTTATCGATTTTTCTTTCAAGAGACTAGTTAGGGGACATTCCCTGGCATGGTGATCAGTGGTGACAATGCTACCCACAAGCATTTCACAGAGATGAGAAGGTTGGCTCATGATGAGACCCCCTTTATCTTGGCTATGCCACCAAGAGCCACTACCCTAGTGTGGAAACCAACTGAATGATAGTTTCATATCGCTACATTCCCATGGACCTAATAGGATGGCTCGTGATGAGACCCCCTATTCTCCAACTAGGTCTTGATTTTATTATTTTATGGTTCCCTCTATTTCTTGTTGATAATCCTTTTATTTCTTTCTCGGGGATCCATGGGTGAAGCATCTGAAGGTTTTCTTCCTTTGGATTTTATCATTTTCCAGCTACTTTTACCCTCTAGACCTCTATCCCATTCTTTCCACAAGGTAAGGTACAACCCTTTGCTAGCTTGGAAAACCCAATGCTCGAACCAATGTATGGGATGGATGAGAGGGAAAAAGATGAAAAGTGGTAAGTATGGTGAGAACGGACAATGACCTTTCATGAACCCAGCTAGAGGAAACTCAAACCCTATGCAGACCAACTTGCTAGGGCATCCTTTCATTCCCCTTAGGTGTGGACAGGTGGAAAGGCATAAGATCCAAGCACATATTAGAAGTAAAAATAATTAAATGCACGTGTTCAAACATTTTTAGAATTAGAGCAACACATACCATGATACCCGGACTCATTACCTCATGGAGAAAGACCCACTGCTACTGAAGGACCAGGCTGATGGGATGGATGTTGTTTTTGCTGACAAGGTGGAGGCATTGAAGAAGAAAGATGGGCCCTCCATGGCCAGGCTCAAGTCAATATTCCTCTCGATACTCCATGTCGAGGACCTGTGGGCCTCGAGACATAATATCCTTAGTTATCCCTAGGCTAGGGGATAACATCTAGCTCCAACTCGGGGACATGTGCTCACCGTAGCACGCATGATAACCTCAACATCTCTGGCATGACCTGTGACCTGCTTGATATCAACAAAATATTATTAGTTATCATTTGGGGTGGTGATATCACCCCTGGCTCACATATGGTATAGTAAATGAAAATAAACAAGCATATATACAAATGTAAATACGACTACTATAGCATGAAATGCAGATGGTATATACAATGAATGAAAATTCCTACCTACTTACCTGTCATGTTGTTGGTGGGTGGTAATGCTTGATGTGTATACCGTTCACCGGTAACTTCAAAGCCTCTCCTTCCATGGTCCCTAGATTGAAAGAGTTTGTTCCTGCAGGACTCATGATCTTGTAGGGACCTGCCCATAGTCCATCCAACTTCTTGTGCATACCAGTTTTCTCCCTTCTCTTATCCCATAACAACACTAGATATCCCTCAACAAAATCCCTCTCCTTTTTCTTGTGATCGAAGGTATTCTTGATATTTTCTTGTTTTCTTATCATTTGGCTCAGGGTGGTCCTTCTAGATTCATCCAAATCTATTAACTGGTTAATTCTCCCTTGGATTGCTTCTCTTTCAATGGTGTATTGCTAAGAAAAACAGAGGATGGGGATTTGGAGATTCACAGGTAGTTTGGCTTCCAACCCATACACTAGCTCAAAATGGGTCCTTCCTATTGAGGTCTTTGTTGTTATTTGATCTGCCCACAAGGCATATTTCAGTTTGCTATCCCAAGACCTCTTGTTTTCCCCCACAACTTTCTTGAGGATGTTCATAGGGTTCTTCTTGCTCAAGTTTGCCAATCTGTTTCCCTATGGATAATAATTGGAGGAATGATATAGAACAATTCCATACTTTAAACAAAATTCTTCTAATGCAAGAGAACTGAAAGCTTTGGCATTGTCTGTGGTAATCTTGGATGGCACCCCAAACCTAGTTATGATTATTTCCTCCAAAAATTTCATGACTACCTCAGTGGCATTTTTTGTGGGGATAGACTCTACCCACCTAGTAAAATAGTCTGTGGCTACTAAAATACACTAGTAGCCATTACTTGAATTGTCTTTAAATTCCCCAATAAAGTCCAACCCCCACTATTGAAAAGGAGCTTCTACTACCATGGGTTTTAAAGGTTGTGCCAGGAGTTTTGGTTTACCAGTAAAGTATTGGAAAGGCTGGAAAGATCAGACATATCAGTGAGTATGATAAAATAATGTTGGCCAATAGTATCCAATTCTTAGGATCTAGTGGGTAGTAGTACGAGCTACGAAATGTCCACCACAATGTCCACAGTGTAATTCCTTCAACAATTTATCATCTTCTTCTTGATTGACACATCTAATGAGAACTCCATTGGGATATTTCCAACCAAGGGCATTCTTGGTCAAACAATATTTCATAGCTCTAAGTCGCAACACCCTTCTTTTGTATTATACTAGGTGGTCTTGGCACCATAAATTCTTAAGGTAGTATATTATATCGAAATACCATTCATCATGTTTTGTTTACTTTATCACATTTGTATGGCCTCTTGGTTGCTCTCAGTCAACATCTAGGCCAAACCTTGTCCCTTTATAATCTTGGTGGATTTTATCTCTAAGTCATACTCTTGGATTTTTGAGACCCACTTGCCCCTAGTACCCATACAATCTTCTTGCGATAAGACATCCTTTACTGTCGGGTAAGGGACATAAGCCTTGATTTTATTATAACCCACATAGTTTCTAAATTTCTTAAGGGATTTCACTAAGGCATAATCTTGTTTCTCAGTAATCGAATAGTTCATCTCTGAATCCCTAAGGACTTTTCTCATGAAAGTGATAGGGTGTTCATAGTCGTCAGCGTCTTTTTGCAGCAAGACACCTGCAATGGTGTCCTGGGAGGAAAAAGAGAATATTATGAAATCCCATGAATAGTCGGGACCGATCAAGACCGGGGCTTGGGAGATAGAATCCTTTATGTCTTAAAAACATTTAATGGCTTTATCATCTCATTTAAACACCATATCCTTCTTAAGTAATTCACTCATGGGTTTTATCCTTTCAGCAAAGTTTGGGACAATTCTTCGAATGAAATTTATTTTTCTGAAAAGGGATTGTAGGGACTTCTTATTGGCTGGGGGATGTACATCTTTGATAGACTGGACCCTCTCAGGGTCTATCAAAATTCCCCCTTTCGAGGCTATGTGTCCCAAAAGTTTCCCTTTATCTATCCTGAAGATAGATTTATTAGGGTTCAAGGAGATACCATACTTTCTACATCACTCAAAAACAATTCTAAGGTGTGATATGTGGTATTTCCTCTCTTTTGATATGACTGTGAGATCATCTTGGAAAATTTCTATGATTTTCTGAATGCGTTCCCTAAATGAAAAATCCATTTCTCTTTGAAAGGTAGCACTGACATTCATAAGGCCAAACATAATTCTCAAGTACATAAATGTTCCCCATGGTGTGGTAAATGTCGTTTTAGGCCGGTTTTCCCTTTTGAGCAAGACTTTGTTGTATCCATAAAATCCATGCAACATGGACATCATCCCTGCCCATGTAACCCTTTGCAACAAATGTTCCATATTTGGGAGGGGGTAGTTGTCTTTCAAGGATAGTTGGTTAAGGTTTTAGAAATCTACACACAAGTGGATATCACCACTTTTCTTTCGAACAGCTACGAAATTTTGCATCCATGATGAATATCTTATGGGAGATACGATTCCAGCATCGACCATATTTTGGAGTTCCTTTTGTATCTGGTTTGCCAATTTTGGGTTGATATGTCTTAGATTTTTTCGGAAAGGTTTGGCTACTTTCATCAAAGGTATAACATGTTGGATAACATCACCCCAATAAGCCTTTAGTTCATCATAATTCCAAGTGAAGGTATCCTTGAATTCTTTTATGAGGTCTAGAATCTCCATCCTTTCCTTTTCAGTAGCTCCTTTCCCTATTTTGACCATCCTCGGATCCATCTTTGTGTCGATGTATAACTCTAGGGATTCATCTATTTGTTTGTTGGGTTTCCTTCCCTTGAAAACATCATGCCTATCAAAGAGGTGTTATAAAGGGACACATCCTTTTGGAAAAGTTTTATCTTGGAGGTTGACCACATCTAGGTTCATGGAATCAGCCAGGAAGTTTACTTGTGAATCGGTGAATTCTCTGTTATTTTCCATGAATCTAATGATTTGGTCATCATCTTCAAAGACTTGCCAATGTTCCAAGTTATCAGGGATCGAAGGTATAAACAAGACTTCCATTTTGCACAGGTTTTGGAGTGGGCCATCACAAGGTTGTAAGGTGGAAGCGGAAATAGCCATGGCATCTGCCATATAGTTTTCTTCTCAGGGAACTGTTTTGATTGTCACCATTTCAAAATATTTTGCAATGGATTGTGCAAATTCACAGTACTTTTTTAGTCTCCCATTCTTAGCAGCAAAGTCTAGTAACACTTGTGATACTATCAGGTCTGATTCCCCTATAACTCTTAGGTGTGTGACACCTTTATCGATTGCCAAGTTGAGACCTAGGATCAAAGCTTCATATTCGACAATGTTGTTTGTACAATGATATTCAATTCTATAAGTATAACATAAGGTCTCCTTGGATGGGGTTGTCAAGACAATACCTACCCCTGAGCCAGAACTCGAATGAGCCCCATCAAACTCTAAAATCCACATTCCTTTGGGTTTCTTGGTAGTTTTATCTTCCGAACTTGCCTCTTGGATGAACCAATTCTCAATTCCATTGTTAACACAAAGGAGTTGATTATCTGGTTCACCAGGGGTCTCAATTAGGAATCCTATAATGGGTTATTTGTGAAGGGTAAAGAATCCTCCTTTAGGGTGAGGTATGATAGCTTCAGACCCTCGGTTTTGGAAACTTTTGGTCAAGTTTTCTATAATGTCCTTACAGAGTATGATCCCCCAATTTTTTATAGAAAATATTACCAATACATCAATGGTAAAAGGAGCATTGGGGCAAGAATGAAAAGAAACACTCAGATCCTTAATAATTCATTGTTTAAATCCTTCTTGTGTGTTTGGTTGTGATATGCTTAGACTTAATTGGTGCATGACCCTTTAGGTAATAATATTAATAGGAGCATCTAGGTAAAAAACACAATTATGGAGGAGGGAATCATTTACCTGGAGGGTAACGTAAAAAGGTGCAGTTTCCCCATATTTTGTTCC
>JASDQU010102288.1:173548-221051 GCA_032191745.1 Picea mariana
AGAAAGTGTTTATTGTGGGGTTCATAGTCACTAGAACATCTTCTCAACTTTAACACATCCTTTTGATTGGATGAAGGCCTAGTATTTTCATGGAAATAATTTTGGACTAGTCCCTTAACAACTTCAATTAACTTCATGCCGGAATGAGCAAGCCTAAAAATAAAAGATCAATAATCTATTGACCCAAGTTGTCAAGTATTTCTCTTCTAATAGAATACTTTCAAATGCTTTTGGCACTTACTTTAAAAATACTAGATGTGTGTGTGAGAAAGTAATGTTACCTTGTGGTCTTATTTACAATAGATTTTAGAAATACACAACGAGGTACATTATGATATTTTGAACAAGTATTCCTTCTAAGTGTATTAAAAGAAACTGGAAGATTTATAATAAAATGATTAGTAGTCTATGAACTTTTAACTGTCCTTATGCCAATATATTTTCTGACAACTAAACTGAGTGATTCCGCATTTTTCAATTCAAAATAGTCTTCAATAAATTTTTTGCATTTACAATCAATAGTTCATTTAGGTAACTTACCTTCAAGAATCACTAGAGAAATATGATCCATATGAACATGTCTAGGAGTTCTTCATTGTGCACTAGATATATATGAGCTATGGAAGGTGGACCTACAATCTAAAACCCATCACCATGTGATTGCAAAATTCATTGGGAGATTGTATCACTTCATTCACCTAATGGTTAGGATTGGGAGTGATTTGGACATGCTAGTGGTTGGTATTATGAAAATATAATTGTTCATCATGAGCTTGTAGTGTAGGAGCCTCTTCATTGGAAGGTTGCATAAAATTTGAATGTCTAATTTCTCCCTCTATATACTAAGTATCTTGCAAACTTTCCATGTCTTCTTCAAATTGATCATTATTTATTAATGGAACATTGGTTGGAGGTTGAAATGATACTCGAATTGTAATGGTATCCATTGGATGCATATGCTTCACATTGGTAATGGGAGGGAAACAAGAGAGTTTAGTCTTAAACATAGATTCTCAAGTTCAAGTGCCACGGACATGTCCTTACACCACCACAAAAGAGCATGGATGGTTTGTGGGGCCTTTATCATCATCAAAGATTGAAAACAAGTGTCTTAGGATCTCATCGAAGCTTCTTGAGATCGAGAGCCTCAAAAAATTACTCAAACCAAGAAGAGGGAACTTTGTATGGGGTCTTTGGCATTCAAGTGGGATATATGCACCATGAATAGGTCTTGTGCACTGAAAATGTATGTTGATGCATAAACATAGTTAGTGAGACACAATGACCTTAAACCTTACTAAACCTTATCAAGTTCGAGCACTATGAACAACAACTAGAAACCACAACATGAGACCTCTCTAGGAAGTCATTGGCATTTGAGTTGAATATAGACACCATTATTAGGTCATGGGAATCATGGATGGTTTTTGGGTTTGTGTCGATAGTCAGGGGAGGGAAACAATTGCCTCTGGCCCTAAACCTATCTTCTCAGGCTCAAGCATCATGGATGAATCCTTGAATCTCCACATATGACCTATGTTGGTTAACAATCACCTACAAGGGTGTTATGGGCACCATCACTAGGTTATTTGTGCACTAGGAATGTGTCTAGAGATCTAACCAAGGTTACAAGAGGTGAATAATGGGCCTTGTGACCTAAATTATTCTTTTCAGGTTCAATTACCATGAACAACACCTGATACCCACAAAGCTTCTATGGATATAGTGTTGAACACATCCTTGAATGTTAGAGAAATTTATGGATAAACATTGTGTGAGGTTTTGAAACGTTCAACTTTTTGAGTGGACACTCCACCCATCATCAAGGACACTTGAAGCTATCATGGTTGAAAAGAGAGGTGAGGTTTGAATTTAAAAAGGTAGAAAGAAAGAGACCATTCACCCTACCCTATATCCAAGGCACCATCGATCATATCTCAAAACTCTTGGATAAGAAGAATATCAAAATTGTTTTCAAACCCTTTAAAACCCTAAAAAAACTTTTTAGGACTACTAAAGACAAGTCTGACAAGATGCTTGGCCCAAGAGTTTACCCAATTCCTTTCTCCTATGGAAAATATTTCATAGGTCAAATTGGTAGATCATTCAAATCCCATCTTAAAGAGAATATAGTTGATACCACCCTTAATCAGATATCCAAATCAGTTATCACCATAAACTCATTTAAATCCAAATACCTCATTTGTTTTGACCAAACCAAAATTCTTGCCTCATCCTCTTATTAATCCTCTCGCCTCATTCGGGAAGCTCTAGAAATTGACAAAAAATCCTAATGATTTTAATCATGAAGATGGCTACAAACTTAGCCAATCCTGGAAGACCGTCATTCATCACCTTGAACCTTAGGCTTCATTTTCATTCGCTTGATTGTGTCCCTCCTTTCCTCACTCCCCATCCTTTCGCGTCTATTATTTTCCTCATAATCTAATGGCTCCCTTGAGTGTCATCTTTCTTTTCTCTCCGCCTCTTCAAGTTTAACTCTTTTACTTTACTAACATTACAATTTTCCTTTATGAACTAAATTATTAAATCTTGATCACATTTTATTACACTATTTTGTATTTTTAAACCACTCTCAATTCTTCATTAGTTTCAACAACTTTTGAGACTTCATTGTCCTCATAACTTAAATTAATTTTCTAATATTGGATTGTTATTATTTGTTCTATTCTTAGATCCTAATTTATTTTGGATCTATTTATGATCTCATGGGTTAATTGATCTAATCTTGTCCTCGCAATCTTTTTGTTCCCATTAATATCATCCTGTCTCTCTCTGAAACCACCTTATATCTTTCTTATCATTTTTAATTCCCTTACTATATTATTGTTCTTATTATATTATATTAAAGACATTATTAAATTATATAGAAATCTTTTTTATCTAATTTTTTTATTATTATTTATCTATCATAACAATTTTCAATTACAACTTTATTATGTTTCACTTCTTAAGTTACTTCCTTTTTAATTAATAATTGATCTTATCTCTACGATCAACTTTTGATCTATTCATGTCCTCACATCTAGTTATTTCTATATGTGTCTTCATCTCAATAAAACCTTCTCACATTTTATATCCTTGCCTATTCAATTGATTAACTTTTTCACTTTATCATCATTATTATTATCTTTTGTATTTAAAAAGAATTTTGATTATTTAATATTAATCAATCTTAATAACATTCATTTCTTTCAAAAGTCGTTAGTACTATATTATTCTTAATTTTTGTTATTTATCATTCTTTGATATCAATGGTCAAATTACTATCCTTGTTAATATTTGATCTCAACGATTATTTTTCCTAGTTCCTATTCTCAACAATCACTTCAATTCTACTTTTTTAAATTCAAACCTCAACAATCGTTTCAACCATGATAACTTCAAGTGTCCCTGATGATGGTTGGAGTATCCACTCGAAATGTTGGACATTTCAAAACCTGATACACAATGTGTATCTATAAATTTCTCTAACATTATGACTAGTTGTGGATACCTACATACTCAGACACATCCTTGAATGACCACAGGAGACCCTTTTATGGTGTCTTTGGTCTACTAGAGGGATACAAGTGCCATGATTAAAAAAAAACACATACCCTAAATGAGAATGTGTTGAGGTCGCGGTTGAGGTTCTTTAGCATATGAGTGGGATATGTGTTCCATGTTAGGGAACTAACCCCTCACGTAGGTAGAATAATATATTTCCATGTAATAAAGGTCATTATTAATAAGGCCTAGCAATAAGGAAGAATAAGTCTGGTGTAAGAAGACCTAATAGCAGCTTCCACTTCTAGAAGGATATTCCTCTAGATGGTTATTTTGATAGACATATTTAGTATAAATAGGAGTCAAGGGTATGAGAATTTTTGTCTTTGATATTATTGTAATAGAGCTCTACTCTACTAGAGGTTGCCCCCTCGAAGAGGCAAGTGAACATTGCTCTCAGTAATCAAAGTGATCTTTATGGTGTTATTCTAGTATCATTTTGGTATTATTGTGTTTTTTTTCTAGTTATATTATTGTTCATCTTCCATTTCTAGCTATTTATTTATGTTCTGCATACTTTTTATATCTGGAATATTACAAGTGGTATCAGAGCACCTTCCTCACTAGAAAATTGTGGGTTAATTTTTTTCAAGGTAGAGATGTATTCCGGCGTCTTTAAGCTACATAGATCTATCATTATGTGCATAAACCCACGGTCGGGGATTCATACACGTAGGAAATACAAGAGGTACTTAAGCGCAAATTTGTTGGCCACCCTTGTAACCCCTGTTAGTACCCCTTCAATTGGTAGCGCATCAGACAACACCTGTATATGAATCGTACTAGATCTCCTAAATCCCTCCATAGATAAACCGATCCGCCACATGAATTATATAGTGCCACCGAGAACAACACTTTGGAAGATACTCTATAGTACCTAGGTAGTAGATTAGTACAGCTAAGGGCACAGTCTATCCTCCTTAGTTGTTGCCCTGAGATATTGGGTCGAGTACTATTGTTGGACCCCGCATGTATAGAAAAGAGCTATAGCACAGGGAAAACCCTTGTCTGTAGAACCCTTGAATACTTATCCCTTGGGAAGGAAACAAAAATAGAACACACAAGATCTATTGTCGCGCAATTTTGTCTCCTGTATTCGAGTTGCGAAATTACTACACAATTCTTCCTATTAAACATTTGGGAATTTCATCACTACAGTATTCTTCAGATCGGACTATAACTCCACAGGAGTAAAAAAATAAATGTTTGGATCCTATTGGCACCATTATTTGATACATATTCCGTTGGATTTCTCTCTTCGCCCTTATCGCATTCATACCTATCATATTTCAGCAAAAAAAAAAATTGTGGACCCAACCCCCTTCCAACACCCTTATTTGGTATTTACCCCATTGGCTTCAACTCATCGCCCTAATCATTGTGATACACTTCACCCATAACCCATTTTTTGTGTGGTCCCACCCACCCCTTTTCGTCTTCCCTCATCATCATGGCCCATACCCATAGCCAAGAGTTGGAATCTTGCTTCAATACCTTGCACTCTAATTTCACAGAAACCCAACAAGAAGTGCGACAACTCAGTGCCAATATTGTCTCCATCAATCAAAAAATGAATTCCTCCATAGTTGCCTCAATCATTTCCTCAATCGTGGAACTCAAACAAGACATGACTACCCAGCTTGAATCAGTCACTACGATGATCTGCACCAAGCTGCATATCCCTGCAAATATTCACTTATCTGACCCACCTTTGCATACCGAAGGTGAAACTTCCTCTCATTCCCAAATTTTCATCCCCATCACTTTCAGCATGACCTACACCTTCCACGTGTGGATGCAACCAAATTTTATGACTAGAGTCCCACTGGTTGGGTAACTCAATGGAACATTATTTCTCTTTGTATGGCATTACGGATGAGTCAGAAAAACTCCAGTATGGTGTTCTCCATCTAGATCAATAGCGTTGGAAATGGTGGCAATGGAGAAAAAATGCCTGCCAAAGGTATGTGTCTTGGACACACTTTGTGGTAGAGATTTATGAACTTTATGACACTGACGCCAACCATTTAGGTCGTTTGACAAAGTTCAAACAATCTATCACAGTGGAAGACTTTATAGTTTATTTTGAGCGACTGGATTTTCATACAAAGGGAATGTATGATGTTTGGTTCCGAGAATTGTTTACCAGTGGCCTCAAGGATGAGATTCATGCCCATGTCCTAATGGCTCGACCTCAAAGTTGGGTGGACGCTACTAAAAGAGCTATGGAAGCACAACAAGTTTTCTCTTCTCAAAATCGAAAACCCTCCTTTATTCCTCACACTAAACCAATAACTCACACTCCTCCTTCTACCCCACTAAAGATCCAGAAATTGACTAGGGTTGAAATCACTGAACGCCAACTCAAAGGCCTTTGTTATAATTGTGATGACAAGTATTTTCTAGGACACAAGTGTAAGGATGTTTCCGAAGAGGATTTTTTCCGAAGAGGATGTTGAGGCTCTCCTTGTGTCTGTGTCAACTAAACTCACTAAAATAACCCCTCCCTCAGACCTTCCTGAAGTAGAACCGGTCATTTCCCTAAATGATCTCACTAGCTTCTCTTCTCCCCAAACCCTCAAGCTAATTGGTTACTTCAAGCATAGGAAGGTCATCATTCTTGTTGATAATGGAAGCACCCATAATTTTATTCATCACCACATTTCCCAAGAAACTAATTTCTATATCAGGGCAGTCAATAATTTTCAAATCATGATTGCCAATGGCAGGTCCATGAAGTCTGGAGGGCATTGTGAAAATGTCTATCTCCAATTTGGTGAATACCACCTGAAATCTCATATGTTTTCTATCGACATGGGCGGTTGTGACATTGTGTTGGGTGTAAAATGGTTAAGGACTTTGGGTCCCATTCTCATGGATTTTAAGGAATTAACCATGCAATTCGACCAGGAGGGACAACCATATAAGTTCCAAGGAATCACTTTCGTTTCCTCGGAGATCATTAGTTCCCATTTCATGGAAATGCTACTCAAAAAAGGTCATTCTGGAATTATTTCCCAACTCCATCCAATACAAGCAACTAAGACACCCTTTGTGTCACAGGACCTTCAATCCATCCTCTCTAAACATCAAGTGGTTTTTAACACTCCCCAGGGAGTCCCTCCTTCCCATGGTCTTCATGATCATTCCATTCCCCTTGTCCCAGGCATCCTTCCTCCCAATATTCGTCCCTATCGTCGCCCCTTTTCCCCAAAAAATGAAATTGAGAAAATTCTTCAAGAACTGCTCAACGCAGGTGTTATCCGCCCTAGTATGAGCCCCTATTCTTCTCTTGTGTTCATGGTCCTTAAGAAAGAAGTTTCTTGGTGCACATGTCCTGACTTCCGCGCCCTCAAAAAACTCACCATTAAATGAAAATTTCCCATCCATGTCATTGATGACCTCTTGGATGAATTGAGTGGTGCCCAGTTCTTTACTAAACTTGATCTTCGTTCTGGCTACCACCAGATCTGTATGAAAGAGGAAGACATTCCTAAGACTGCATTTAGAAATCATGAGGGCCACTATGATTTTTTGGTCATACCCTTTGGCCCATGTAATGCTCCCTCCACTTTCCAAAGCCTCATGAATCATGTATTTTGTGCTTTTCTCCATCATTTTTTTCTTAGTTTTCTTTGATGATATCATAATCTATAGTAAAACCTAGATAGCCCATATTTCTCATGTGGATCTAGTTCTCCATCTCCTCTCTCGGCACCAAATTTTTCTCAAACAATCTAAATGTTCTTTTGGCACCTCAGAAGTCGAGTACTTGGGTCATCTTTTTGGCAAGGTCGGCATCAGGGTGGATCCTAAAAATATTGAAGCTATGCAATATTGGCCTCACCCCAAGACTCTCAAAAGATTGTGTGGATTTATGGGTTTAACAGGTTATTATCGCAAGTTTGTTAAGAATTGAGGAAATATTGCAGTACCTCTATTGCACTCCTTAAAAATAATTCTTTCACTTGGACTCCAATAGCTGCTAAGGATTTTCAAACATTGAAGATGGCCATGTGCACCACTCTAGTCCTAGCCCTTCCTGATTTCACAAATACCTTTGTCCTCGAATGTGATGTTTATGGGAAAGGAATTGGTGTTGTCCTTATGCAAGAGGGTCAGCCTTTGGCCTTTACTAGCAAACAACTATCCAAGCGAAATTTGCGAAAATCAATCTATGAAAAGAAAATGTTATCTATTTTGCATGCTATGGATCTTTGGTGCTCTTATCTATTCGGGAAACACTTCCAAATTAAGACAGATCATCAAAGCCTCAAGTATTTTCTGGAACAACACCTTTCCTCCCTAGAGAAACACAAATGGGTGACTAAGCTCTTTGGATATGATTATGAGATCATTTACAAAAAAGGAAAAGACAATGTGGTTGTTGATGCACTTTCTATAAAATATGAAAATAAAGGGGACCTTTTTTCTCTCTCCTTAATTGTACTAGATTGGATCCAAGTTGTTTTCCAAGAATGGCTACACGATCCAAAAAGTTCACATATGATACAACAATTGCAGTCCAATTCTCTAGTTTCCCCAGGGTACTCTTGGCTCAATGATGAGCTTTGATAAAAAGGTTGTTTGTATTTAAGTAAATAGTAAAAACTTAAATCCATGGTACTTTATGAGCTTCATGCTACACCCACATCTAGGCAGTTTGGGTTTACCAAAACCTATAACCAGGTCAAACGTTCTTTTTTATGGGATGGTATGAAACAAGACGTTTGTAATTTTGTGGCTGAATGTGATGCGTGTCAATGCAACAAGAGAGAAACAGTCAAATCTCCTGGCACACTACAACTGCTTCCAATTCCACTTGCTATTTGGTGGGATATATCTATGGATTTTATTGTAGGATTACATAAATCGGGCAATAAATCAGTCATCATGGTGGTAGTTGATCATATTTCCAAGTATGCTCATTTTTGTGCTCCTCAAAACCCATTTACAAAATCCACTGTGTCTAAACTTTTCATAGATCAAGTCTTCAAGATTCATGGCATGCCGCATTCTATTGTTTCTGATCACGACCCAACTTTCACCAGAAATTTTTGGCAAGAACTGTTAAAGCTACAAGGCACCCAAATGCATATCAGCACATTTTATCATCCCTAGACTGATGGTCAAACCGAAATTGTCAACAAGTGTTTGGAAACATATTTGAGGTGTTTTGCATCGGAAAGGAAAAATAAATGGGCTCAATGGTTACCACTCTCTAAATGGTGGTACAACACTTCATACCATACAACTACCTGCATGACTCCTTTTGAAGCGGTATATGGACAAAATCCACCTTCAGTTATCTCATATTTTTCAGGTGTCTCGAAGGTCCAGGAAGTTGACCAAACGCTTACAGTTTGAGAGGCTATTCTCCATACCCTCAAAGAGAATTTGGTGATGGCCCAAAATTGCATGAAGCAACAAGCAGATCAAGGTCACTTTGGACGTCAATTTGTAGAAGGGGATCAGGTGTTTCTTCGACTACAACATTACAAGAAAAATTCCCTCAAGGTTGACCATTGCCAGAAACTGGCACCCAAATTTTATGGTCCTTATACCATTCTCAAGCATGTGGGAAAGGTGGCCTATCAGTGAGCTTTGACCAATCATTCTAAGCTCCATCATGTTTTTCATGTTTCCTGATTAAATAAGATGATTGGAACTAAGTGCCAAACTCAAACCAACCTTCCCGGGTTGGACGAAGAAGGCTCCATTTGGCTACAAACACAAGAATTTTTGGACTAGCATGAGCGTCATCTACGTCAAGGAACCATCAAGGAAGTGTTAGTCCAGTGGAAAGATACAACTCCAGCAGATGCCACTTGGGAACTAGCTACCATTCTACAAAAATTCCCTCATCTCAAGCCTTGAGGACAAGGTTGTTTTTAAGGGGGAGGACATGTTAGGGACCTAACCCCTCATGTAGGTAGAATAATATATTTCCATGTAATAAAGGTCAATATTAAGAACTCCTAGAAATAAGGAAGAATAAGTGCAATGTAAGAAGACCTAATAGAAGCTTTCTCTTCTAGAAGGATCTTCCTCTAGATGGTTCTTTTGATAGACATATTTAGTATAAATAGGAGTTGAGGGTATGAGAATTGTTTTCTTGGATATTATTGTAATAGAGCTTCGCTCTACTAGAGGTTTCCCCTTCGAAGAGGAAAGTGACCATTGCTCTTAGTAATCAAAGTGTTTTTTCTAGTGTTATTCTGGTACCATTTTGGTATTGTTCTGGTGTTGTTCTAGTTATATTATTGTTCATCTACCATTTCTAGCTATTTATTTATGTTCTACGTACTTTTTATATTTGGAATATTACATTCCATGAGTAGGTTTTATGCAATAGAAATGGGATTTGAATTCTAAACATGGTTAGAGGGGGGGAAGGAGTTTAATACCTAAATGAACCTTCTAAATCTCTAGCAATATGGTTAAGGGAGGAAAAACATTGGGTCTTAGGCCCTAAACACCATTTATCAAGCTCAATCACCATGAACAAAACTTGCTAACCACAACACAAAGCCTCTATAGGGGGTATTTAGCATCAAAGTTGGATATGTATTTCATTATGATATTTTACACACTAAGGATGGGTATCAAGTATTTGAGCATGGTTAAGGAAGGAAGAAAAGCACCTATGAATATTGTTGAATATTCTCAATGATCCAGAGTTATGAGCGAAACAAAATGAAATGAAAATCTATAAAATTAATATAGATATAGAGAGAACAATAAAATCGATACAGTGAAACTTAACTTCTATTCAATAAAGAAATATGTTGAAACTGTCAAATGTAAAATGAAACAAGCTTTCTCGAATGGTGGTAGCTAATCTCTGAGAAGATATGTAGTGGCTACGCGCATTCGTCTGAGCACATTACAATGAAGCATTCAGTCCTTTTTAGCATCAAGAAGAAATAAGAAAACCCTAGACATCCAAAAACCTAACCCTAGGAGATGAAGCGCAAAAATTCTTGTGGGCCCCGATGGGGCAAGTTGGTACATCATCTTCCCAGGGTCGTAAATTTTGCATACGGTCTCTATTTTAGGCGCATGATATCCTGTTGGAAAGTTCCATCTGAGGAATACACATTTTTTCATCACACTCTGACCTCATCTACAGTGTGACTATGGAGAGCCCAAAAAACGTTGTTTAGGGCCTCAAAATGACTCCGAAATTTTAGGACACAAAAAGATAGAAAAGAACAGTCAAGATGAAAATTGTGTGTGAGATAGTTGGAAGAGGTGGGTAGCCATCAATATCCACATGGATCAATCCTCCCCCCTTAGGAAGAAATAGTCTCCATTGCATTGAGTTCCCCAATCAGATGAAGAAATTTCTGTTGAATTTGGCCCCGGGTGAGGCACTTGCCTTGGTGCAGGAGCTACCCCACTTTGACAACACGATAAAGTTGAAGCTTTTGCTAGAGAGTACACTTGACCTATGTGCCCACAATATGATTAGTGGATTCTTGTTCCATGCAGTCAGGGTTGATATCTTTCGATGTCCATTTTTATTCTATCTCTGAGGTGTCCAATAATGTTGGAAAGTATGGCAGAAGGAGGTCCACATTAAACACTGGGTGTAAGCCAAGGAAGGGGGGAATGTTGAGCTCAAAAGGATTATCACCCACAACCTTGGTGATGGTGTAAGGTCCATAGTGGAGTGAATGAAGCTTTCAATGGGGTCCTGTAAGGCATTCTTTCTGCAAATGCAACCAAACTTTATCGCCCACCTGAAACTTGTAGGGCACCTGGTGTTGATCATGGCATTGCTTCTACTCAACATTGGATTTATGCAAAATATCTTGAAAATGTTGGCGGATGTGTTTAATTTGTTCAATGAACTAGGTGGATCTTTCATAATTGGTTTTAGCATGGGATTATTTTGCCTGTGTGGACGCAAGGGGTAGTGCAACCTCCATGGGACCCAATGGTTGAAATCCCAACCCCACCTAAAATGGGTTGTGGTTGGTTGAGCTATGTATGGCTTTGTTGTAACTGTGTTGAACATAGTGAAGAATCTCATCCCATGTGTGCGGATTCTTGGAATTGTACATGTACAAAATATGCATGATCCTCCTGTTGACGACCTCCATTTGGCCATGCGTTTGGGGGTGGAAGGATGTGGATTTGGTGAGCTTGGTGTTTAGCTGTGACCAAAGGCTCGACCAGAATATGCTGAGGAATTGTCTATCTTGATCTATTATGATGGTCTGTGGTATCCCAAAATGTTCCCACACTCATTCGGAGAAGAGCTTGGTAGTGGCCTTCATTGTGATTCTCTTCTTATAGGTGGCCATAATCGCCATCTTGGAAAATTGATCAACAACCACGAAAACATATTCATTTACCTACTTGGTTGAAGGAAGGACTAACATGTAGTCCATCGACATGGATTCCCAGGGCCTGTCAAGAGTAGGCAGAGGGGTTTACATTCCTTGTTTCTTAATGGTTGTTTTGGAAATGGCATAGGTCGTGCAAGACCTGATATACTTGTTGACATCCTGCCCAAGTTTCAACCAATAGAAATGTTGTTGCAGCACCGCCATTGTCTTTCTATGAAGAAGTGTCTTGCCACCCAACTGTAGTGATGTTTCCAAATCAGCTTTGGTCGCTCGTTTGATGGGACACAGAGATGGCCCAGGTGGAATGACAACCTGTATTGAAGATGGAAATCAGTGACAAATGTATTTGTTCCCAACATCTGGTAGGTAGTGGTGAAGTCAATATATCTATCGTAGGTGGAAAATGGAGGACGATTGAGGCAGTCAATGACATGGTTGGTGCTTCCTGTCTTATACTTTATGTTGAGATTGAATTGATGCAAGTATGTGGACCACTTCTGATGGTGGTGATTATGAAATTTTCCTTGTGTCTACATGAACTGTAAAGGCTTATGATCAGTGTGGATGAATGTCTCCTTCCCGAGAACGTAATTCCTCCACTAGTGGTAGGATTGTATAATGGACTACATTTATTTTTCATAAGTGGGGTACTTACGAATGATATATAATAGTGTCTCACTATGAAAGGCCACGGGATGTCCATGTTGAGTGAGAAGTGCATCCACAGCATAGTCTAAAGCATTTGTCTCAATCTTGAAAGGTTGTTGTAGGCTAGGTAATCAGAGTTGTTATCGCTCAATTTGTACTTATTCCTAAGGAAAAGGTTAAGGGAAGGAAAATTCGCATAACAGGAGGTTATCCTATCACTGAAACCTTAATAGGATACCTCTTTCTATTTAGGGTTGATGGCCCAAGGGAGACGTCCCTAGTGACTTGGGTTTTTGAGAAGGAAAAGGTTAAAGTGTCTATGAAAATGTCCCCTCTCACAAGTCACACTTATCAGAAAGTCCCATGGTTTTAACCAATGAAGTAATGAGATATTAAGATGTAATTTCATGTTGATACAGGGGCATACCTAGGGTTCAATTCTCAAGACCACACCAACAAGCCCTAACCACTAGCCCTTTCGGAAACACCTGCGAAGCAGATGCAGTCTCACCTGAAGTAGCTATAGGGGGTTGCAGGACACAGGTGTCCACAACCAGAGGAAATGCAAAGTAGATTCACAGCAACAACACACAACAACTTAGTATTCTTTATCTTCCTTTAAGCCTACTGCACAAGCTATAATCTTAGATCTAACATAATATCACAATAGAAACATATCAAATGACAAAGAACACAACATCAATCACATATAACAGAAGATATACGTGGTTCACCCTCTCTCTAGGGCTACGTCCACATAACTATGCTTTATAATATATTAGATGAAAACATATAGTTCTTGTTTGCGCTCTTAGCTAGAAGATCTTCTCTCTTTTCCTCTTTGTCTTTCCCCTCCCTGTGCACCCAGCTACAGGATCGATCTTCGTACACAGCTGAAGATCTTACAATACCATAAGGCTCTCAAACACAACACTTCTCTCGCATACAACAATAATCACTCATGCCAATAACAAAACTAGAACGAATAATAACAACAATGACAAACCCTCCCAGGTCCTCTTGACCTTTATTTATACATTACAATATCTCACCGACAACATTAGGCTGAAACCTAGGTGTCCAAAACCCTAGATAACAAAACCCTAGGTCAACTTGACCTGCATTTTCAAGGCTTTGCTAGCCAGTCTTTCCTTCCTTCTCATGCGGTTATCCAAAGCATCCAACGGTGGCTTTTTATTCTTGTTGAGTTGTCCATGATATGTCTTCCTTGTTGATCTGTCATCCTCGATCTCCTCATCTAACGTCTTGCTTTATCTTACTTTGCTCCGTCTTTTCTACTCTTTTTCTCACTTCACCCCAGTAACAGTCACTGTGTCTTCCGCATAGTTCACATTTTGCCTCTTCTTCCTTGATCTTCGCTTTATTCCATAACCAAGGGCCAACAAGCCCCCAACACTCACTAGTGACTTGTCCCGAGTCACTTCGGGTCTGAATCTTCTGTTTCACTTCGTCTTTAGATTGTGCAGGGCAGCCTATGCTTTTTGCTCTGTCCTTCCCACTATGTGTAGACTATATTTTTTGTGTCTAGTACCCAGTTTCAACTACACCTGGTACCTAGACCCCTTTCCTCATGATTTTACTGAGAGTTTTGAGGTAGTTGGTTGTCATAGTACAATTTCAACTAGCTCTCGTTCACTAATCCTTCCTTCCATTCTTCATTCAGTGTCATCAACTGCACAGTTCCTCCTTCTATAACATAGGTGACCTCAAATGGCCCAAGCCGATGCGTCCTAAACTTCCCTGGATGCTTCATGAACTTATTGTCATATACCAATACCAGATCTCCTTGCTTGAAGGCTTTCTTCTTAATATGTCTGTCATGGTAGGCCTTCTCTCTTTCCTTCTAAACCTGGTGGTGAAATCCTGCAATAAATATGTCTTCTTCGAGTTCGATCAACTGCGTGAGCCTCTCTTGAACAACACCAGTGTCATCCATATCTGTAAAGGCAACAATCCTTAATCTAGGAACCAGATATTCCATGGGAACAACTGCTTCTAGACCATAAACTAGTTTGAATGGAGTCTGCATTGTCAGCTTCTTACAAGTGGTTCTATAGGCCCATAATATTGTTGGTACTCTCAAATCCTAGTCATCCCTGTTCACACTGTATATATTTGTTAGCATTTTCTCCAAGATCTTATTGAATGCTTTGACTGTCCCATTTGCCTGTGGGTGGTAAGGAGTGCTCTTCTAGTGGTGGACTTCGAATTCCTGAGTCAAAGATTCAATGGTATTATTAATGAAATGTGTACCTTGATCACTCATTAGGGTCTTCAAGCATCCAAACCCAGTTATGATGTCATAAAAAATGAAGTGCGCAGCTGTAGTTGCACTATAGTCCTTAACTGCTCTTGGTTCTTCCCATCTGGTCAAGTATTTTGTCACAGTAATGATATAGCGGGCTCCTCTTCACTTTCCTGGTGGGTTGATGGGTCCCATGAAATCAATGTCCCATTTATCAAATTCCTGTAAGGTCAGCTGAGGTGCTAAAGGAATTTCATCTATCCTGGAAGGTTTCCCAACTCGCTGGCATACATCGTAGGCCTTATAGTATTCCTTAGAATCTTTGTGTAGAGTAGGCCACCAAAGGCCGGCTCTAAGAACCTTCTGCATTGTTTCTTTCCTTGTGTAGTGTCCTCATGTGATGCCCTCATGTGCTTCTGTGAGGATCAATGGTCTCTCTACTTCCATAACACACCTCCTTAATATCTCAACAGGTCCCATCTTGTATAGTTTCCCAGCTATAAGTGAAAAATCTACAGTGCGCACTACCAGTTGTTTCTTCTGAATGATTGTATAGTCACTCGATGTCATTCCTGTAGACAGGAACTGTACTATCTCTGTAAAGTGATCATCAACCTTCATGATGGCTAGCAGCTATGTATCTGGTAGTGTGTCCTCCAAACTAGTAGGTTCTTATCCATGGTCTAGTATGGACAAATGATAAGGTCCCTTGTTCATTCTACCTGGTTTAACCACGATTTCAAAATCATATTCCTGAAATAACAACATCCATCTGCAAATTCTCCCCCCCAACACTAGCTTGTTGACCAGGTATTTTAGTTCAGAGTGGTTAGTGAACATTTTAAAGTGTCCTCCCAAGAAGTAGTGTCAAAATTTTTGCAGTGCATACACCATAGCTAATCCTTCTCTTTCAATGGTGGTGTAATTGATATCAGCTGTAGATAATTTCCTGCTAGCAAAGGCTAGAGGGTGGTTGATGTCTCATGTCCCTGGTTTTCCTAACACTGCACCTAATGTAATGGACGATGCATTGACATGTACATGGAATTCCTTGCTCCAATCTAGGAAAACCAGAATAGGTGCAGTAACCATTTTATGTTTCAGTATGTTGAATCTATTCTGGCATTCTTCTGTCCATTGAAAATGACAATCTTTCTTTAATAGATTCTTCATGGGTGTTTTTATCTTTGCATACCCCTTGATGAACTTCCTATAGTATCATGTATGTCCCAACACAGTGCGCAGTTGTCTTACTGAAGTAGGGGGAGGTAGATCAACAATAATGATGATCTTCGATGGGTCTACCAGCAACCCCTGCTTACACACAATATGTCCTATCAAAACTCCAAAAGGTGATAAAAATATGCACTTCTTAAAATTCAGGGCAATCTGGCATTGCATGCATTTATCCAACATTAGACTTAGACATTCAATGTGATCTTTTAATAAGCTAAACACAGTACAATCATCAAAATATGCTTCTAAAATTTTATGTAAAAACTCTTTGAATGCTTCGACCACCACCCTGGAAAATATGGTTGGTGCATTCTTCAGGCCAAAGGGCATCATCGTATACTGGTAAGACCCCCATTCTGTTGCAAAGGTAGTATTATGTCAATCTTATTTGGAAATCCTTATCTGATGGTATCCTGAAAAGCCATCTTTGAAGGAGTAGACCTCCTGTCCTCCAACATTGTATAACACTTCGTCAGTGAAAGGTGTAGGGAATGGGTCATGCAAATAGACATCATTCAGCTTCCTAAGGTCTACACAGATCCTGATCTCTCATGTCTTCTTGTCTTGGACCACCATAGGGATAATCCATTCTGATTCTTCGACAGGTTCAATGATTCCTTCTTCCAGCATTCTGTTGAGCTCGATCCTGACTTTCTCCTTATACTTGGAGTTCAATCTGTAGGGTATCTTCTTGAATGGCCTTGCATCTGGCTTCAAGGGAATTTTCATCTTTTCCATGGGCCCTTTAATACCCTTCATATCTATGAATTTTGTTGGAAAAAGGTCCTGATATTCATGCAACAACTCTGTGATCTTATCAATAGTGCCCTCATCCCAGTAATCTCCAACGTTTTCCAGTTTAGGTGTTTCCTTCATTCCTATATTAACTTTCTTGATTTTAATGGGCTTCCCAATAAAAGGCAATTCGACTCCTATTCCTTCTACCTCTCTCTGGCCTTTTGTTTTTATGATGTTCACATTCCTAGGATCATCATCTTCATCAGCATTGATGTTCTAGCATCCTTGCAATTTCTGAAGAGGCATAGTCCATTCATCCTCTTCTTGCTCCATAGGGAGGCTAGGTGCCTCCTCAAAAACTTTTTTACTTACAATACGTAATTCTTGATCCACTATAAGATATTGGATTTCAAAGAAAAAGGTGGTTACAAAGTTTTGAGTCATACCTTCCCAATTTGCAGTGATGAGGCACAGTTCAGCTTATAGATACCAATTAATAGGTATTGTGTCCAGAGTGTTAATAAATTTATGCACCCACTGCTCTTGAGGAATGTTGCTCCAGGCCTCCTCGCAACTGCGCACATGGTATTTCGGATAGCTTTGACATGTGTATCAAACTGCGCATCCTGCGATGTTGTCTGAAAATCACGATGTCATCAAAGTGCGACACTGCACCAATTCTGCGATATTATTTTTATGTGTTCCCCACCATCTCGCTGGAGTAGATTTCAGTTCTTTGTCCAGTGCCAAAAACCTCTGTTGTGCTGGTACAACTTCTTCAAATTCCAACAAGAAATTTTCTAAGTGACTCAATCCATCAAAATTAGGTAGGTTACTTACTTCTGTGTCGATCCAATGAACCTCCCTAGTCAATCTGGCACATCTCCTCATAGACACTTCATATATCTTATTCTTCCAGTTCTCTAGTGCTTATTCTGAGTCTGATGAGCATGCGCTCTCACTTAACCAGCTCAATTTCATGTCTGTTGTAGGATTAATGTAATCATGTTGTCTTGATGTTAATTTGTAAATATTCTCTAATTCATATGCACGATCTTCTTCTCTAATCGGCTCTATGTATTGCGACCTTCATCAGGATCCAAAGGTGCAATGACCCTAAGGCCATCTCCTTCAAGCGTCATTCTTATTTTCTTTAAATCAACCACAGTAGAATTGTTAAAGGCCCAATCTATTCCTAACAGAGCAGGATAAGGACAACTCTCATCAACTATCTCAATTACTTCAAAATCTACAAATGTCCTCACCCTGTCGATGTCTACAGGAACATGCTCCAGTCTCCAAAAGGAGATTACTTCCTACTGATTAGCAATCCTAATCCTGATAGGGGAATAGATCAAATTAGGTTTTCCCATCAGTTCCCAAGTATGATTTGTCATGTCATTAACTTATGAGCCTAAGTCAAGGACTACATAATCTATATCATAATCTCCTATCTGAGCATTAAGGTGTAGTTCCTTATTTTTCCTTCTCTTATTGGATAGTTGATGTACTTCTTTATTCAGCAAAGGATCTACCCTTCCTATCTCATATTTTCTGACCAAGTTTTGTAGTTCTTGTATGGTTTTTTCATCCTTAATCAACTCAATATACATGTACAAGAAACTGACAAGTTTACTCACCTCTTTTCCATCTCAGTGCGAAGTATAATGATCAAAGGCTAGAGGCATTCCACATTCTCTTACCTCTAGTCAAACTTTTGATGAAGAAGCCTGATCTTCTGCAAATTATTTTCTTGCTTCCTCAAATGTTTGCTTCTCTTTCTTCGGATCAAACTCTTGTGTCTTCTCTACATATTTTATGATTCATGATCCTTATGTATCCTTCTCTAGAGTCACTATGTATTCTCCTATAACAATGCCTCCTCTAGTGATAACAACGACTCTTGAGTCTTCTCCGTGAGGTTCTGCTTTGATCAATTGTATTTGTTGGTTTCCTCCTCGTCTCTCCTGAAGTTTGGCTAACAGCACAGGCAATCTTCAATGACATGTTCAAAAGAGTTGCAGTAAATGCAAGTGGTACAAGGGTTCTGACAATCCCTTGCCAAGTGTCCTAGTTGTGCGCAGTTGTAAAAAATGATATTTCCTCCGCCTCGACCCATACCTCCTCCTCTTCCTCTTCCTCTAAATCCACCGCGAGGGTTGAAGTTTCCTCTTCCAAGAGAATTTTACTGTGCAGTGTTTCCTTCTTGTTGTACTTCACCTTGAATTTTGTATACATCTCTTGACCTTTCATGCATGAGATCATAAGCTCTACAATCCCTATCATCATGCCCCACCGACTTACAGAACATGCAATACATATTTGTGGGTGTTTGGATATATTTTTGTAAATAGTAACATTCACCCGGGTGATGTCTATTTCTACATACCTTGCACCATGGTAGGGTAACTTGCTTCAAAGGGCTAGGAGCTCCAGAGGCCAAGTACTCATGAAATAGGGGGCAGTGGTCCTTATCATGGCCTTCTGATTTGCATCTAATACACCAGATGTCCTCTCTTTTATATTCCCCTTTTTCCTTCTTCATATCTTCGACCTGCAATGATAAGCTAGTTAGCTGGCTCAAGATTTGACTCATACCTAAGATGGATTCTCCCATTAGGGATGATTCTAATTTCATGGTGATCTTCAGTGCCTCAACCTGTGAAGTAATATTTTTTTGCATCAGAGGAACTCTGATGTGTGGTAAAAGACTAGAAATGAACCATTCCTTATTCTTCTTGTCTGGGATCTGAAAATTCAATGGGCCCGTTAAGGTCTTAAACCTCTGATCGAATTCCTACACAGATTTAGCTACTCTCTGCTTGATTTCTTTCAGCTCTGTAATGCATTGTGACTCCGACTTGGGTTTCTTGAATTATGCAATCAATGCATTCTTGATCTCATTCAACGGTTTAGGTTGTGCAATTCCTTGGACAAGTTTCATGTACCAGCTCAGTGCACGGTCCCTTAGGGTAGTACTAAAATGATCTCTTAACTACTTCGTCAGTGACATTCTTAATACTCCATATAGCTTTGCATAAAAACCAGTGTTGATCATGATCTTCAGATACATCTTGTACCAGTGCTCTGAGTGTTCTGATGACTTAGGTTACTCTGGGTATTAATGTTGTTGAAATGAAAGGAGGAGTAATAGCACTTACTTCAATAGTTGGCGCAGTTCCTGAAGTTTCTGGCTCTTCTTGGTGAGATTCTTCTGTCTTCTCTTCCTCTGTCCTAGCGAACTCTAAACGCTCATCGTCTGGCAGATCTACCTCTTCTCCACTGTAGAATCCCTCATATCCGTAGTTCTACTTAAAAAGGTTTGTGAAACAAACTTCTTTGAACGCTCTCCCACTGTGTGTATGTCCAGCCTCTGTGTCGTTGTCGTTGTCTGAGTTTTTGAACATTATCTTTTTTGACCTAACCGATTACTGTATCTTCAAGATGTTCTTCTCATGCAATAACATATTGATCTTTAACTTTAAGAAGTGTAAAAATTTTCCTTTAGGTCCTTTAAAGAAGTATCTCTCAGCTTGGCTATATGATTCCACTCTGTCAACGGCGAACTCAGTAATATACCCTCCAATCATGCTATCAAACCAGTGATCTACTACTCTTAACATGGCGTTGTCAACTCTCTTGAACTTCTTGACCAACGTCGATGTCCAAACCATAGGTGGTCTGAGTCTAATCTTAAACTGGGTATATGCTAGTCTGGCTAGCCACTCATATATCTCCTGATGGATTCCTCCAAAGAAGATCTCATGTATATTAGTGAAGATATATCTTCCCAACCAATCCTTTGTGCTAAGATTAGGGTTCTTGTTCTGGGCTTCAGTGAAGTCCTTTTCTTGATCTTCTATCCACTTCTGAATCTCTGCCTTCAATGGAAACCACCTTGACATTCCCTCAAGAAGATCTCAGTCCCGGCAACGAAACCATTTGTTGGTACAGGGGTAGACCCAGGGTTCAATGCTCAAGAGCGCACCAACAAGCCCTAACTATTGGCCCTTTCAACAACACCTACGAAGAAGATGTAGTCTCACCTGAAGTAGCTATAGGGGGTTGTAGGACACAGGTGTCTACAACCAGAGGAAATGTAAAGTGGAGTCACAGCAACAACACACAACAACTTAGTATTCTTTATCTTCCTTTAATCCTACTGTGCAAGCTATAATCTCAGATCTAACACAATATCACAATAGTAGCATATCAAATGACAAAGAACACAACATCAATCACACATAACACAAGATATACATGGTTTACCCTCTCTCTAGGGCTACGTTCACAGAACTGTGCTTTATAATATATTAGAAGAAATCATACGGTTCTTGTCTATGCTCTTAGCTAGCAGATTTTCTCTCTTTTCCTCTATGTCTTTCCCCTCCCTACCCACCCAGCTGCAGGATCGATCTTCGCACCCAGCTCAAGATCTTACAATACCAAAAGGCTCTCACACACAACACTTCTCTCTCATACAACAATAATCACTCATGCCAATAACAAAACTAGAACGAACAATAACAACAACGACGAACCCTCCCATGTCCTCTTGACCTTTATTTATACATTACAATAGCTCACCAACAAACTTAGGCCAAAACCTAGGTGTCCAAAACCCTAGATACCAAAACCCTAGGTGTCTAAAACCCTAGGTCAACTTGACCTACATTTTCAGGACTTCGCCAGCCTGTTTTTCCTTCCTTCTCGTGTGGTGCTCCAAAGCATCCAACAGTAGATTTTTTTTCTTGTTGAGTTGTCCATGATCTGTCTTCCTTGCTGATCTATCATCCTCGATCTCCTCATCCAATGGATTTCTTTATCTTACTTCACTCTGTCTTTTCTTCTCTTTTTCTCACTTCACCCCAATAATAGTCACTGTTTCTTCTGCACAGTTCACATTTTGCCTCTTCTTCCTTGATCTTTGCTTTCTTACATAACCAAGGGCCAACACTTCCCAGAACAAAGCAACAAGAAATGATATATTTTGCAAGTACAACTTTTTGCTGGTAATTCATAAAACCATGAACTTTATCAATAAAAGAAATAGTTGATATATGATGAAACAAACCGAATTTTATAGCAGCAATTTTTATAAGATAATAGCTTCACAATAATTTCCTTTAAAATGGCTTCAAAATGACCAAGAATAATTATTCATCAATGCCAAATTACTAGCATTTGTCAGAAGCAAATAAGGCAGTGTATTAATCAAGTTTTCAATTGCTTTTAGGTGCTTTTATTTTTGCAATAGATGGTTGTACCTTAATTTAGTAACAACAACAAATAGGTTAGTAGATTAGACTATTCTATGGTTAGGAGTAGTTAGTAGAGAGATCAAGGTAAAGGTTTTGATAGTAGTTTTTGGTAATCACTCAATAGCAAGGCTTAGATCAGTTATTTTTTAGCATAAAAGGAGTCCTTTTAGGCTATGGAAAATCTTGAAGGAACAAATGATAGTGAGAGAACTAGAGACAAGAGGGATCGATAATTGAAGTGTTGGTAGCCCAAGGCTTCAATCACCAAACCCTAGGGGGGAAATGGATACTAGGAAGTAGGTAACCCTAGGCCCTAGTAGTTTCCCTCCTTGTTTATCTCAAATATGAAAGATGGTGACTTAGATGAAGCAAAAGGTGCTAGGGTGTTGCAATGGCAAGGCCCTTAGCAAAAAGCTTCAAGAAAATTGGCTTTCTAGCATCATCTAGTAGGTGAAAGTTATTAAGGGAAGGAAAATAACATGTGCTTTAGCCTCCTAGGGTTTTAACCTATCAATTTCATAATATTGGTATAAATGCAGTATAAATACAACCATAACCATTCAATGAAGAAGAATTGCAGAAAAGTTACTTACATTCACCAAGAATCATCTAGCAAATAGCCTAGTTGAACACTTCCACCAAGAAAGATGCCAAAATACTCCACGAAAGTGCGTAGTAAATTTCAGCCAAGTAACCCTAATTAGAGCACAAATTTCATACCTCACACCTGTGTGAGTGAAATATGATGAAAAAATACAAGAGAAAATCCCTTATTTATACAATTACAATGACCAAAATTAGGTCAAAAAGGCCAACATGGCCAGTTTACATGTAATATCTAGTTTTTACATTAAATGAAAAATTAAAACCCTACATCAAGAAGAAAAGGTGACATGATTCCCTTTTAGGGTGACGCCAGGAATTTCTTGTGAAACGTTTTCCTCGAGGAGCAAAACGTTAGGCCTCCCAAGGCCTATGGATCAAGCCACACGTGCCAAATGGCACACAACTTCCTCCAAAGTGTCCATCAAACGTTGGGTGATGTCAAGGGTCATAGAGGTGATGTCATGGGCCTTCCAAGGCTTAAATCATAGTGGGATGGTAGGAACCCCCTGGGTCCAGGCCTGTCAGGTTGTCTCTAGTGGAACATCATCCTCTCTCTTTGGTGCAAACCTCTGATCTATCTTTTCCCCTGGATGGGGTCTCGACATCCATTTGGTGGGATTTTATCCCTATGGAGGTCTGAACTAATCATCTCCCCATGTGTACCTGTCCTTCGGGTGTGGCCCTGCAACAACAACAAGTACGCCCTCCATGGGCTCATAAGTCGCATAGATCATAACAATGTCAATCACATCTAATAATCAAGTTATTTAAACATGTGCATAAAAATCCTTTTTCTTAGACAAGTGCGCAAAGACATTATGTTATTCTACAAGCCAGGTTTGGAGAGGATTTCAAGAGATCCTATTGGGATAATTCTCATTGGACGTGGGATGTTTCCAGGTGAAGACAAATCCACGCCATGTAAGTGGATGAGGTGGTGTAGGGATGTTTGAGAAATGGGTGCAGTGATGACAGGGGAATGTATTTCTTTCCTGTGGGTGCCTCTGAAGAGGGTTAGTTGCACCTTGTCATGGATGCAAATGTTTCCAAACCCATTCAATGCATTTTATATTTTTTATCTTATCGATTTTTCTTTCAAGAGACTAGTTAGGGGACACTACCCTGGCATGGTGATCAGTGGTGACAATGCTACCCACAAGCATTTCATAGAGATGAGAAGGTTGGCTCTTGATGAGACCCCCTTTATCTTGGCTATGCCACCAAGAGCCACTACCCTAGTGTGGCAACCAGCTGAACGATAGTGTCATACCGCTACATTCCCATGGACCTAATAGGATGGCTCATGATGAGACCCCCTATTCTCCAACTAGGTCTTGATTTTATTATTTTATGGTTCCCTCTATTTCTTGTTGAGAATCCTTTTATTTCTTTCTCGGGGGTCCCTGGGCGAACCATCTGAAGGTTTTCTTCCTTTGGATTTTATCATTTTCCAGCTACTTTTACTCTCTACACCTCTATCCCCTTCTTTCCACAAGTTAAGGTACAACCCTTTGCTAGCTTAGAAAACCCAATGCTCGAACCAATGTATGGGATGGATGAGAGGGAAAAATATGAAAAGTGGTAAGTATGGTGAGAACGGACAATGACCTTTCATGAACCCAGCCAGAGGAAACTAAAACCCTATGCGGATCAACTTGCTAGGGCATCCTGTCATTCCCCTTAGGTGTGGACAGGTGGAAAGGCAGAAGGTCCAAGCACATGTTAGAAGTAAAAATAATTAAATGCACGTATTCAAAAAAATTTAGAATTACAGCGACACATACCATGATACCCGGACTCATTACCTCATGGAGAAAGACCCACTGCTACTGAAGGACCAGGCCGATGGGATGGATGTTGTTTTTGCTGACAAGTTGGAGGCATTGAAGAAGAAAGATGGGCCCTCCATGGCCAGCCTCAAGTCAATATTCCTGTCGATACTCCATGTCGAGGACCTGTGGGCCTCGAGACATAATATCCTTAGTTATCCCTAGGCTAGGGGATAACATCTGGCTCCAACTCGAGGACATGTGCTCACCGTAGCACGCATGATAACCTCAACATCTCTGGCATGACTTGTGACCTGCTTGATATCAACAAAATATTATTAGTTATCATTTGGGGTGGTGATATCACCCCTGGGTCACATATGGTATAGTAAATGAAAATAAACAAGCATATATACAAATGTAAATATGACTACTCTAGCATGAAATGCAGATGGTATATACAATGAATGAAAATTCCTACCTACTTACCTGTACTTACCTGTCATGTTGTTGCTGGGTGGTAATGCTTGATGTGTATACCGTTCACCGGTAACTTGAAAGCCTCTCCTTCTATGGTTCCTAGATTGAAAGAGTTTGTTCCTGCAGGACTCATAATCTTGTAGGGACCTGCCCATAGTCCATCCAACTTCTTGTGCATACCAGGTTTCTCCCTTCTCTTATCCCATAACAACACTAGATATCCCTCGACAAAATCCCTCTCCTTTTTTTTGTGATCGAAGGTATTCTTGATATTTTCTTGTTTTCTTGTCATTTGGCTCAGGGTGGTCCTTCTAGATTCATCCAACTCTATTAACCAGTTAATTCTCCCTTGGATTGCTTCTTTTTCAGTGGTGTATTGCTAAGAAAAACAGAGGATGGGGATTTGGAGATTCACAGGTAGTTTGTCTTCTAACCCATACACTAGCTCAAAATGGGTCCTTCCTGTTGAGGTCTTTGTTGTTATTTGATCTGCCCACAAGGCATATTTCAGTTTGCTATCCCAAGACCTCTTGTTTTCCCCCACAACCTTCTTGAGGATGTTCATAGGGTTATTCTTGCTCAAGTCTGTCAATCCGTTTCCCTATGGATAATAATTGGAAGAATGATATAGAAAAATTCCATACTTTAAACAAAATTCTTCTAATGCAAGAGAACTAAAAGCTTTGGCATTGTCTGTGGTAATCTTGGATGGCACCCCAAACCTAGTTATGATTATTTCCTCCAAAAATTTCATGACTACCTCCTCAGTGGCATTTTTTGTGGGGATAGACTCTACCCACCTAGTAAAATAGTCTGTGGCTACTAAAATACACTAGTACCCATTACTTGAATTGTCTTTAAATTCCCCAATAAAGTCCAACCCCCACTATTGAAACGGAGCTTCTACTACCACGGGTTTTAAAGGTTGTGCCGGGAGTTTTGGTTTACCAGTAAAGTATTGGAAAGGCTGGAAAGATCAGACATATAAGTGAGTATGATAAAATAATGTTGGCCAATAGTATCCAATTCTTAGGATCATGTGGGTAGTAGTGTGGGTTGCGAAATGTCCACCACAATGTCCACAGTGTAATTCCTTCAACAATTTATCATCTTCTTCTTGATTGACACATCTAATGAGAACTCCATTGGGATCTTTCCAACCAAGGCCATTCTTGGTCAAACAATATTTCATAACTCTAAGTCTCAAAGCCCTTCTTTTGTATTATACTAGGTGATCTTGGCACCTTAAATTCTTAAGGTAGTATATTATATCGGAATACCATTCATCATGTTTTGTTCACTTTCTCCCATTTGTATGGCCTCTTGGTTGCTCTCAGTCAACATCTCGGCCAAACCTTGTCCCTTTATAATCTTGGTGGATTTTATCTCTAAGTCATACTCTTGGATTTTTGAGACCCACTTGCCCCTAGTACCCATACAATCTTCTTGTGATAAGACATCCTTTACTGTCGGATAAGGGACATAAGCCTTGATTTTATTATAACCCACATAGTTTCTAAATTGCTTAAGGGATTTCACTAAGGCATAATCTTGTTTCTTAGTAATCGAATATTTCAGATCTGAATCCCTAAGGAATTTTCTCATGAAAGTGATAGGGTGTTCATAGGCTTCAGCGTCTTTTTGCAGCAAGACACCTGCAATGGTGTCCTGGGAGGAAAAAGAGAATATTATGAAATCCCATGAATAGTCAGTACTGATCAAGACCGGGGCTTGGGAGATAGAATCCTTTATGTCTTCAAAACATTTAATGGCTTTATCATCTCATTTAAACACCGTATCCTTCTTAAGTAATGCACTCATGGGTTTTATCCTTTCGGCAAAGTTTGGGACAATTCTTCGAATGAAATTTATTTTTCTGAAAAAGGATTGTAGGGACTTCTTGTTGGCTGGGGGACGTACATCTTTGATAGACTGGACCCTCTCAAGGTCTATCGAAATTCCCCCTTTCAAGGCTATGTGTCCCAAAAGTTTCCCTTTATCTATCCTGAAGACAGATTTATTAGGGTTCAAGGAGATACCATACTTTCTACATCACTCAAAAACAATTATGGTGTGATATGTGGTATTTCCTTTCTTTTGATATGACTGTGAGATCATCTTGGTAAATTTCTATGATTTTCTGAATGAGATCCCTAAATGAAAAATCCATTTCTCTTTGAAAGGTAGCACCGACATTCATAAGGCCAAACATAATTCTCAAGTACATAAATGTTCCCCATGGTGTGGTAAATGTCGTTTTAGGCTAGTTTTCCCTTTTGAGCAAGACTTTGTTGTATCCATAAAATCCATGCAACATGGACATCATCCCTGCCCATGTAACCCTCTGCAACAAATGTTCCATATTTGGAAGGGGGTAGTTGTCTTTCAAGGATAGTTGGTTAAGGTTTTACAAATATACACACAAGTGGATATCACCACTTTTCTTTCGAACAACTACGAAATTTGGCATCCATGATGAATATCTGATGGGAGATATGATGCCAGCATCGACCATCTTTTGGAGTTCCTTTTGTATCTGGTTTGCCAATTTTGGGTTGATATGTCTTAGATTTTTTCGGAAAGGTTTGGCTACTTCCATCAAATGTATAACATGTTGGATAACATCACCCCAATAAGCCTTTAGTTCATCATAATTCCAAGCGAAGGTATCCTTGAATTCTTTTATGAGGTCTAGAATCTCCATCCTTTCCTTTTCAGTAGTTCCTTTCCCTATTTTGACCATCCTCAGATCCATCTTTGTGTCGATGTAGAACTCTAGGGCTTCATCTATTTGTTTGTTGGGTTTCCTTCCCTTGAAAACATCGTGCCTATCAAAGAGGTTCTCTAAAGGGACACATCCTTTTGGAAAAGTTTTATCTTGGAGGTTGACCACATCTAGGTTCATGGAATCAGCCAGGAAGTTTACTTGTGAATCGGTGAATTCTCTATTAATTTTCATGAATCTAATGATTTGGTCATCATCTTCCAGGACTTGCCAATGTTCCAAGTTATCAGGGATCGAAGGTATAAACAAGACTTCCATTTTGCACAGGTTTTGGAGTGGGCCATCACAAGGTTGTAAGGTGGAAGCAGAAACAACCACGGCATCTGCCATATAGTTTTCTTCTCGGGGAACTGCTTTGATTGTCACCATTTCAAAATATTTTGCAATGGATCATGCAAAGTCATAGTACTTTTTTAGTCTCCCATTCTTAGCAACAAAGTCTAGTAACACTTGTGATACTATCAGGTCTGATTCCCCTATAACTCTTAGGTGTGTGACACCTTTATCAATTGCCAAGTTGAGACCTAGGATCAAATCTTCATATTCAACAATGTTGTTTGTACAATGATATTCAATTCTATAAGTATAACATAAGGTCTCCTTGGATGGGGTTGTCAAGACAATACCTACCCCTGAGCCAGAACTCGAATGAGCCCCATCAAACTCTAAAATCCACATTCCTTCAGGTTTCTTGGTAGTTTTATCTTCCGAACTTGCCTCTTGGATGAACCAATTCTCAATTCCATTGTTAACACAAAGGAGTTGATCATCTGGTTCACCAAGGGTCTCAATTACGAATCCTATAATGGGTTATTTGTGAAGGGTAAAGAATCCTCCTTTAGGATGAGGTATGATAGCTTCAGACCCTCGGTTTTGGAAACTTTTGGTCAAGTTTTCTATAACGTCCTTACAGAGTATGATCCCCCAATTTTTTAGAGAAAATATTACCAATACATCAATGGTAAAAGGAGCATCGGGGCAAGCATGAAAAGAAACACTCAGATCCTTAATAATTCATCGTTTAAATCCTTCTTGTGTGTTTGGTTGTGATATGCTTAGACTTAATTGGTGCATGACCCTTTAGGTAATAATATTAATAGGAGCATCTAGGTAAAAAACACAATTATGGAGGAGGGAATCATTTACCTGGAGGGTAACGTAAAAAGGTGTAGTTTCCCCATATTTTGTTCCCATGCTTCCTACTTGGTAGAAAAAAGGGGATTCCTCTTCAAGACTGTCATCCTCATAAATTTGAGGGAAGGAGTATTCAACACATTCATCCTCGGGTGTTCCAAACATGTCTTGTGTGGGTTCCATATCCTCAGGAGATTCATTTTGTTGAGAAAATAAGGAAGCATCTTCCATGTTTGTGAAACCTGTGCTCCATTTTTTGGGGTAAGCTCTATATTCTACCTCAAGGATTTCTGGGAGGTCAGGATTTAGTTCTATCATTATCTCATCATTTGGTTCCCAAAATTCATTATTGTTCAAGAGGTTAATATGATGGATGGATTCGTTGAACCTAAGGTTGTCCCCAATCTAACAAGAAGCCTCTTATGCTTCTTCCAGGCTTGAGGGTAATCGATGCTTGAGGGTGAATTGCAAAATTCCGTCTAAGGAGTTTAAGTAATGTTGTAGAATAGCACTTTTTGGGTTAAAGTTGGGTTGGAGTTTGCTAAGGCAAATATTGAACCTATCATTGAAATCCATAATGCTATCATTGGTTCCTTTGAAAATCTCGAGGTATTGAGAGTAGAGGAAATCTATACTTTCCTTTTTACACCACCTGCCTTTGAAATCTCACTCTAGATCCTCAGGGGTTTTGAAGATCCCATTTGGTTGAGTTTTAATCTAGGTTATGGAAGTTCCAGTGAGTGATCTTGTAAAGAGCCTCATAAAGGTTTCAGGATGTTCTTGTCCAAATTGGTGAAATTCAAACCCTTCACAAAACTTGGTCGAATGTGAGTTAACATAGGATACTTCCTCTCCTGAAAATCTAGGTATCCAAGAACCAACCTTCTTGGGTAGATCATGAAATCCTCCTTGGGTGTTAGATAAATCCAAAGGGCCAAAGAGTTCTTTGTGAGACCATTTAGGAGGATTTATAGGGGTAATATGATTTACAGGGGTAATAGGGATTACAATAGTAGAAGAGAGTTTGTACTAACGTCCACTACGGGTCGTCATTTTTGAAGTCACCAGATAATTTTCTTGAAATGATCAAAGAAATGAGGTGATCACCCTTAGTGGAGTCACTAGGTAATCCTTTAAAAATAAAAAAACTTTTGAGGAAAAGGCTTACCGAGAAGTGTCATCTTTGAGGAGAATTGACTCAGTGTTCCCTTGCAATGACGCCAAAATGTTATCGCTCAATTTGTACTTATTCCCGATGAAGAGGTTAAGGGAAGGAAAATTGGTGTAACAAAAGATTATCCTATCAATGTCACCTTACTGGATACCTCTTTCTATTTAGGGTTGATGGCCCAGGGGAGACGTCCCCAGTGACTTGGGGTTTTGAGAAGGAAAATGTTAAAGTGTCTATGAAAATGTCCCCTCTCACAAGTCACACTGATCAGAAAGTCCTAGGGTTTTAACCATTGAAGTAATGAGGTATTAAGATGTACCTACCCAGAACAAAGCAACAAGAAAATATATCTTTTGCAAGTACAACTTGTTGTTAGTACTTCATAAAACCATGGAATTTATCAATAAAAGAAATAGTTGATATATGATGAAGCAAACATAATTTTATAGAAGCAATGTTTATAAGATAATAGATTCACAATAAGTTCCTTTAAAATGGATTCAAAATGACCAAGAATAATTACTCATCAATACCAAAGTACTAGCATTTGTCAAAACAAATAAGGCAGTGTATTAATCAAGTTTTCAATTGCTTTTAGGTGATTTTAGTGTTGCAATAGATAGTTGTAGCTTACTTTAGTAACAACATAAAATAGGTTAGTAGATTAGACTATTCTAAGGTTAGGAGTAGTTAGTAGATAGCTCAAGGTAAAGGTTTTGATAGTAGTTTTTGTCAATCACTCGATAGCAAGGCTTATATCAGTTCTTTTTTAGGGTAAATGGAGTCCTTTTAGGCAACAAAAAATCTTGAAGGAACAAATGATAATGAGAGAAGAAGAGAAGAACTAGATACAAGAGGGGTCAATAATTGAAGTGTTGGTAGCCCAAGGCTTCAATCACCAAAGCTTAGGGGGGAAATGACAACTACGAAGTAGTTAACCCTAGGCCCTAGTAGTTTGCCTCCTTATTTAGCTAAAATATGAAAGATGATGTCTTATATGAAGAAAAATGTGCTAGGGTATTGCAATGGCAAGGGCCTTAGCAAAAACCTTCAAGAAAATCGGTTTTCTAGCATAATCTAATAGGTGAAAGTTATTAAGGCAAGGACAATAACATGTTCTTTAGCCTCCTAGGATTTTAAGCTAGAAATTTTATACTATTAGTATAAATGCAAGATAAATACAACCATAACCATTCAATGAAGAAGAATTGCAAAAAATTTACTTACATTCACCAAGAATCATCTAGAAAATAACCTAGTTGAACACTTCCACCAAGAAAGATGCCAAAATACTCGAAAATAATCCTACTTCAAGAAGTGCGTAGAAACGTTCAGCCAAGTAACCCTAATTAGGGCGTAAATTTCAGACCTCACACTTCTGTGAGTGAAATATGATGAAAAAATAAAAGGGAAAATTCCTTATTTATACAGTTACAATGACCAGAATTAGGTCAAAAAGGACGACATGGCCAGTTTACATGTAATATCCAATTTTACATTAAATGAGAAATTAAAACCATAAATCAAGCATAAAAGGTGACTTCATGCCCTTTTATGGTGACGTTATTCCTTTCTAGTGAAACGTTGTCCTCTAGGAGAAAAACGTTAGGCCTCCCAAGGCCTCTGAATCAAGCCACACGTGCCACTTGGCACACAACTGCCTCCAAAGTGTCCATCAAATGTTGGGTGACATCAGGGGTCACAGAGGTGATGTCATGGGCCTTCTGAGGCCTAAATCATAATGGGAGGGAAATACCCCCCTGGGTCCAAGCCTGTCAGGTTGTCTCTGGTGGAATGTCCTCCTCTCTCTCTTGTGCAAACCTTTGATCTGTCTCTTCCCCTGGCTAGGGTCTCAGCATCCATCTGGTGGGATTTTATTCCTATGGAGGTCTAAACTAATCATCTCCCCAATAGTACCTGTTCGTTAGGTGTGACCCTGCACCAACAACAAGTACACCCTCCAAGTGCTCATAAGTCACAGGGATCATAGAAATGTCAATCACATCTAATAATCAAGTTATTTAAACATGTGCATAAAACCCATTTTTCCTAGACAAGTTCTCAAAGACGTTATGCTATTCTACAAGCCAGTTTTGGATAGGACGTCAGGAGGTCCTATTGGGATAATTCTCATTGGATGTGGGATGTTTCTAGGTGAAGACAAATACAGGCCATGTAAGTGGATGAGGTGGTGTAGGGATGTTTGAGAAATGGGTGCAGTGATGAAAGGGGAATGTATGGATTACCTTTGGGTTCCTATGAAGAGGGTGAGTTGCACCTTTTCATGGATGCAAATGTTTCCAATCACATTCAATTCCTTTTATTGTTTTTATATTATTTATTTTTCTTTCAAGAGAGTAGTTAGGGGACACTGCCCTGGCATGGTGACCATTGGTCACAATGTTACCCACAAGCATTTCACGGAGATGAGAAGGCTCGCTCGTGATGATACCCCCTTTCTCTTGGATATGCCACCAAGAGCCACTACCCTGGTGTGGTGACCAGCTAAATGGTAGTGTCATAACACTACATTCCCATGGAAATAATAGGTTTTCTTATGATGAGACCCCCTATCCTCCAACTAGATCTTGATTTTATTATTTTATGGGTCCCTCTGTTTCTTGATGAGAAGCCTTTTATTTTTTTCTCGAGGATCCCTGGGGGAAGCATCTAAAGGTTTTTTTCATTTGGTTGTTATCTTTTTCCAGCTACTTTTACCCTTTGGACCTTTATCCCCTTCTTCCCACAAGGTAAGGTACAGCCCTTTGCTAGCTTTGCAAACCCAATTCCCAAACCAATGTATGGGATGGATGAGAGGGAAAAAGATGAAAAGTGGTAAGTATGGTGGGAATGGACAATGACCTTTCATGAACCCACCTAGAGGCAACTCAAACCCTATGGGAACCAACTTTCTAGGGAATCCTTTCATTCCCCCCAGGTGTGTACAGGTGGAAAGGCATAAGTTCCAAGCACACGTTACAAGTAAAAATAATTAAATGCACATATTGAAATGTTTTGAGAATCAGAGCGACACATACCATGATACCCCGACTCATTACCTCATCGAGAAAGACCCATTGTTGTTGAAGGACCAGGCCAATGGGATGGATGTCATTGTTGCTGACAAGGTGGAGGCACTGAAGAAGAAATATGGGCTCTCCAGGGCTAGGCTCAAATAAATATACCTCATGGCACTCCATGTATGGGACCTGTGGGCCTCGAGACATAATCTCCTTAGTTATCCCTAGGCTAGGGGATAACAAGAGCATCGGGGATTAGCACAAGCATTACTTCAAATAATCAAATGATTTTTGTTGTGACTATCCCTACACAGATTTTTCCTTTCCACCACCCCTAGTCACTTGGCTAAGGGTCCATGCAATGTGGGAGAATCCCAACATGAACTTGTGATAGAAATTGGCAAGTCCTAAGAAGCTTCGAAGCTCAATGAGTGTGGTCGGGGATTTCCAGTCATGAATGAACTATATCTTAGCTAGATTGACATGCACCCCATGCTCATCAGCAATGTATCCTAGGTGTTGGAACCTGTTCATGCCAAAGGATAAATTTTCCAAATTTTCATACAGCTTGTGTTGTCGCAGAGTGTGTAGAACCTGTTGAATATGTGACCCGGATTATTTTTGGCACGAAATGAGAACGAAGATATAATAAAGAAATGCAGAGAGATATTGCAGATATTCAATAATATAACAGAAATGTATCTGAGATGCAACCATAAACACAGACATACAGTAATACACGATTTCTATTAATCAAAGAAATGTATAGAGACTGTAAAAATATAGAGTGAAAGACTCGCTAGAATGGTGGCAGCTTATCTCTGAGAAGAGATGTGATGGCTACTCACAGTCGCAAGAATATCGCTACAATGAGGCTCTGGAGGCCTTTTTACAACAAACGGGAATGAAAAAAAAAACCCTAGACATCCAAAAACCTAACCCTAGGAGATGAAGCACCAAAAGTCGTGTGGGCCCCGTTTGGGTAAGTTAGTACATTAACTTCCCGAGGTCGTAGCTTATGCATGTGATCTCCGTTTTAGGCGTATGATAGATCGTTGGAAAGGTATCATCAAGGAGATTAATTTTGTGGACTCAATCATTCCTTTGAATATAATTGAGAACCTCTATCTCTAAAAACCTTCATTTGGGCCCTCAAAATGGCCCCGAAAGTTAAAAACTGCTAAAAATAGTAAATTGTCAAATTTGCCAGAAAATTGTTTTGAGCCAGTCGGAAAAGGTGGGTGGCCACCGATATCCACCTAGTTCAATACTCCCTCCTTAGGAAGCAATGTTCTCCATTGCGTTGAGTTCCCAGGGGAGAGGGAAAAGCGTTTGTTGAATCTCCATCTTGGTGAGTTGCTTGCCTTGCTGGAGACGTCGCGCTGCTCAGTTTGTGGAAATCTGTCACGAACCTGTTGAGGCTGAGGCTGTTCAAAAATTTAGCCTACATGAGAGGATGTTGTGCAAAAGGAATATTTGCATTTTGTTGCAGCCTTTTCGACCTGCTTTTGTGGGATAGAAGGTTCTTGGGGCGAGGCTGTAGTGGTTGCAGTGTCCTTCTGTTCTCCTTTTGAACAAATTGTGAAGAAGCTAAATTTTGCAATATGAGATACTACTTTGCGACACTTCTTAGGTGGAATAGTAGTGGGAACTACCTTTGGTATTCTATAGAGATGACCCCCCAAAGTGACAATGACACTATGAGGTCGAGACTTATAAATAGCATGGCGCTTCCACATATATGACTAACCCAAGAGAACATCACAGACATCCAGTGGGGCAACATCACATAATACCTCATCCTTGAAGGGTTGGATGCCATATGACAATCGACACTGCTGGCTGACACGAAGATCTCGTCCTTGGAAAAGCCACCCGATGTTGTATGGTTGCGTGTGTGGTGTTGTCGACAATCCCAATTGTTTGACAACCTCTTCTGAGATGAGGTTCTTCTGGCTTCCGCTATCAACAATAAAATGCAACATGGTCCCCTTCACTCACATATGTGAATGAAAAAGGCGCTCCCCCTCTTTAGGATCTGTTGGTTCTTCTGGTTGAATTGCTACGGTCGCGACAATAGCAATGGGGTCTGCGTCAATGATCTATCCTTTACCAGTATTTTCAGAATCAAATTCTAAATTAGGGTTCGGCTCCTTGTCTTTGATCTCGACCACCAATGAATGTTTTGAGTGACATTCATCGATGCTTTGCCAAGGGATTTTGTGGAAATCACACCATTTTTCGGTGTCCTTCTTTGTCTTCCCGTGACCTTTCTTTTCCTGTGTCTTGCACTAGTTTTCAGGAGACATTTTGTTAAGGATGTCTTTGTCATACTTTGGTGGTTGCGGATTTGCAAACCCGAATTCCCATTTTTTTTGGTGCTTAAATTTCTGCTCGATTTTAACAGCATATCGATAGGAAGCACCGAGTGATGAGATGTCCAAAAAATCCATTTTAGTTTGGATGTATCTGTGTAGAGCCCCACGATATTTCAAAACCAAATTTCGTTTGGAGTCTTTGATACCCAGCTTGGTGTGCAAGGTATGGAAGGTATTGGTGAAATCTGGAACTTCTTGGCTCCTCTCTTTCCATAGTGTGGTCCATCTCATGTACTGGTCCTCATAGTTGCCAACAGGGTAATATTGTTCCTTTACGGCATCCACAAAAAAATGCCAAGTGGGATCGACCCCATATATTTCAGACTCCTCTGTGGAACGTTGCTCCCAATAAGTTTCCCACCAATGTTTGACATGGGGGAGAGCTTTAAGGAGCGTGAAGGTGATCTTTTCTTTGTCAAAAAAAATTTGAATAGAGAAATAACCTTCTAGCAGATTTAACCATTTGTTTAGGGCTTCGGCATCTATTTGTCCTTCAAATACAGGAATATCAAAATTAACTTGTACCTTGAAAGGTGAGGTACCTCCAAAATGGTCGCTTTATGAATATGTGCCTGTTGCTATCGGCAGGCATTGAAGGATGTGGGTAAAATTCTCCATCATTTTTCCCCTCTGTCGTGTGAGAGATTGCTCAAGCAACTCGTGTGAGAGATTGCTCAAGCAACTGATTGATAGGATCGGTTGCTCTGTCGTTTTTCTTTTCTTCCACCATTGAGGGTTTCTTGGGTGTACAAGAGCAATTGTCTCCAAGAGAGACAATCTTGAGACCCAAATTGCTATACTCAGACCTCGTCGGGTACATGCACTAAAAAAACGATCAAGAGCAACCTGCTCTGATACCACTAATCCAGATTATTTTCGGCACAAAATGAGAACAGTGATATAATAAAGAAATGCATAGAGATATCGTAGATATTCAATAATATAACAGAAATGTATCTGAGATGAAACCATGAACACATATATACAATAAAACATGATTTCTATTAATCAAAGAAATGTACAGAGACTGTAAAAATACAGAGTGAAAGACTCGCTAGAATGGTGGTAGCTTATCTCTGAGAAGAGATGTGACGAATACTCGCATTCACAATAAGATCGTTACAATGAGGCTCTGAAGGCCTTTTCACAATAAACAGGAATGAAAAAAAACCCTATACATCCAAAAACCTAACCCTAGGAGATGAAGCACCAAAAGTCATGTGGGCCCCGTTTGGGTAACTTAGTACATTAACTTCCCGGGGTCGTAACTTGTGCATACGATCTTCATTTTAGGCATATGATAGCTCGTTGGAAAGGTATCATCGAGGAGATTCATTTTGGGGGATAAATCATGCCTTTATATATCATTGAGAACCTCAATCATGAAAAAACTTCATTTGAGCCCTCAAAATGGCCCCAGAAGTTAAAAACTGCTAAAAATAATAAATTGCCAAATTTGCCAGAAAACTGTTTTGAGCCAGTCGAAAAAGGTGGGTGGCCATCGATATCCACCTGGATCAATATGTTGCAAGTGTTCCACTCAAATATTGATGAATATGAGGATTTCATCCAAACACACCACCACAAAATAATTGGTGAAAGGCTACAAGATATCACTCATCATCCTCATGAAAGTTGCTAGGGAATTTGTCAAGCCAAAGGGCATGATCAGGCATTTGAAAAGATCTTCTTTGGAATTCAAGGAATCCTTCCATACATATGTCTTCTCTATTGGGACCTGGTGGTACCTGGACTTCGTATCAATCTTACTGAAGTATTTGGCCCCCTCCAGTTGGTCAAGGAGATCGTCAATTTGGGGAATTAGGTACCGGATCCTAACTGTGATTTTATTTAGGGCCCGATAATAAATGCAGAGTCACCAGGTCCTATCTTTCTTCTGCACAAGCACGATTGGGCTTCCACAAGGTGATGATATTGGTCTAATGCGCCCCTTTTCGAGAAACTCTTGGATCTGGCGCTTGATTTCCTCATTTTCTGACAAAGAGTGGCGATAGATTGTCCCATTGGGTAACAGTCTATCGGGGGTCAGATCAATTGAGTGCTTGACCTGACAATGCAAAGGTACCCTAGTGGGTGAGGAGAAGATGTTTGTGTATTCTTCCATGACCTTATCCACTTGCTTATGTTGCATGGAGAAACCTATCGCAAAGGCCATGGATATGGCTGTGACCTTCCACTCACTTTGATCATGAATCATGAAGAAGATAAACTTCTCGGTCTTAGAGATGACCTTCTTCAATTGCTTGGCACATATCAAAGAAAGGGTAGTAGGTGGGACTACCTCAGGTATCTTGTACGATTTCCTGTCCAAAGTAATAATAAAACTATAAGGCCTCGACTCATATACAACATGGCATTTCCATAAATAAGGTTGGCCCAAAATAAAATGACAAACTTCAAGGGGGAAGATATCACACAATACCTCATATTTGAAGGGATTTATGTCGTAGAACATGCGACACTGTTGGCTAATGCAAATATCACTCCCTTGGCAGAGCCATCTGATGGTGTACGGTTGTGGGTGTGATGTTGTTGGAAGAGATAACCGCTTGACAACCTACATTGATATGAGGTTCTTATAGCTACCGCTATCAATGATGAAGTGCAGTGGAGTAACCTTCACCCACATTTGTGAATGCAAGAGGTTCTCACCTTCCTGTGGTTCATCAGGTTCATCGGGCTAGACCTTGGTGGTAGCAACGGTGGCACTGGGTTCTGTGTCAATGATTCATCTCCCTTTTTCTGGTTTTGACTCAAATTAGGATCCCGCATTTGATTCAAAGGCTTTCACCTCGGCCAGCAATGACATTTTTGAGCGGCATTCAATGATGTTATTCCATGGGATCTTATGGAACTTGCACCACTTCCTGGTGTATTTCTTTGTCTTCCCATTTTCCTTATTTTTTTATAGTTTAGACTGGTTGTCCTGAGGATGTCCATCCTTGCTCCGCCCTTTTTTTTGCGGGTTAGGGCCACCTTTTCCTTGCTTCTGTTGTGAGGGGTTCATAGACCCAAACTGTTGTGCCTTTTGTTTAAGATTCTTCTCGATTTTGACAACATATTGATAGGCCACTCCCAAGGCCAAGATGTCCATAAAATCCATTTCTTTCTATATGTATCTATGTAGATCATCGTGGTACTTGAGCGCCAAATTTCACTAAGATTCTTTGATACCCAACTTGGTGCGCAAGGTATGGAACACATTGGTGAACTCTGGCACTATTTGATCCCTTTCCTACTGCAGTGTGGTCCATCTTGTATATAAGTCATCTTAACTGCCAACAAGGTAGTATTGTTCCTTTATAACATCCCTGAAAGAAACCCAAGTGGGTACGACTACAAGTAATGTAGATCATTTTGTTTCCTTTTGCTCACAAAATTTCTCCCACCAATCTTTGACTTGGGGGATGACCTTAAGGAGTGAAAATGTAATATTTTCTCTATCAGAAAAGTTATTGGAAGAAAAATACCCTTCTAGAAGGTTTAACCATTTCTCTACAACATCCACATATATTTGACCTTCAACTATAGGGATATCAAAATTGATTTGTACCTTGAAGGGGGCAGTGCCTCTACTCAAGGAAGATGTGTTTCTTGTTGGCAATCATTGAAGGATTTTCACAAAATTAACCATCTTTGTGTTCCTCTGTCACGTGAGGTATTCCTCAAGGAACAATTTAAAGGGATCTCCTATCCCATCATATCTCTTTTCTTCTCCCATGGGTAGTCATTGGGTTCGGCGAGGCCGATCTTGCAAAGGCTCAACTGGTTCAAGTCCCAACTGCTTATACCCTGACTCCGTTGGGGACATGCACAGAGAAACAAATGAAGATCATACTACTCTGATACCACTGATCCATATTTATGAGTGGAACAAAATGAAACATGGATCTATAACATTAACATATATATACAAAGAACAATAACAAAGATACAATGAAACTTAACTTCTATTCAATAAAGAAATCTATTGAAACTGTAAAATGTAGAATGAAACAAGCTTGCTCAAATGGTGGTAGCTAATCTTTGAGAAGAGATGTGGCGACTACACGCATTCATCTGAGCACATTACAATGAGTCTTCCAGGCCTTTTTAGCATCAAGAAGAAATTAGAAAAACCTAGACATCCAAAAGCCTAACCCCAGGAAATGAAGCACCAAAAGTCATGTGGGCCTCGATGGGGTAAGTTGGTACATCAACTTCCCGAGGTCGTAAATTTTTCATACGATCTTTGTTTTAGGAGAACGATAGCCCATTGGAAAGGTCCATCCGAGGACTACAAATTTTTCCATAACTCTTTAAATTTATCCATAGTGTGAATGTGGCGAGCCCAAAAAATGTTGTTTAGGGCCTCAAAACATCCCTAGAAGTTTAGGACCTGAAAAACTAGAAAAAAATTGCAAGATGAAAATTGTATGTGAGCTAGTTGGAAGAGGTGGGTGGCCATCGATATCCACCTGGATCACTCAATCTCAAAATCCTTGAAAAAACCCTCAAACCAACACATGAGTCATTTGTAGGACTTCGAGTAGGATATAGGTGTCATGGGTAGGTTTTGTGCATTAGAAATGGGTCTAGGCTTGCCACATGGTTAAGGGGGTAAACAAGCGACTTAATCCCCAATTGAAGCTTCTCGAGATCAAGTGCCATGAATAGAACCTAGACACAATGACACGGGACATCAATAGGGGTATTTTCCCTAGGACATATATGTCAGTTCCATTAAGATGTTTCACAGAATCAATCTCTATCCCTTGACCATAGCCATGGTAGAGGAACAACATCGTATTTCCTTTGAAATTTTTCAAGGGAGGGAAAGACCCCTTTAAATTTTCAACATGTTGGTTCAAGTACTTGTTCGAGGCTCTTGATCTTGAGAATATTCAATAAAATACATGTCCATAGACYACCACATGGAAGCAAGGATGCTTTGCAAGGCCTTGACCATCATTAAATACTAAAAACTAGTTTCTTAGGATCATATTGAAGCTTCTCRGGRTCAATATCCTTCAACAAGAACTCAAACCAACATGTAGAAACTTTATAGGAGGTATTTGTCCTTCAAGTGGAATACATGCAGCATGAGTWGGTTTTGTGCACTGGAAATGTGTGTCAAGGCATAAATATGGTCAAGGGGAACAAAACAATCTTAAGCCCTATTTGAACCTTCTTGAACTTGAGCACCATAAACAATTGTCACCTATAAACCATGATGTGAGTTTTCTCTATGGAGTCCATGACATTTGAGTTGAATATGAGTGTTTTTATTACGTCTTGGCATAATGGACGGGTCTTAGGCCCGTGACCATATGTAGAGGAGGGAAACAAGAGCCTGTAGTTGTAAATCTTCTTTATTGGGTTCAAGTGCCATGAACACATCCTCATACGACCACGTGGTAGCATGGATGGTTTGTAGGGCCTTCACCATCATCAAAGACTAGAAACAAATTTCTTAGGATCTTACTGAAGCTTCTCAAGATCAAGAGCATTGAACAAGTACTAAAACCAACACATAGGAACTTTGTAGTGGGTGTTTGGCCTTAAAGGGGATACAAGAACCATGAGTAATTTTTTCACACTAGATTTATGTGTGTTGAGGAATAAACATTGTAGGGGGGAGAAAATACCTTAAGCCCTAATTGAACTTTCTCCATCTCAAACACCATGAACAACACCTACAAACAATGACAAGATCCCTCTCAAATGATTCTTTCACATCTGAATCAAATATGGGTGCCATTATGAGGTCTTGGGAATCATGGATGGTTTTGAGGTTTGTGACCATAGTCAAGGGAGGGAAACAAAATCCTCTAGCCCTAAACCTTTCTTCTCAGGCTCAAGCACAATGGACAAGTTCTCAAACCACCACATTAGACCTCTATTGGTTATCAATTGCGTTGAAGGGAATTATGGGTTCCATGATTAGGTTAGTTGTGCACTGAGAATGGGTCTATAGGTATAACCAAGGTCATGTGACAACGAAAACGACAATGTTCCCTAAATAATTATTCTTGGCCTCAATTGCCATCAAAAACACCTAAAATCCACAAAACATTGCATCTCTTGGGCATATTTTGACTATGAGTGGTTTACCAAGGGACATTATGATATTTTCAATAACACTAATGGGTATTTTCATCTTGAAAAAGTCCAAGGAAATATAATAAGGGCCTTAGTCATTCCGCAAGTTTTCTCAGGCTCAAGCATCATGACAGATGGATTGAAAAACCACATGAAACATTTCTATAAGATCTTTTGTCTCTAAGTACAATATGGCTACCATTATTGGTTTTGGGAATTAGTGATGGGTCTATGGGCGTAGGTCATGGTCGAAAAGGAAAGGAATGGCCTTACACAAGAAAATGAACATTCTAGGCCTCAAGCGTTGTGAATAAGGCCACTAATCATAAAAAATTCCCTCTCTATGGGGTGCTTGACCCAAAAGTGGTATTTTTGGCATGATTACGTAGTTTTTCACAACAAGATAGGCCTAGGCACCTTGATTGTACATAGGAGAGGAAAATAGATCCTAATGTTACATCTTTTCTTATGAAAAATAAGCCCTAATGCTAATGGAAATGGAAGTTTTAAAATGTTATGAATATATGCAATTAAATGGTGTGCATGCTCCTATAAATTGAAAAAAAATGGTGGGAATACTTCTTTTTCTCTATGTGTTAGATGAAAGTGTGCACATTTGTAAAGCTTTATATGTAGATTCTAAATAAATATATTTTTAAGAAAAAAAATATTGTTTTCTATTTTTTATTGAATTTTATTTGTACAAATATCATAATTCTAAAAATACATAGGAATTTTGTTTTTGGCATAACTTTTTACTGCTTTGCACATCTAGAAAACAAATTATATGGTGCACAAGTATAGATGAAGACCTACACACTAAAAAAACATCTTGATCAATTATGTTAAGGCACCCAAATGTCTACACACTAAAAAAAAGAATATTGATTGATTATGTTAAGGCACCCAAATGTGGTATTAATGCTTGACCACATAATTCCAAGGTTTCCCTAACTTTATTATTAGTTTTTAAAATATAACATTAACTTTAAAAAATATGGAAAGATTAGGTGCACAAGAATTGACTATTATATATAAGTAACTTACGAATGTTAGAAGAATGTGATTTTTTTGAGTTATACCAATTTTTTATAAATAAAAGCTAAATATTCCATAAGCTAATTAAATTTCATATGTTTCATGTTTTAACACCATATTCTAATAAGTTGTGCATGTACGTCTATTAAATCCTCTTATTCAAGAGATTGTTGTTTTTCCAAATTTTCATTGCAACTAACAAAGTAAAACTTTAAGGATCAAAATTTATCTTGAAGTGCAGAAACCTTGGCAAATCTTATTAGTACTTAATATGCAAACTTTAAAATGTTTGGTGATATTTTGTAAGAATATTCAAATTTCTAGGGATTTTGTATAGTTTTTATAAAATTTTGGTGAATTTTAAGGTTAAATAATTCTTTCATGTAGAATTTGGTCAAATCATTTTTAGAAAAAATTAAATTAGTGAAGCAACTGACAACAAGTCATGAAATAAAAACATTAGCTTGCACCAACTTGTAAGCATTGTGAGATAGTTTTTCAACAACCTTGATAACAACATTGCTACTTGCACCAACTTGTAAGCATTGTGAGGTAGTTTTCCAACAACATTGGCTTGTAAGCATTGCAAGGTAGTTTTCCAACAACCTTGGATCACAACACTGGGCAATAGTGAAAATAATTTTCAAATATCTTCACAACTAAGCACATAATAACATTATATAGGCGTTTAGAATAATTTCTAAATATTATAGGTTATTGTAATGCAAATTAGATATTTGGCATTGAAGTAGTTTTCCAACAACCTTAGATTACAACATTAAGCAATAGTGAAAAGAATTTTCAAATATTTTTGAAAGCAACAACTAAGCATATAACAATATTCAATAAGAGTTTAGAAGATTTTTTTAATTTTATAGGTTATTGTGATATACATTAAGTAGGGGATAATGAGATAGTTTTCCAACAACCTTGAATGAAAATAATATTTTTCAAATATCTTAAGCAACTAAGTACATAATAGCATTGAATAGGAATTTAGAAGAATTTTTAAATCTTATAGATTATTGCGATGCTAATTAGATAGGGGACATTGATAACAAGAAATCAAATCAACTTCAAACGATTTTTATTTAAATGATCGTGCCATATTCATTCACAAAGACACTACCAAGAATCAAGTTGAAATTTTGTAAAACAAGATTCAATATACTAATGCTTGGTTGAGAAGTATTACCCAAGTGGTAGTGTCACATACATAGAAATTCTAAATTATTTTTAGAATTTTATAATGATTTGAAACTGTTCTTAGTTTCAAATTACGTTTCAATTAAGTGACATAAAAATAATTTAAGATTGATTAAAATTTATATAATGTGTCATTTTCCTTTCTCAATTAAATTTTTAAATATTATTTTATAAATAAATAATTTAAGATGTAAATTTTTAAATATTACTATATAAATAAATAATTTTAAATTGATTTTAAATTAAAATTTTATTGCTTTTAAATTTTAAAAATCTGTTATGTAATGCGTTATTGACATTTCAATTAAAATATTTGAAGGAGGGCTTTTGCTTTTAAATTTTAAAAATCTGTTTGTAGTACGTTATTGACTTTTCGATTCCAAAATTTATTTGGAAAGATAGTTTATCATTTTTCTATCTCAGTTAAATTTTGAAATTTTATTTATAAATAAATAATGTAGAATAGATTTTAAATTAAAATTTTATTGTTAATAAAAACAAATGCATCAATTGCCTTAAGGTCTCTTTCCGGCAAAAAGAGTTTAGCCTTCTGATATTAAGAAATGTTGAGTTTAAATATTTAAACATTACATTTTAATAAAAAAACCCATGTTGTATATATCCATTTACTTATTAGTTTAAAATGATGAGAGAGGAAAACCGTGATAGTTCCAGCAAATTTGATAGTTCCAGCAAATGGTGAGAGAGGAAAACCGTGCCAGTTTAGAACTGAAAGAAAGAAGGAAGCTTTTTCCTTCGAAACTGTTGCCACAAATACGTATGGAAAATAAATTTGTAGAGGCGAGTCGATCAATTGTGCCGGGGAATTTCCCGGCAAGTGTCACAGCCCTTCGACATTGAGTTGCATTTCAGTATCCGCAGTAAGAAATTGTCACATTTCAGTATCCGCAGTAAGGAATTTCCCGGCAAGTGTCACATGCCTTCGACATTGAGCTGCAATATTTGAAGCAGCTCTACCTGAAATGCTGTAGAAACACCCCTATTGATATCCTCCGCTCCACTTACTTGGCTGTGGATTATCGTACCGTCTATTTGGGCTATGATATTGGTAGTCCATGTGGTTGTGCTCCACAAGTTAAAAGGGAGCGTGACCACTTGATTAAGACTCAAGATTCAAGTTCATGTATCATTCTTCTTTCACTTGTTTGAATTTCGCGACTTAACCATTTAAATTTTTGGTTAAACCAGAACTTGGGTCGATTTAAATGAGGCAAAATCCCACGACAAGGTTCTGAAACAAATGGAACTTCAATCATACACAACTAAGACTACCCCTGAAAATCCAGTCGAATTCAACTCCATTTTTAACCTGAAAAGCCAAAGCTAATATGTTTTCGCTAGCGTATTCCAAACCGCAGTGAGTATATAAAACGTCATCAGCCAAATTTGCATGTGAGATGCATCATTCATTATAAAAAAAATGATGTTGATATATTTTTGCTTAAAGCACGGACTCCTGTTATGCAAACTCAAGTTCAGCCAACTAATGAAAAGATGCCAAGACAATGATATTGTCCTTGTTTAATTTGTCTGTTGTATTAACGATCTTTACTAATTCAATTACTTCTTTCCCAATAGGATTTGTAGAGAAAATTATGAATTTCGTGTTCTAGTAGTCGTGACCCATCGCCGACACTCTGCAATGTACTAAAGATGCTTGGCCTTTAAATGAGCTAACCACTCTAAAAATGGGAAGTGTTATCCTCTATCCTAGGGATAACTAAGGAGATTATGTCTCGAGGCCCACAGGTCCCAAGAGCCATACGACTTGAGCTTGGCCCCAAAGGGCCCCCTTTTTCTTCAGTGCATCTCATCTATCAACAGCAACAACATCCATCCCACCAGCCTAGTCCTGAAGTAGTAGTGGGTCTTGCTACATGAGATAATGAGTCTGGGTATCATGGTATGTGTCAATCTGATTTTCGAAGCATTTGAATATGTTGCACTGAACTCTCCTTTATTTCATAATGTTTTCTTGGAAATTATGCTCTTTGACTTGTTCATACCTGGGGGGTGATAAAATGCCCTAGTAAGCTAGTTCCCTTTAGGATGAGTTGCCACTGGATGGGTCTATGAAAGGTCATCGTCCATTCCTTCCATACTTACCATTTTTCATCATTATCCCTTTCATCTTCCCCTACCTTGGTTCAGGCATTGGGTTTGCCACACTAGGAAGGATTGTACCTTGCCTTGTGGTAAGAAGGGGCTAAAGGTCTAGAGAGTAAAAGTAGTTGGAAATAGTTAAAATCCAAAATAAAACCTTTGAGATGCTTTGCCCAAGGATTCCCCAGAAAGCAATAAAAGGCTTCTCAGTAAGAAAAGGGGACCCGTAAGATAAAATAAAACTCAAGGTCTAGTTGGTGGATGGGAGGTCTCATCATGAGCCAGCTTATTAGGTCCATGGGCATCTAGCGGTATGACAGTACCATCTATTTGGTCACCAAACAAGAGTAGTGGCTCTTGATGGCATAGCCAAGAGAAAGAGGGTCTCATCACGAGCCAACCTTCTCATTTCCGTGAAGTGCTTGTGGGTAACACTGTCACCACTAGTCACCACACCAAGACAGTGTCCCCCAACTATTTCCTTGAAAAGAAAAAGAAATAAGACAAAGAATAAAAGGCATTGAATGGGCTAGGAAACAATGGCATCCATAACAATGTGCAACTCGCCCTCTACAGAGGTACCCATAGGAAAGACCTAAATTTCCTTGTTATCACTGCACCCTTTGCCCAAACATTCCCCCTGCACCATTTCACACACTTACATGACCTAGATTGGTCTTCACTTGGGAAACACCCCAAACTTGAGGAGGATTAGCCCAATAGGACATCCTGAGATCATCTCCAAACCTGACTTGTTAAATTGCATAACGTCTTTGAGCATTTATATGGGTAAAGGGTGTTGATTATTTGGGTTGGTTGTCATTGATGTCAACCCTTGACGAAAGTCCGGTAGAAAATTTCGGTAGCACAAAGGTTTGGGTAATGGACCCAAGTTTGTTTGATGGATAATGGTATGAGTTTTGATATATGTGTAGGTAAGATTATTCTAGATGGATAGTACATGTGATGCCATTTCTATTGGTATGTGGAACGTCACATAACTCGTCACGGTTAGAGAGTTATGGTCATGTGAAGTTGGAGAACCCTCATGACTCATCTAGAAGTCCCCAAAGGTCAATGTAGTCAAGGTGTTTGCAAAGAAAAAATTATTTAAATAATAAAGTGAAGTGATGAGTGTACTATAAGTCAAAGTGGATACAAAATAAATTATTTAAATAATAAAGTTAATGGAGAAATTACTAAGTGGACAAGTGGTCAGAAGTGGGTTAGCCCTAAAATAAGTGAAGTGATGAGTCTACTATAAGTCAAAGTGTATACAAAATAAATTATTTAAATAATAAAGTTAATGGAGAAATGCTAAGTGGAAAAGTGGTTAGAAGTGGGTTAACCCTAAAATAAGGAAAGTGGTTTAAGATGGTTAGAAGGTAACCCCTTAAGGAAGCTACATAAACGTATAAATAAGAAGCAATGGTCTCTCATTTTAATCACACTTGAGCATATTGAATATCTACAAGTGACCGAGGTAACCAAATGATATCTAAGCCGAATTTAAGAGGGGAGGTTAAGTAAAGAAGGATGAAATTCAAGGGAGGATAAATTATTTTGATGATGCTTTCTAAGGTATGTTATTTACAGGTCATCTCACCATTTTCG
>JASDQU010102288.1:221071-231535 GCA_032191745.1 Picea mariana
AGCCAAGAGAAAGAGGGTCTCATCACGAGCCAACCTTCTCATTTCCGTGAAGTGCTTGTGGGTAACACTGTCACCACTAGTCACCACACCAAGACAGTGTCCCCCAACTATTTCCTTGAAAAGAAAAAGAAATAAGACAAAGAATAAAAGGCATTGAATGGGCTAGGAAACAATGGCATCCATAACAATGTGCAACTCGCCCTCTACAGAGGTACCCATAGGAAAGACCTAAATTTCCTTGTTATCACTGCACCCTTTGCCCAAACATTCCCCCTGCACCATTTCACACACTTACATGACCTAGATTGGTCTTCACTTGGGAAACACCCCAAACTTGAGGAGGATTAGCCCAATAGGACATCCTGAGATCATCTCCAAACCTGACTTGTTAAATTGCATAACGTCTTTGAGCATTTATATGGGTAAAGGGTGTTGATTATTTGGGTTGGTTGTCATTGATGTCAACCCTTGACGAAAGTCCGGTAGAAAATTTCGGTAGCACAAAGGTTTGGGTAATGGACCCAAGTTTGTTTGATGGATAATGGTATGAGTTTTGATATATGTGTAGGTAAGATTATTCTAGATGGATAGTACATGTGATGCCATTTCTATTGGTATGTGGAACGTCACATAACTCGTCACGGTTAGAGAGTTATGGTCATGTGAAGTTGGAGAACCCTCATGACTCATCTAGAAGTCCCCAAAGGTCAATGTAGTCAAGGTGTTTGCAAAGAAAAAATTATTTAAATAATAAAGTGAAGTGATGAGTGTACTATAAGTCAAAGTGGATACAAAATAAATTATTTAAATAATAAAGTTAATGGAGAAATTACTAAGTGGACAAGTGGTCAGAAGTGGGTTAGCCCTAAAATAAGTGAAGTGATGAGTCTACTATAAGTCAAAGTGTATACAAAATAAATTATTTAAATAATAAAGTTAATGGAGAAATGCTAAGTGGAAAAGTGGTTAGAAGTGGGTTAACCCTAAAATAAGGAAAGTGGTTTAAGATGGTTAGAAGGTAACCCCTTAAGGAAGCTACATAAACGTATAAATAAGAAGCAATGGTCTCTCATTTTAATCACACTTGAGCATATTGAATATCTACAAGTGACCGAGGTAACCAAATGATATCTAAGCCGAATTTAAGAGGGGAGGTTAAGTAAAGAAGGATGAAATTCAAGGGAGGATAAATTATTTTGATGATGCTTTCTAAGGTATGTTATTTACAGGTCATCTCACCATTTTCGCAATAATGTTTTTTATAGAATGATTCAGACCATGAACTTGGGATTTCGTTGAGGAAACATATCCAAATAGATGTGATAAAAATTTCAGCTCGTGGGTCGTTGTATTTTTGGAGTTACATTCTATGGAAAATAGGGTTTGTGGCTAGTCCTGAAACTAGTCTAAAATAGGTGTTTCGGGTAAAAATGTCATAACTTCTTCATAATAGATCCAAATTTAGTAAGACAAAATGTATTGGTTAGATTACATGATTTAGTATGTTTTGTATGATTTTCAGATCTATATAGAAAACATTCAGTGTGGGGAATTCTCTACAAGTTCAATCTTTAGAATAAGCCAGAATTCAACAAGGTATGCCATTTTTGTTATAACTCATTTTCTGAGAGGTTCCAGGTAGTGAAATCTGGAGGAATTGCATAAAAGAAACGGAAGAACATTGTGTACCATTTTTCAGATCTTTATTCATTACAAGTACATAGTTATGATTATTACAATTGAGGGTTGTTGACTAATCCAAAATTAGTCATGTGAGACTAAAGTAAAGTTTGATAAAATGTTAGTCTCTTTTGTTAAAGTTAAGGAAGGTTTGCATGTATGTGATCATATACACCAGGTCTATTACAGAGTTACAAATCAGATTTGGATGATAAAATTGATGAGGTATTTTGGTTGAGGTATGTTACAGATAGAGGTTGTATAACAGTGAGGTTGTGGCACATGGTTTGATGTAATGGTTTATGGTACTTGGTTATGGATAGTGTAATATATTGCTAGAGAAATTTTGATGGTTATATTGGTATATGTATTTGGTATATGGTTGAGGTACATGTTGGGTACATGGTTGAGACAAGTAGTTGATGAGTTGGCACATACATGAGGTGTATAGTTGATGATGTTGGTACATCCTGATGAGTCATGGTTTATGTGTATTTGATGCATGATTGGTACATATTTGGTGTATGATTGATGCACTCATTGATGGTATAGGTTGAGGTACAAGTTGGTGCATGGTTGATGCACTTGTTTATGGTACAAGATGATTACAGGTTGGTGCATGGTTGATGCACTTGTTTATGGTATAATTTGATTACAGGTTGTTTGGTACAGGTTGGTGCATGGTTGATGCACTTGTTTATGGTACAGGTTGATTACATGTTGAGGTACAAGTTGGTGCATGGTTGATGCACTTGTTTATGGTACAGGTTGATTATAGGTTGATTGGTATAGGTTTACAGTAGTATATCTCAAAGTGATAGTGTGACAGTGGATCCATCATTCTACTTATACGCCAGGATAGTTGGACGGGGAAAGGACAGGTGGTTGTAGCCACCTTCCGGTTGTAGTCAGAGATCATAGGGGGTTGTAGCCTCCTTCTGGTTGTAGCCATAGAATTGGGGAGTTGGAGCTTCTTTCAGGTTGTAGTCTGAGAAACTAGGGGGTTGGATCCTCCTTCTGGATGTAGTCATAGAATTGGGGAGTTGGAGCTTCCCTCAGGTTGTAGCCTGAGAAACGAGGGGGTTGGATCCTCCTTCTAGTTCCAGCTAGAGAACAAAGGAAGTTAGTGCTTCCATCTAATGTAATTCGTAAAGATATATAAGAAAAAAAAAATTGTGCTTTTCTCCAGCTTTGGGCTTCCACGTAAAACACTGGTGTACTATGTATGTGTATGATTGTTCATTTGTTCATTGTTTATTTACTCTACAACTATTGGATGATAATTCTACATTGATATAACACTTGCATTTTATGGTGATAAAGGATTAAATTGCTCTGTTACTTACTCACCCCCCCTCTCATTAATCTAACAAAGGGGGGTTTGATGCACATATTTGGGTAATTTGATTATTGGATGTGATTGACATTGCTATAATCCCTGTGACTTATGATCCCATGGAGGGTGTACTTTTTTTTGTTGCAGGACCATGCCCAGTGGACAGGTACATAGGGAAGATGATTAGCTTGGACCTCCATGGGTCTGAAAGACCACAAATGGATGTTGTGATGCTAGCCAAGGGAAGAGATATATCAGTGACTTGCACCAGGGAAAAGGAAGGACGTTTCACCGGAGACACTTTGGCAGACCTAGAACTAGGGGGGTCTTTCTCTTCCACTTAGATGTTGGCTTTGGGAGGCCCATCATGGCACCATTTGTGACCCTAGGTGTCACCCAGGGTTAGGATTGACATTTTGGAGGCAGTTGTGTGCTAATTGGCACGTGTGGCATCATCTAGGTGCTTGGAAGGCCCAATGTTTTGCAGATGAGGCCCAACATTTCACCCAGGAGGCTCAACGTCGCCCTAGAAGGACATGACATCACCTCCTAAAATGATTTTAGGGTTTAATTATTTTAATTTGTGTAAAAACTGGATTTTTCATGTAATTTGGCCATGTCGGCCTTTTCATGACCTAATTGTAATTAAAGGTCATTGATATTGTATAAATAAGAGATAAAACTCTCATTTTATAGGATCATTCACTCATCACACAAGTGGTGGTCTGAAATTTGGTCTTATTTGAGGTTTCTTGGCTGAAACTAGTGGTGCGTACTTCTTGGAGGAGGCATTTATTGGTGTACTTTGACAATTTTCATGTGGAGGATCTTCAACTAGGGTTTTTGCTAGATTATTCTTGGTGAAGTAAGTGGAAAATATGCATTTCTTTATTGTGAATGAATTCTTATGGTTAATTTTACTTGTTTCATGTCTAAGTTTATGAAATTTCTTGCTTGAAACCCTAGGGGAAAGTCATATTTTATTATATTGTTCTCTATAATCTTCCATGTGCTAAAATTTCTTGAAAGACACCTATCTTGAAGTAGATATTAGAGCCCTACCATTGTAGCACTCTAGTAACCCTACTTACATGCCTTGTTGCATATTTTATTATAATTTCTTCAAGGAAAGGAGAAATCATTAGGGCCTAACCTTTGTTACTTTCTAGCAATTATCTCTTGGAGATGGATTTTTGAGGCCTTGGGATACCAACACCTTTATTATCCTCTCCATCCCTTTGAAATATCATTATCATTGCTATTTTTCCTCTAATATTTGTTGCTGACATTAGTGACTCAATTTACCCTAAGAAAAAGGCACTACACTACCATCTACAAGTGTTGATTGATCAAACAAACACTTACGCTTTTATCCTTGAAGATTTTACTAACATTTTCTAACCCTAAACTAGACTAACTTCTTAGCTAACTTGTTGTTGTTGCAAAACATTGCTACAACCATACAAACATACATTGATTGGATATATTTCCTACATAACTTGCACTTAACTCACTCAAAACGCAATTGTGATAATTGCTAGTCAATCTGCTAGGTAAGTGTTAACTTTGTATGGTGTTTTCTTGTAGTGACGAAAAACCCTAGAGAAATATTGGGTTTGGTGGTGAGACTATCCACCCTAGCCGGTCAAGGAGGAAGAATCATTCATATATTTCATTGTTCTTCATTGTGGCAGATTTTTCATTCCTTGGAAGTTGATTTTTCTTGGATAGGGGTCGATTTTATTTGAGGCCAAGTTATATTTGACCAAGAGAGATTTTATGTATTGGAGGACAAATCTTGGCTTTGTTGGGATGATTTTGTGTTTTGGCTGAGATATAACTAGGCGAGTTTCATTGTTGGAGGGTTGAGTTTCTCCATTCAAGATGGAATCTACATAGCTGGAGGTTGATTTTGCTCGCAGAGGGGTCGAGTTTTGTTTGGGATGGCTTCATCTTCCTTGAAGGGTCGAGATCTATAGCAAAGGCCGAGTTATGGTTCCAGGAGGGTCGAGTTTCATCATTGGAGGGTATTGCCTATAGTAGAACCGATTTTCTAGTGAAGGAGGGTTGTATTTACTAAGGAGGGTCGAGTTACTTATTTATGGGCATGAAACTTCTCATGTGGGCCAATTTCTTCTCTTGTTGGAAAGAGTTTTTTCTTGTAGCTGAGTTCTCTGATAGCTGGATTGTTTCTTCTTATTGTAGTTGAATTTATATTGTTGGAGGTTGTATTCATGTTGATTTCTATTGTTGTGGAGGTCCATATCCTTGATAGGGATGATTTGGTATCCAAAGAGTTGCGACTTGGAGGAAATATCAACCTAATACCTCTTTGCATATGTAAAAGATTTGGGTATTAATAAAAAAGAATTAGATTTGGTGCCTTTGGTTAGTTGATTGAGTATTTTGGATTGCAATCTTTCTCTATAATTTTGTGTACAATTTATATGTGTGTGTGTGTGTGTGTGTGTGTGTGTGTGTGTGTGTGTGTGTGTGTGTGTGTATTGCAGCATCAAATCTTTACCTTTGTTGAAATCTACATCAATAAAACGATCAACAAACACCATAAAACTAGCAACAACAAACATGGGTTTACATTGACTTGAGGGCATTTACAAAGTGTTGAAAGAAGCCCTGTAATAGAGATACATTACAGCAAACATAAATAGGGTTAATTAGTAGGATTTGGAGTGGACAACTAACTACTTGACAAAACATCTACATTGCTAAACTTAGGAAAAGTAAAAAAAAATTAGTGAGCATACTATAGTGGGGGTTAAAAGGAGAAGAAAAAGGTTAAGTTTCCTTGCAAGTTTTGCAAGGAGGGACATCTTTACCATCAATGCCTCGATATTAAGGAGGCCATTCTTATTGGAAAAGTGATGCTCAACATCCTGTTTTGTTAGCTAACCATTTTACTCCTCATGGATAACAAATGGTAGATGGTTTTCAACCTAACCTTCTTTCTCCAGAAGGGGGAAACCAGGGAACCCCTCCGTAAGGGGGAAACCTAGTGAAGGTTTACATGTGTGAATGGGACATGGATCTATAGACTTAGGCTCATAATTATGAAACCTATGATTTTGGCAACAAAGGGAAATATACAGATCCTCCCTTTTTGAAAAACCCTCTCCACATAGAGAAATCTACGGTTTAAGTTATACCTCGCATACCTAAGGGTGTGTTAAAAAGTTTGATGCATAATATGAATGATAGGTTTTCTCAAAACTACCCCATTGTGGAAGATATGGCCTAGGCGTTGTGTGAAATGTTTGCCTTGGAGGTTCTCTAGATCTATCCTATGCAAAGGAGAGCTTTTCTTTCAGCTATAGGAGTTCTCAATCCCATAGACTCTTGGCTGATAACATTCAACCTGGAAAACGTGAAGCCTTGGCTTCCACACTATGTTGCATTCCAAATACATGTGTTGTATCATAATACTAACATATTTAGGATGGTTGTAGATGAAGGTGCATACACTTGTGTCATGTCCTTATCTTGTTAGTGATCCCTTGGCTCCCCTGATATTTCCCCTTCCCCCACCATGTTGAAAGCCTCTGACGCGCACTCATTTAGGCCTCATGGATGTATCATCCTTGAGTTCCATGTTGAATTAGAGGGGGAAAATGTTTACATAGAATTGCAAGTGGTCGATGCTCCGCTCAACTACAACCTCCTTTTAGGGAGAATTTGGACTTATGCTATGATGATTGTGGTCTCTATGGTATTTCATGTCATTTTATTTTTGCATCAAGGGAAGATCGTCACGGTCAACTAGTTGTCCGATTGTCGTCCTGATCCAGCATTGTTATCATGATCCAATGCCCCTTTGATTCAAAATTCTTCAAAGGCTTGCGAGAGTATAGGAATGGGAACTTTTGATATCCCATCTCCCAAATGTTATATCATCTCCACTCCAACATGTGTGACTTCATTCATTGCCAAAAACCCCACAACCTAGATTTGTTACTTCCAAACTTCTTATTTTGAAGATCCTTGGGTTACAGCAGTGGAAACTAGACATGCAGGAGAGGTTGTGCCTTCTTTGTGGAAATGATGTTTTTTCAGTTCATTCCATTGACCTTTGTAGACATTGATCATGCCTCTTCATTATCAGAAGAGCATGATAAATTCATTCATATTGTTGACCTTTCTGATTCACATGGTTTCTTGGATCCCCACTGCCTTCATATAAGAATATACTTGGAGTTATGACTCTGATTGATAAACCATTTGAAGAAGTGTCTCATTCATCATTTTTTCTTCCCGATATGGAAAGAGTTGAGGTTTACATTCAAGACCTTTTTCTTCATAGGAGTATCGAGAGGGACCAAGACACCACCCTAATAAATGATGCACATGGGGAGGAACATTTGGATATCTCGAATCACTTCCCTCGCGATATATCTTTGGAACTTGGCTCTTTGCGACCCACCCTAATTGGAGATAGTGTTTCTTATGGCGAACATCATCCCTCTCCTTTCAAAGATCATCAAGGGGCATTCTCTAGATTATCCAATCGAAAGGCATTCCAAATTGCACTTGGGAGTCCACTTTTGGGACTTTCCACTGAATCCTCCATACCAAACGATATCGAAGATATATATCTCATAACCCTACTTTGTGATGATTTTGAAGGAGCTATGGCAGCTCATGAGATTCATAAATATCATATTTACCCTCCTATGTGGTTTGAAAATGATATGTTTCGAGCACATCCTCGACACCATGTTTTATTAGAAGTGGGGAGATTTGACCTTGTTAGGTAGATCTCTTTCTCTAGACACCATTTATTTCCAACATGGGCCTATTAGTTATTTGAGAGGAATCCTTGGCCTAATCCCTGCAACAGGATCTATCTCAAGAGGTACTATGCTTAGGCAATAATTCTTGGGCTTCTCCCCTTGTAATGATTGTATATTAATACACTAGAATTAGTTAGTTTAGTTTTAAGATTTTCAATATTTACTTATCATGATTTATGCTTGGTTAGAAGATGTCTTCAAAATCACATGTGTTTGTGGGATTCATAGATGGTGCTAGTCACCACACCCATAACCTCTCTTCTGCTACTTGGGTGATTTATTCTCCCTCAGAACAACTTATGTCTTCAGGAGGTGCTTGCCTCGATATGATTACCAATAATGTGGTTGAGTATAGTGAGATAATTGAACTGCTGACGAAAGCCATTTCGCATGGAATTTGACATTTAGTAGTTCACTTGGATTCACAACTAGCAGTGTCGCAGTTGAATGGCATGTACAGATCAATGCATGATCCTACACTTCTATGGAATTTTTTATGGGTGTGACTTCTTGAATGATCCTTTTAGTTTATTACTTGTGTGCATGTTCTGAGAAGTTTAATCATTTATCTAATGCATTATCTAATTATGTGTTAGATTGGAATCTATCTCATTAATCAAACCAAAGCATGCATGTAGATATCTCATGGAAAGCAAGTAAAACCATATTGTGTATATAAGTAAGGATGAAAAAGTTTGTATATATTGATATATCATCAAGTACAAAAAAAAGTGGAGCATAGTTTACGAAATTAGGAATCCTAGCCCCTGATAATACATATGGATAAGGTCGATCATAATAACAAAATCTACGCCTATGTCATGTCCCCACATGGGTCTTGTGGTAGAAATATATGATGGTCACCACCCGTCGAAATAGTCACACCCAAGCTCGTGGTACTCCAACTACCTGACGTTGCGTGTGCTTGGGAAGTTCCTCGATATGTGTCATAGGAAACCATTGATTCAATCTCTCCAAGCTCCTCTATACCATCTGTAGTACCCTATCAGCCTCTCCCCTAGGATGGTATCCATCTCTACCCCTGCACCTATGTCATGGAAAGCCTTTAGGTTGCACTAGTTCAACATCTATGTCGCTAGAGTGTTTTGTTAGTTATGCTTCATGGAAAAAATATTTTCCTCTTGTTTAATCATAAAAATTTAAATAATTTGATCATTTAAAAACATTGGTACTTATCGATGTCACACCAAGTGTCATATGGGGGGAGTGGTAACTCCAGATATCTCTAGAAGTTCAGTCTAGCATATGGATAGTCATCTGATCAAGGGATCAAATTTTGCTCAAATTTCAAAGTGCTTGGAATGCGACGAAAATAGTGCCATTGCATATGTCTCGTCTTCCTGATTCCGTCGGTATATTTACTTTGTCAAATGGACTCCGTATGGAGAAGATATCACGATCTATTCGTCAAGCCAAACAGGCAAAAAAAAATTGACGCTGACTGTACCAATCCGTACGGTCTGACGTGGCAGGACCGTATGACCGTACAGTGGTGATGTGGCAGATATTGATTGGTTGACTGTTGACAAATCAGGAGCTGACACGTGTCCGTTTGGTGGCAAATGATATGAGGTCACGTGGCCCAATCTCTGGGCGCCACGTGTCACTCATTGGTTGGCTAGTGGTTGTATGTAAAATATATGGGAATCCGCGGGGTTTGACCCCTAGACCTCCCCCCCACTGCATAGCACCTTCGCACGACCGCCCGACCAATGGGCCATAAGTTATTTCTTGTTATGTATATGCGTTTGAAAATATTTATGTTAACCCTTTTGTATATTGGGCGGGGGGTCGTGCCGGGGCTTAGCCCTGGCCCGTGGTCGTTTGAAATGTAATATGACCATGTTCTATGTAATGTAGCCGACCAATTTATGTGCACGCGCAATTTGAAACTTAACCCTTGTTCATATGCCATGTACCATATGCCCACGACCGGAGCGGAGGAGTTAGCACAGTTGGAGCGGTTCAACCGTTAACCACTTTTTACCCAAGAACGCGGTCCTATGCGTCATATGCCCAGGTGCCTAGGTGGTTAGGGGCTGGCGTGCCCTTAACCATTCTATGGTTTTCACCGTTGGCATGGTTGTGCCCGGTGCTGGGTTTTCATGCTTTAAAATGCGTGTGAGCCATGTTCAATCAAGGAGGGTGCGTTTTGTAGATGCAGAGAGAACAAGCTTTAAGAGGGAGACTTCCAGGAGGCCTAACTTCTTCGTTTTTCGACCGATTGAGGTGCCAAAAGAACCCAGACAGGGTTTTTTGGACACTCTGAAGCCATTGGAGCAGTCAATTTGTTAGTTTGAGCATTTTAAGACATGTTTTTGAGCACTTTTTGAGAAATTAATAATAATGATCCATTGGAAGTTGGACCAGGAGATGTAGCCCATAAGAGGGGTGAACTCCTTTATCAATTGTTGTGCTTATGTGTTTATGTTCATTGATTATGCTGATGTCTATGTGTAATTTGCATAAGTAATCCTTTAATTTATGTGTTGCAAACTGATCCTTTTGCTTTAAACACATAACATTCACTTGCAATAATTTTCAAGTTTTTCAAGTCTTCTTCATTTTTAGATCAAGTTGGTATCAGAGCACTGGTTTTGAAGACTTGATTGTTTGCAAGTT
>JASDQU010102288.1:262996-274318 GCA_032191745.1 Picea mariana
AAGTGAAAGACTCGCTAGAATGGTGGCAGTTTATCTCTGAGAAGAGATGTGATGGCTACTCGCATTTGCAAGAAGATGATTACAATGAGGCTCTGAAGGCATTTTTACAATAAACTAGAATGTAAAAAACCCTAGACATCCAAAAACCTAACCCTAGGAGATGAAGCGCCAAAGTTATGTGGGCCCCGTTTGGGTAAGTTAGTACATTAACTTCCCAGGGTCGTAACTTTTGCATACGATCTCTGTTTTAGGCATGTGATAGACCATTGGAAAGGTATCATTGAGGATATTAATTTTGGAGCCTCAATAATGCCCTCATATATCATTGAGTTGGGTAAATCTCGAAAATCCTTCATTTAGGCCCTCAAAATGGCCCCAGAAGTTAAAAATTGCTAAAAATAGTAAATTGTCAAAATTGCCAGAAAATTGTTTTGAGTTAGTCGGACAAGGTGGGTGGCCACCGATATCCAACTAGATCAATCCTCCCTCCTTAGGAAGAAATGGTCTCCATTGCGTTGAGTTCCTAGGGGAGACAAAAAAGTGTTTGCTGAATCTGAATCTTGGTGAGTTGCTTGCCTTGTTGGACACATCGCACTGCTCAGTTTGTGGAAGTCTGTCATGAACCTGTTGAGGCTGAGGCTGTTCAAAAAGTCGAGATACATGAGAGGAAGGTGTGAATAAGGAATATTTGCACATTTCTGTAGCCTTGTTGACCTACTTCTATTGGATAGAAGGTGCTTGGGGTGAGGCTGAAGTGGTTGCAGTGTCCTTCTATTCTTCTTTTGAACAGATTGTGAAGAAGCTAAATTTTGTAGTATTAGATACTACCTTGAGGCACTTTTTAGGTGGAACAGTAGTTGAAACTACCTCTGGTATTTTGTAGAGATGACCTCCCAAAGTAACAATGACACTACGGGGTCGAGACTCATAAATAGTATGGCGCTTCCACATATATGGTTGGCCCAAGAGAACATCACAGACATCCAGTGGGGAAAAATCACATAATACCCCATCCTTGAAGGAATGGATGTCATATGACAATTGACATTGATGGATGACATGGAGATCTCATCCTTGGCAAAGCCACCGGATGTTGTATGGTTGTAGGTGTGGTGTTATCGACAATCCCAACTGTTTGATGACCTCTGCTGAGATGAGGTTCTTTTGGCTTCCACTATCAACAATAAAATGCAACGAGGTCCCCTTCACCCACATTTGTGAATGAAAAAGGAGCTCCCCCTCTTTGAGATATGTTGGTTCTTCTGGTTGAATTACTGGGGTCGCAACAATAATAGTGGGGTTTGCGTCAATGATCTATCCTTTACCAGTATTTTGAGAATCATATTCTGAATCTAGGTTCATCTCCTTGTCTTTGATCTCGGCCACCAATAACTATATTGAGTGGCATTCATCGATGTTGTGATAGGGGATTTTAGGTGTCCTTTTTTTTCCCGTGACCCTTCTTTTCCTGTGGCTTGGACTGGTTTTCGGGAGACTATTTGTTAGGATTGTCTTTGTCATACTTTGGTTGTTGCAAATTTGCATACTCGAACTTTCGTTTGTTTTGGTGCTTAAATTTCTGCTCGATTTTAACATCATATCAATAGGCAGCACCGAGTGATGAAATGTCCAGAAAATCCATTTAAGTTGGGATGTATCTGTGTATAGCTCCACAGTATTTCAGAACCAAATGTCATTCAGAGTCTTTGATACCCAACTTGGTGTGCAAGGTATGGAAGGTATTAGTGAACTGTGGAACTGCTTGGCCCCTCTCTTTCCATAGTGTGGTCCATCTCATGTACTAGTCCTCATAGTTGCCAACAGGGTAGAACTGTTCATTTACCACATCCACAGAAAAATCCCAAGTGGGCTCGGCCCCATATATTCCAGACTCTTCTGTGGAAATTTTCTCCCAATAAGTTTCCCACCAATGTTTGACATGGGGGGGAGCTTTAAGGAGTGTCAAGGTGATATTTTCTCTGTCGGAAAAAATTGTGAACAGAGAAATAACCTTCTAGCAGGTTTAACTATTTATATAGGGCATCCGCATCTATTTGACCTTCAAATATAGAAATATCAAAATTGACCTGTACCTTAAAAGGCGAAGTGTCTCCAAAGTGACCTCTTGATGAAGATGCACCAGATGCTATCGAGAGGTGTTGAAGGACGTGGGAACAATTCTCCATCATTTCGTCCCTCTGTCGCGTGAGAGCTTGTTCAAGAAACAGACTTATAGTATCATCTTCTCTGTCATTTTTCTTTTCTTCCTCCATTGAGGGTTTATTTGGTGTGCGAGAGAGATTTTCCTCAAGAGAGACAAGCTCGAGACCCAACTTGCTATACTCACCTCATCAAGGACATGCACTGAAAAAAAACGATCAAGAACAACCTGCTTTGATACCACTGATCTATATTATTTTTGGCTCGAAATGAGAGAGGAGATATAATAAAAAAATTCACAAAGATATCGCAAATATTCAATAATATAACAGAAATGTATCAGATATGCAACCATAAACACATATATATAGTATTACATGATTTCTATTAATGAAATAATTGTACAGAGACTATAAAAATATAGAGTGAAAGACTTGCTAGAATGGTGGCAGCTTATTTCTGAGAAGAGATGTGATGGCTACTTGCATTCGCAAGAAGATGATTACAATGAGGCTCTGAAGGCCTTTTTACAATAAAATGGAATTTCAAAAACCCTAGACATCCAAAAACATAACCCTAGGAGATGAAGCGCCAAAAGTCATGTGGGCCCCCTTTGGGTAAGTTAGTACATTAACTTATCGGGGTCATAACTTTTGCATATGATCTCCGTTTTAGGCGTATAATAGCCCTTTGGAAAGGTATCATTGAGGATATTCATTTTGGAGCCTCAATCATGCCTTTGTCTATCATTGAGTTGGGTCGATCTCAAAAAACCTTCATTTAGGCCCTCGAAATGGCCCTGGAAGTTAAAAACTACTAAAAATAGTAAATTGTCAAAATTGCCAGAAAATTGTTTTGAGCCAGTCAAACAAGGTGGGTGGACACCGATATCCACCTGGATCAATCCTCCCTCCTTAGGAAGAAATGGTCTCCATTGTGTTGAGTGCCCAGGGGAGAGGAAAAAACGTTTGTTGAATATGAATCTTGGTGAGCGGCTTGCCTTGCTGGAGACGTCACGCTGCTCAGTTTGTGGAAGTTTGTCACGAACCTGTTAAGGCTGAGGGTGTTCAACAAGTTGAGATACATGAAATGACGGTGTGAAGAAGGAATCTTTGTGCTTTTTTGCAGCCTTGTCAACCTGCTTCTATTTGATAGAAGGTGCTTGGGGTGAAGCTGTAGTGGTTNAACAGACTTATAGTATCATCTTCTCTGTCATTTTTCTTTTCTTCCTCCATTGAGGGTTTATTTGGTGTGTGAGAGAGATTTTCCTCAAGAGAGACAAGCTCGAGACCCAACTTGCTATACTCACCTCATCAAGGACATGCACTGAAAAAAAATGATCAAGAACAACCTACTTTGATACCACTGATCTATATTATTTTTGGCTCGAAATGAGAGAGGAGATATAATAAAAAAATTCACAAAGATATTGCAAATATTCAATAATATAATAGAAATGTATCAGATATGCAACCATAAACACATATATATAGTATTAAATGATTTCTATTAATGAAAGAATTGTACAGAGACTATAAAAATATAGAGTGAAAGACTTGCTAGAATGGTGGCAGCTTATTTCTGAGAAGAGATGTGATGGCTACTTGCATTCGCAAGAAGATGATTACAATGAGGCTCTGAAGGCATTTTTACAATAAAATGGAATTTCAAAAAACCTAGACATCCAAAAACATAACCCTAGGAGATGAAGCGCCAAAAGTCATGTGGCCCCCCTTTGGGTAAGTTAGTACATTAACTTATCGGGGTCATAACTTTTGCATATGATCTCCGTTTTAGGCGTATAATAGCCCTTTGGAAAGGTATCGTTGAGGATATTCATTTTGTAGCCTCAATCGTGCCTTTGGCTATCATTGATTTGGGTCGATCTCAAAAAACCTTCATTTAGGCCCTCGAAATGGCCCTGGAAGTTAAAAACTACTAAAAATAGTAAATTGTCAAAATTGCCAGAAAATTGTTTTGAGCCAGTCAAACAAGGTGGGTGGCCACTGATATCCACCTGGATCAATCCTCCCTCCTTAGGAAGAAATGGTCTCCATTGTGTTGAGTGCCCAGGGGAGAGGAAAAAATGTTTGTTGAATATGAATCTTGGTGAGCGGCTTGCCTTGCTGGAGACGTCACGCTGCTCAGTTTGTGGAAGTTTGTCACGAACCTGTTAAGGCTGAGGGTGTTTAGCAAGTTGAGATACATGAAATGACGGTGTGCAGAAGGAATCTTTGTGCTTTTTTGCAGCCTTGTCAACCTGCTTCTATTTGATAGAAGGTGCTTGGGGTGAAGCTGTAGTGGTTGCAGTGTCCTTCTGTTCTTCTTTTGAACAGATTGTGAAGAAGCTAAATTTGGCAGTATGAGATACTACCTTGTGGCACTTTTTAGGTGGAACAATAGTCAGAACTACCTCTGGTATTCTGTAGAGATGACCCCCCAAAGTAACAATGAAACTATGGGGTTGAGACTCCTAAACAGCATGGCGCTTCCACATATATGGCTGACCCAAGAGAACATCACGGACATTCAGTGGGGAAATATCACATAATACCTCGTCCTTGAAGGGTTGGATGTTGTATGACAATTGACATTGCTGGCTGACACGGAGATCTCGTCCTTCGTGAAGCCGCCCGATGTTGTATGGTTGTGGATGTAGTGTTGTTGACAATCCCAACTGTTTGACGACCTCTGCTGAGATGAGGTTCTTATGGCTTCCTCTATCAACAATAAAATGCAGTGGGGTCCCCTTCACCCACATTTGTGAATGAAAAAGGTTCTCCCCCTCTTCGGGATCTTTTGGTTCTTCTGGTTGAATTGTTGTGGTCACAACACTAGCAATGGGGTTTGCGTCAATGATCTGTCCTTTACTAGTATTTTCATAATCATATTTTGAATCAGGGTTCGGCTCCTTATCTTTGATCTCGGCCACCAATGATTGTTTTGAGAGACATTCATTGGTGTTGTGCCAGGGGATTTTGTGGAAATCGCACCATTTTTCGGTGTCCTTCTTTGTCGTCCCATGACCCTTATTTTCTTGTAGCTTGGACTAGTTTTCCGGAGACTATTTGTTAGGGTTGTCTTTTTCATACTTTAGTTGTTGCAGATTTGCAGACCCAAACTCTTGTTTGTTCTGGTGCTTAAATTTATACTTGATTTTAACAACATATCGATAGGCAGCTCCAAGTGATAAGATGTCCATAAAATCCATTTCAGTTTGGATGTATCTGTGTAGAGCCCCACGGTATTTCAGAACCAAATGTCATTCGAAGTATTTGATACCCAACTTGGTGCACAAGGTATGGAAGGTATTGGTGAACTCTGGAATTGCTTGGCCCCTATCTTTCTGAAGTGTGGTCCATCTCATGTACTAGTCCTCATAGTTTCTAACATAGTAATACTGTTCCTTTACTACATCCACAAAAAAATCCCAAGTGGGATCGACCCCATATATTCCAGACTCTTATGTGGAAATTTGCTCCTAGTAAGTTTCCCACCAATGTTTGACATGGGGGAGAGATTTAAGGAGTGTAAAGGTGATCTTTTTTCTGTTGAAAAAATTGTGAACAGAGAAATAACCTTCTAGCAGGTTTAAACATTTATCTAGGGCATCCGCATCTATTTGGCCTTCAAATATAGGAATATAAAAATTGACCTGTACCTTAAAAGGAAAGGTTCCTCCAAAGTGGTCGCTTGATGAATATGCGCTTGATGCTATCGGGAGGCATTGAAGGATGTGGGAAAAATTCTCCATCATTTCGTCCCTCTTTCATGTGAGAACTTCCTCAAGCAACAGACTTATAGGATCGTCTGCTCTGTCGTTTTTCTTTTCTTCTGCCATCAAGGTTTTCTTTGGTGTGCAAGAGTGATTGTCTTCAAGAGAGACAATATTGAGACCCAAATTGCTATACTCAGACCTCGTTGGGGACATGCACTGAAAAAAAAACCGATCAAGAACAACCTGCTCTGATACCACTGATCCGGATTATTTTTGGCACGAAATGAGAGCGAAGATATAATAAAGAAATTCACAGAGATATCACAGATATTCAATAATATAAGAGAAATGTATCAGATATGAAACCATAAACACAGATATACAGTAATACATGATTTCTATTAATGAAATAAATGTATAGAGACTGTAAAAATACAGAGTGAAAGACTCGCTAGAATGGTGGCATCTTATCTCTGAGAAGAGATGTGATGGCTACTCGCATTCACGAGAAGATGATTACAATGAGGCTCTGAAGGAATTTTTACAATAAACTAGAATGTCAAAAACCATAGACATCCAAAAACCTAACCCTAGGAGATGAAGTGCCAAAAGTGATGTGGGCCCCGTTTGGGTAAGTTAGTACAATAACTTCTCGGTGTCGTAACTTTTGCATACGATCTCTATTTTAGGCGTATGATAGCTCGTTGGAAAGGTATCATCGAGGAGATTCACTTTGGGGCCTCAATCATGTGTTTTGTTATCATTGAGTTGGGTCGATTGCGAAAAAGCCTCAGTTAGGCCCTCAAAATGGCCCCAGAAGTTAAAAACTGCTAAAAATAGGAAATTGCTAGAAAACTATTTTGAGCCAGTCGGGCAAGGTGGGTAGCCACTGATATCCACCTAGATCAATCCTCCATCCTTAGGAAGAAATGGTATCCATTGCGTTGAGTTTCCAGGGGAGAGGAAAAAGTGTTTGCTGAATCTAAATCTTGGTGAGTTGCTTGCCTTGCTGGAGACGTCGTGTTGCTCAGTTTGTGGAAGTCTGTCACAAACCTATTGAGGTTGAGGATGTTCAAAAAGTTGAGATACATGAGAGGACGGTGTGCAGAAGGAATCTTTGAACTTTACTGTATCCTTTTTTACCTTCTTCTGTTGGATAGAAGGTGCTTGGGGAGAGGCTGTAGTGGTTGCAGTGTCCTTCTATTCTTCTTTTGAACAGATTGTGAAGAAGCTAAATTTTGTAGTATGAGATACTACCTTGTGGCACTTTTTAGGTGGAATAGTAGTCGGAACTACCTCTGGTATTCTGTAGAGATGACCCCCCAAAGTAACAATGAAACTATGGGGTCGAGACTCATAAACAACATGGTGCTTCCACATATATGGTTGGCCCAAGAGAACATCACAGACATCTAGTGGGGAAACATCACATAATACCTCATCCTTCAAGGGTTGGACGTTGTATGACAATTGACATTGCTGGATGACATAAAGATCTCATCCTTGGAGAAGCCACCCGATGTTGTATGGTTGCAGGTGTGGTGTTGTCGACAATCCCAATTGTTTGATAACCTTTGCTGAGATGAGGTTCTTCTGGCTTCTACTATCAACAATAAAATGCAGTGGGGTCCCCTTCACCCACATTTGTGATGGAAAAAGGCGCTCCCCCTCTTTGGGATCTATTGGTTCTTCTGGTTGAATTGATGCGTTTGCAACAATAACAGTGGGGTCTACGTCAATTATCTGTCCTTTACCAGTATGTTCAGAATCAGATTATGAATTAGGGTTCAGCTCCTTGTCTTTGATCTCGGCCACCAATGATTGTTTTGAGCGACATTCATTGGTGTTGTGCCAGGGGATTTTCTAGAAATCACACCATTTTCTGATATCCTTCTTTGTCTTCCTGTGACCATTCTTTTCCTATGGCTTGGACTAGTTTTCAAGAGACTGTTTGTTAGGGTTGTCTTTGTCATACTTTGATTGTTGTGGATTTGCAGACCCGAACTCTTGTTTGTTCTGGTGCTTAAATTTTTTCTCAATTTTAACAACATATTGATAGGCATCACCGAGTGATGAGATGTCCAAAAATCCATTTTAGTTTGGATGTATCTGTGTAGAGTCCCACGGTATTTCAAAACCAAATGTTGTTTGGAGTCTTTGATACCCACCTTGGTGTGCAAGGTACGAAAGGTATTGGTGAACTCTGGAACTGCTTGGCCCTCTCTTTTCGCAGTGTGGTCCATCTCATGTATTGGTCCTCATAGTTGCCAACATGGTAATACTGTTCCTTTATCGCATCCAAAAAAAAATCCCAAGTGAGCTCGACCCCATATATTCCAGACTCTTCTGTGGAACTTTGCTCCCAGTAAGTTTCCCACCAATGTTTGACATGGGGGAGAGATTTAAGGAGTGCGAAGTTGATATTTTCTTTGTCAAAAAAATTTTGAACAGAGAAATAACCTTCTAGCAGGTTTAACCATTTATCTAGGGCATCTGCATCTATTTGACCTTCAAAAATAGGAATATCAAAATTGACTTGTACCTTAAAAGGAGACGTGCCTACAAAGTGGTCGCTTGATGAATATGTGTCTGATGCTATTGGGAGGCGTTAAAGGACGTGGGAAAAATTCTCCATCATTTCGTCCCTCTATCATGTGAGAGCTTACTCAAGCAATAGACATATAGGATCGTCTGCTCCGCCATTTTTCTTTTCTTCTGCCATTGAGGGTTTCTTGGGTGTGTGAGAGTGATTTTCCTCAAGAGAGACAATATCGATACCCAACTTGCTATACTCATACCTCGTTGGGGACATTCACTGAAAAAAAATGATCAAGAACAGCCTGCTCTGATACCACTGATCCAGATTATTTTCGGCACGAAATGAGAGTGGAGACATAATAATGAAATTCACAGAGATATTGCAGATATTCAAAAATATAACATAAATGTATCAGAGATGCAACCATAAACACAGATATATAGTAGTACATGATTTCTATTAATGAAAAAAATATATAGAGACTGTAAAAATACAGAGTGAAAGACTCACTAGAATGGTGGCAACTTATCTCTGAGAAGAGATGTGATGGCTACTCACATTCGCAAGAAGATTATTAAAATGAGGCTTTGAAGGCATTTTTACAATAAACTAGAATGTAAAAAACCCTAGACATCCAAAGACCTAACCCTAGGAGATGAAGCGCCAAAAGTCATGTGGGCCTCGTTTGGGTAAGTTAGTACATTAACTTCCCGGGGTCGTAGCGTTTGCATACAATCTCCAGTTTAGGCATATGATAGCCCATTGGAAAGGTATCGTCGAGGAGATTCATTTTGAGGCCTCAATAATGCATTTGGATATCATTGAGTTGGTTATATCCCGAAAAACCTTCATTTAGGCCCTCAAAATGGCCCCGAAAGTTAAAAATTGCTAAAAATAGTCAATTGCCAAAATTGTCAGAAAATTGTTTTGAGCCAGTCAGACAAGGTGGGTGGCTAGAGATATCCACCTAGATCAATCCTCCCTCCTTAGGAGGCAATGTTCTCCATTGTGTTGAGTGCCCAGGGGAGAGGAAAAACCGTTTGTTGAATCTGAATCTTGGTGAGATGCTTGCCTTGCTGGAGACGTCGCGCTGCTCAGTTTGTGGAAGTTTGTCACGAACCTGCTGAGGCTGAGGCTATTTAACAAGTCGATATATATGAGAGGATGGTGTGCATAAGGAATATTTGTGCTTTGTTGCAGCCTTGTCGACCTGCTTCTGTTGGATAGAAGGTGCTTGGGGCGAGGCTGTAGTGGTTGCAGTGTCCTTCTATTCTTCTTTTGAAAATATTGTGAAGAAGCTAAATTTTGCATTATGAGATACTACCTTATGGCCATTTTTGGATGGAACAGTAGTCGGAACTACCTCTGGTATTCTATAGAGATGACCCACCAAAGTATCAATGACACTACAGGGTCAAGACTCATAAACAACATGGCTCTTCCACATATATGGCTAGCCCAAGAGAACATCACAGACATCCAGTGGGGTGACATCACATAATACCTCATCCTTGAAGGGTTGGATGTCATATGATAATTGACATTGCTGGCTGACATAAATATATCACCCTTAGTGAAGCTACCCGATGTTGTATGGTTGTGGGTGTGGTGTTGTCGACAATCCCAACTATTTGACGACCTCTGCTAAGTTGAGGTTCTTCTGGCTTCCACTATCAACAATAAAATGCAATGAGGTCCCCTTCACCCACATTTGTGAATGAAAAATTCGCTCCCCCTCTTCAAGATTTGTTGGTTGTTTTGGTTGAATTGTTGTGGTCGCAACAATAGCACTGGGATTTGCATCAATGATTTGTCCTTTACCAGTATTTTCAGAATCAGATTCTAAATCAGGGTTCGGCTCCTTGTCTTTGATCTCAGCCACCAATGACTGTTTTGAGTGACATTCATTGGTGTTGTGCCAGGGGATTTTTTGGAAATTGCACCATTTTCTGGTGTCCTTCTTTGTCTTCCTGTGACCCTTCTTTTTCTGTGGCTTGGACTAGTTTTTGGGAGACTACTTGTTAGGGTTGTCTTTGTCATACTTTAGTTGTTGTGGATTTGTAGACCTGAACTCCCGTTTGTTCTAGTGCTTAATTTTCTGCTCGATTTTAACAACATATCGATAGGCAGCACTGAGTGATGAGATGTCCATAAAATCCATTTTAGTTTGGATGTATCTGTGTAGAGCCCCACAATATTTCAGAACCAAATGTCATTCGGAGTCTTTGATACCCAACTTGGTGTGCAAGGTATGGAAGGTATTGGTGAACTCCAGAACTACTTGGCCCCTCTCTTGCCGCAGTGTGGTCCATCTCATGTACTAGTCCTCATAGTTGCCAATAGGATAATACTATTCCTTTACCGCATCCACAAAAAAATCTCAAATGGGCTCGGCCCCATACTAGACTCTTCTATGGAACTTTTCTCCCAGTAATTTTCCCACCAATGTTTGACATGGGGGAGAGATTTAAGGAGTGTGAAGGTGATATTTTCTCTGTTGGAAAAATTGTGAACAGAGAAATAACCTTCTAACATGTTTAACCATTTATCTAAGGCATTCGCATCTATTTTACCTTCAAATATAGGAATATCAAAATTGACCTGTACCTTAAAAGGTGAGGTGCCTCCAAAGTGGTTGCTTGATGAAGACACACATGATGCTATCGGGAGGCGTTGAAGGACATGGGAAAAATTCTCCATCATTTCGTCCCTCTATCGCGTGAGAGCTTGCTCAAGGAACAGACTTATAGGATTGTCTGCTCCGTCATTTTTCTTTTCTTCCGCCATTGAGGGTTTCTTGGGTGTGCGAGAGTGATTTTTCTCAAGAGAGACAAGCTTGAGACCCAACTTTCTATACTTGAACCTCGTCGGGGACATGCACTGAAATAAAATGATCAAGAACAAC
>JASDQU010102289.1:5054-58598 GCA_032191745.1 Picea mariana
TGGTAACCTAGATGGCCAGAATACGATTTCTTATGCACTTCGTCTAAAATAGTTAATTTTACCTCTGCTGAATCTAGTATGTAAAGTCTATTTTTAAATCTTAATAGTCCCTTCTTGTCAATACTTATATCTGATTTATTTGAGTTTGCGATACTATTTTGAAATTCTGCCATTATCTTAATGTAATTTCCATCGTTGATACCTTCCATCCTTATTCTTTGTTCGAGATCACTTTTTCCCCTGTTGATGTTTATCTCAAATAACCCATGGATTCTTCTTCTTAACACATCTGCTACATTGTTTTCCTTACCCTTGATATGTCTGACCTCAAAGTCGAATTCGCTCAGGAAGTCTAGCCACCTTGCTTTTCTTGCATTAAGGTCTAGTTGGTTAAACAGATATTTCACCCTGCTATTATCCATCAATAGTAATAATTTTCTGCCCATTATATAGTGTCGCCACATTTTTAAGGCATGTATTACTGCTGCTAATTCTAAGTCATGAGTGGCATAAGTTTGCTCGTGTTCCTTTAATTTTCGGGACTTATAACAAATCACGTGCCCTTCCTAAGTTAGAACACCACCTAGTCCCTCTTTACTTGCATCAACGTATACTGTGAAGTCTTTATTCGGGTCTGCTACCTTCAAAATAGGTGTTGATGTCAATAATTTTTTTAGCTTGTTAAAATTGTCTTGACACTTTTGCGACCAGTTAAACTTGGTCCCTTTCTTTTGTAATAACGTGATAGGGTAGGTGATATTGGAGGACCCTTCTATAAGTCTTCTATAATATTCGTTGATTCCCATGAATGACCGGATATTTTCTGCATCCTTAGGTACTAGCCATTCCATAATGGTTTCTATCTTCTCCGGGTCTAGGGCAATACCTTCTGAGGAGATGACATGTCCTAAATATTGTAATTCTTTTTGATAAAAATTACATTTGTCAAATTTTAAATATAGTTTGTGTTTCCTTAGTGTTTGCAGAACTATTCGCAAGTGTTCATCATGTTCCTCCTTTGTTTTAGAATAGACCAGAATATCGTCGATAAATACTACTACAAACTTGTGTAAGTACTTGTTGAAAATTTTGTTCATCAAGAACATAAATGTGGTTCGTGCATTAGTGAGTCATACCTCATAGTGTCTGTATCTTGTTTGAAAAGTTGTTTTGTTTATATCCTAGTCCTTTATCCTAACTTGATGATATACAAATCATAAATCCAATTTTGAGAAGATCTTGGCCCACCAACTTGATTGAACAGATCATTTATCCTGGGTAAGGGGTATTTCTTCTTAATGGTCACTTTGTTAAGTTGTCTATAATCGATACATAGTCTTAGAGTACCGTCTTTCGTTTTCACAAAGAGGATTGGTGCTCCCCATGGAGAGACACTTGGTCTGGTATACTCTTTGTCCAACAATTCCTATAATTGTATTTTTAATTCTGTCTGTTCTAGTAGACTCCTTTGGTAGGGTGCTTTTGAGATAGGGGTTGATCTGGGTAGTAAGTCTATGGAGAAATCTATTTCTCTCCTAGGAGGTAGTTCTGGTATCTCATCAACAAACATGTCTTTGAATTCATGTAGGACAACAAAGTCCTCTAAGCTGGGCTTATCTTCTTTTTCTAATAGATTCGTTACTTGGATGGCATAAATTTGACATCCCTTTCTAATACATTTCTTGAATTGCATCGCTAATACCTGTCTGATTGACACAGATTTTGGTATGCCTTCGATTGTTCTAATAGTTGCAAAATTATCTTTGTAGCTAAGTATCTTTGTATAACAGTCTAGTACTACTTTGTGTTGTTCCAACCAATCCATCCCAATAATCATATCATAAGATCCTAGTGGTAGGATGTTTAGATTGGTCCTTATCTTTTGACCATCTAAGCTGAACTCAAGATCAGAAATAAAGTTAACTACTCTTCTTTTAGTACCTGTTGCTAGTTGTACAAGCCAACATTTTTCGTGCTTTTGTTTCTTAAGTTTATTCAACTCTATTACATCGAGAGTAATATAACTTAACGTAGCTCCAGGGTCAATTAAGACAAAAATTTGAGTGTCATGGATTTTGCCTTCGATTTCTACCATCGAGGAATGGTGGCTAGCTTGTCGACCAACTATGGCTGCATTTATCTGATGCAAAGTTCTGCCCATGTATCCCACTATTAAGGCTTCATGTAAATTGTGAACTATAGTTATGTTTGTTGTAATTAAACATCTAGAGTTCCTCCTTAGATGAGGCTCTCCACACTCCCAACACTTTAATGGCTCATGGGAGTTTTCCCCAAACTTCTTCATTCCCAGGTTTACCGGTTTACCATTACCTTGCGTATTTGGATGATTGGAGTGAAAATCCTTCCTAGGGAAACTTTTTGTTGCATGCCGATAAGGAGTTGGTTGGTATCCCTTCTTCTGCTAGTTTATTCCATCTTCCTTTTTATCCTTTCAGGTATTGGGAAACTCTACCCATTGTTTATACTGGTCATAGCACATTCGTGCCTTCCTAAATGCCTCACTCAAGGATTTGGGGTTGTCAAACTCAATTCTGTCCCTATAGGACTGTGGTAAATAGCTTAAGAATTGCTGGATTTTTACCTTATCCTCCTGAATGTATGGTACGAACCTTAGTAGTTCCATAAATTTATTTATAAGGTCCTCCATTTTCATTTGTCTGAGTCATAACTCATAAAATTATTTCATCTTCCTTTCATAATAGCTTTCAGAAAGGTATTGTTTCTTAAAATACTTCTTAAAGTCAGACCATTCCAACCATTTCTCCTTTAGGCCCTTGGCCAATTTCAGGTCCTTCCTCCAAATGTTGGCCTTTCCCTTTAGATTGTAGATGGCCATTCTAACTTTCATGTTACTGGAATAGTTGTACATTTGGAAGTATTTTTTTATGTCCAACAACCAAGCCTCATCTTCTTCTCCAGTCATGGATTCTCCATCAAAAGTGGTTGGTTTAATCTTTCTAAATTCTCCGTCAAGGTGGTCGGTTTGATTTCTTTTTTTGTCTAGTATGGTTTTGTCTTCAACTTAAGGTGTCCCTTCAGACGAACTGTCTCCTTTTTGTGTCTTTGCATTAGAATTCTTGGAGGCCCTTTTGTTGACCTGTACCTCATAGTTATCATATTTTGGGATTTTCTTGGTTACTATACTATAGAGCAGGACTTCACTTATCTCTTGCTGTTCCTATTGCGCCTTCTTTAATTTTTCATTGTCGGCCTCAAAAACCTATAGTTCAACAATAAGATTCCCAATTGTTTCCAACACCTCCGTGGGTGAACATCCATCACTGTTCTGTCTTGGATCTTTAGGAGGTCCTTGCTGTAGATTCTTTTCCATCCTAATTTCTGCACCTTCTTGAGCTGCCATAATTCAACAGAAAACCGAAAAGGCTTTCGGTCTGAATCCACAAGATTTAATAGTTTTTTTTTTTCATAATTTAGAATATATACTAAGCATTTAATGTGTCCCTACTCAAGCCTAGTGTTGTAACTTTTGCTCTGATACCATATGTAATGTACCTCAAAAACTATCGCACAAAAAAAAATTGTTTATACATTTATCCATGAAAAGTTCTGAGATTTCAAGCAAGTAAGCTTCCTGTTGTAAGGATTGAGTCCTCAAAGTTTGTTAGAATCCTTATTGTCGTTGGATATCTTCCATTCAACTTAATGTTTCCTAATCGATGATATAAAAGTGTTTACTCTTCACTTCAATGTGTATCTAAGATCCCATAATATATAATTACTTTTCTATCTATTTGTACCTATAATACTACCACAGTCTTAACAATACAAGTAACTTTGGGATTTTATGGCCAAATCCCTACATAAAAATATTACCATATGTTTTCCATACAAACGACTTGTAATACGGTCTCTTACTTCTATACCTCCATTTGGAATGAAGACTTTCAAATGTTCTTGTACTGGACCGCTCACTAGATAGTTAGAGTTGTTCCTATAACAAACATTCCTACCATGTTACTACAGTTTTTGTGGAAAAAAGAGGTTAATCGGGTTTCGGCAATTACTAATGCCGAACAAAACAGTGGACCACACTATTTACTGAAGACTCAAAATCCCGAGAGATTGTGGGGCCAACACTTCAGGGTTCAGGGTTTCGCGAGTACAACAACCCAACATCAGCACACAAGAACTCCCGAAATCGCGAAAGGTGACCATCATTTCGAGGTTTTGGAGTTTGGGATTTCATGAGTAAAACACCCAACATCCACACACAACAACTCCCGAAATTGTGAAAAGTGACCATCATTTCAGGATTTCATGAGTATAGAAGCCAAACATCTACACACAACAACTCGTGAAATTGTGAAAAGTTACCAGCATTTCGAGATTTTGGAGTTTGGGATTTTGGAGTTCAGGATTTTGAGAGTACAAAATCCAAACATCAACACAAAACATTTCCTAGAAGTTGCGAAAAGGTAAAGTGGGATCAACACTTCGGGGTTTTGGGGTTCAAAATCCCGCAACTTCAAAAGTCAAAACATCAAAACACCACCATTTTCGGATCGTGAAAGTAAAGTGGGACTTTCATTTTGGGGTTTTGTGGTCTGGGACTTCGTGACTAAAAGTACACAACAACAACATATACAAACTTCTGAAATGCGAAAAAGAAAAGGTGAGACCTGCATTTCAAGATTTCGGGGTTCGAAACTTTGTGAGTTTTGGTGTCCAAACATTGACATAAACAAATTTTCGAAAAATGCAAAAAAAGAAAAGTGGGTCCCAAATTTCGGGATTTTGGGGTTCGGAACTTCGCAAGTTCTTGTTTGGAAACATTAACATGAACAAACTTGTGAAATGCAAAAAAAAAGAAATGTGAGACCCATATTTTGAGAGTTTGGGATTTGGGGTTTTGGCATTTCAAATGATAAACAACAACTCCCGAGTTCCAAAAGGTGAAGGGTGTGTGATCAACACTTCAACATTTTGGGATTTGAGGTTTCGAATTCCAAACAACAATACAGAACAACTCCTGAATTCTGAAAGGTGAAAGCGTGTGGGATCAACACTTCGAGATCTCGGGATTCAGTGTTTCAGGGTTTCAAATGCCAAACAACAACACACAACAACTACTGAATTCTGAAAGGTGAAAGGGTGTGGAACCAACACTTCGAGATTTTAGGATTCAGGGTTTCAGTTTGGAAAAGTATGGGAACATTGTATAAATGTAACCAGCAAGTCCTGAATGCTGAAAATCACATTATTTTCATAATTCTAAGAATTTTACCTTGTACTAGTATTCTTGCTTTCGTTCTGTGAAACAATAGGTTTAGAGGGATTCAATATTCGTTTACTTATAGGAAATCCAAAAAAATTCTAACTTCTGAGTTTTATACGCATATAATTTATAAAAGGGGTACAATAGGGGAACAGGTTATATAAAAGGTAACTCCTATTATGTTCACTTAGAGCCTCTTTAAACAATGCATTAAACGTAAACAATGCTAGATCAATGCATCTATGTAAATACAAGAATAAGAATATCATTCCATCAGAGTTTGGAAATTATAAATGATGATCCAAGGGATCTGAGTTTGGTTTCCGGGGTTCCCATAATTCTTTAAATTTCCAAATTTTGTACATCTAGTATTTTTCCCTCAGATCAAATGTAACTCGTAGATGGACCATCTTTCTTAAACTCAACTTCTATAAAAAAATAAATTTGCCTAGCACTTACAGATTTCGGGAGGGACCACTCGAGAATTTGGACTGTGATTGTACATTTAATACCACGATAAACATCATCCATTGAAAGAATTATTTCAAATTTAGAAACAATTGGATGCATAATATCAGTTGCACCCAAAACATACAAGAACAGAGAGGGAAAGGTTTACATTAACGTAATTAGATATAATCACACAACAGATACCTGCCATCAATCAAAGCATAGCCATTCAAAATAGAGAGGGGTAGATCAACATATATGAATCAAATCTGCGAGAAGACAAAGGGAACAATGACATTCCTCCCAACCATAGAATAGTGCAGCCAAGGTCACTTGCCTGATTCACCCACTAGCCTGACCATGAATCCATGAGGGAGAACTTAGAAACTCCTCATCAACAATGTCCTTCAATTCCAACAATTATCCTCTTGCCTCACACTTACTCCACGATGCTCATAATAGTAAGGAAAATCTGTTTCAGTAGGCTCCTCTTGCCTCACACTCAATCCGTAGTGCTCATAATAGCAAGAGAGCTAAAAAATTCTTTCCTAGCATACTTGGCACCGTCCTGCCGCCTCGCATATGTTATTTATCAATATTTGCTTGGGTCTTTTTCCCTCCTTTGGGGATTTTTACAGCTCTCTTAATCCCTGATTTTCAAGGGCTACCAGTGGCCAAATCTATGATTTTCCACTTCTCATAATCATCCTAGAGGTAGTTCCAACATGTTCCCCACTCATGGAGTCATGGTTAGTTGATTTTAACATGGTTGTTCCATTTGTCCTCCTGCAATTAATATAAATATTTTGTTGTCATACAAGTGTCATAGTCAAATAGTTAGTTGAGTCCAAACAGATCTCTTCCCAACAGTCACAATAATTAAATACAATTATTAAATTCAAAATTCAGAATTTCCATAAATGGAAAATTTTTTCTAGATTCGAATTTCCCAAAAACGGAAATAAATTTTCAGCACACAAAAATAAAAAATATTTTACTTTTGGGGGATGTCACATCCTTTCCCCCTTTAGTGAAACATTGTCCTCAGTGTTTGTTCCTTTCCTGGAACAGGATTGGATGAGATTTACGCAAATCTCCTTCTAATTCCCAAGTGGCCTCCTCAGGACCAAAGTGCTTCCATTGCACCTTTAACTGAGCGATGGCTCTATTCTGAAGTGTTATTTCTCTCCAGTCCAGAATGTGAAAGGGTTCCACCTGGAACTCGCCTTTGGGTTCCACCTACACCAAGTTCCAATCAATCATATGAGTAGGGTCATGAGTATACTTTTTCAGCAAAGACACATGAAATACATTATAAAATCTTATATTAGCTGGAAGTGCAAGATGATATGCTACGGGTCCAATTCGAGCTATTATCTTGAAGGCCCCACAAAACCTAGGTGACATCTTGGCACAGTTCCCCAAGTTCAGTGAGATTTTTCAGGCTTTGACCTTCAAATAAACATGGTCTCCCATTTGAAATTCCAAGTGTCTTCTTTTTTGATCCTCATAGCTCTTATGTCTGTCCTGTGCCTCTTTCAAGTTCTATTGTACCTTCCTTACCATGTTCTCCATTTTTTGGAGCATCTTTGGTCCAACCATGAGTCTGTCAGCTGAGTTATCCCAACTAATTGGAGTTGTACACTTTCTGACGTACAATATTTCGAAAGGGCTCAACTTAGCCGAAGTTTGGTACCCATTGTTATATGTAAATTATACCAAGTGTAGGTAGTCTTCCCACTTGTTCGATTTTGTTCTTACATACATGCAGAGCATATCCTCTATGATTTGGTTTGTCCTTTCACTATGTCCATCTGTTTGTGGATGATAACTCATACTGAAATTCAACTTAGTATTTAGCTCTGCAAACAATTCCTTCCAAAAAGCGGATGTGAATTTTACGTCTCTATCTGAAATCACCATTTTAGGAATACCATGCAGTCTAAACATTTCTTTCATGAATATTTCAGCAATGTTAATAGCTTTAAAAGTAGACTTTATAGGAATAAAGTGTGCAGACTTACTGAGTTTATCAATTAGAACCATGATAGAAACATTATGTTTCTGAGTTTTAGGCAAACCTGTTATAAAGTCCAGTGATATGGTCTCCGATTTGCATTCTAGTACTGCTAACGGCTGTAATAGGCTGGCTGGATGTTGGTGTTTGGCCTTAACCTACTGACAATATTGGCACCTAGCCAAATTCTTTATTTTTTTTCGCTTCATATTAGGCCAGTAAAATAGTTTTCTGAGTGTCGTTATTGTTTTCTGGTAACCTAGATGGACATAATACGGTTTCTTATGCACTTCATCTAAAATAGTTACTTTTAGCTCTGATGAATCTAGTATGTAAAGACTGTTTTTAAATATTAATAGTCCCTTCTTGTCGATACTTATATCTGATTTATCTGAGTTTGTGATACTGTTTTGAAATTCTTCCATTATCTTAGTGTAATTTCCATCATTGATACCTTCCGTCCTTATTCTTTGTTCCAGATCACTTTCTGCCTTGCTGATGTTTATCTCAAATAACCCATGGATTCTTATGCTTAATGCATCTGCTACTTTATTTTCCTTACCCTTGATATGTCTAACCTCAAATTCGAATTCTCTCAGGAAGGCTAGCCACCTTGCTTCTCTTGCATTAAGGTCTAGTTGTTAAACATATATTTCACCCGACTATTATCCATCAATAGTAAGAATTTTCTGCCCATTATATAGTGTCACCACATTTTTAAGGCATGTATTACTGCTGCCAATTCTAAGTCATGAGTGACATAATTTCTCTTCTGTTCCTTTAATTTTCGAGACTCATAACAAATCATGTGCCCTTCCTGAGTTAGAACACCACCTAGTTCCTCTTTACTTGCATCAACGCATACTGTGAAGTCTTTATCTGGGTTTGCTACCTTCAAAATGGGCGCTGATGTCAATAATTCTTTTAGCTTGTTAAAATTGTCTTGACACTTTTGCAACCAGTTAAACTTCGTCCCTTTATTTTGTAATGACGTGATAGGGTAGGCTATATTGGAGAATCCTTCTATAAATCTATGATAATATCAGTGATTCCCATGAATGATCGGATATCTACCACATCCTTAGGTACTCGCCATTCCATAATGGATTTTATCTTCTCTGGGTCTACGACAATGCCTTCCGAGGAGATGACATGTCCTAAATATTGTATTTATTTTTGATAAAAATCACATTTGTCGAATTTTGCGTATAGTTTGTGTTTTCTTAGTGTTTGCAGAACTATTCATAAGTGATCATCATGTTCCTCCTCCATTTTAGAATAGACCATAACATCGTCAATAAATACTACTATGAACTTGTCTAAGTACTGGCTGAAAATTTTGTTCATCAAGCACATAAATGTGGTTGGTGCATTAGTGAGTCCAAAAGGTATGACTACAAACTCGTAGTGTAGGTATCTTGTTTGAAAATATGTTTTGTTTATGTCCTAGTCCTTTATCCTAACTTGATGATATCCGAATCATAAATCCAATTTTGAGAAGATCTTGGCCCCACCAACTTGATCGAAGAGATCATTTATCCCGGGTAAGGAGTATTTGTTCTTAAGGGTCACTTTGTTCAGTTGTCTATAATCGATACATAGTCTTAGAGTACCGTCTTTCTTTTTCACAAAGAGGATTGGTGCTCCCCATGGCAAGACACTTGGTCTGATATACTCTTTATCCAATAATTCTTGTAATTGTATTCTTAATTCTGTCAGTTCTATTAGACTCATTCGATAGTGTGCTTTTGATATAGGGGTTGATCTGGGTAGTAAATCTATGGAGAAATGTTTTTCTCTCCTAGGAGGTAATTCTGGTATCTCATCAACAAACATGTCTCTGAATTCACGTAGGATAGCAAAGTCCTCTAACTTGGGTTTATCTTCTTTTTCTAATAGATTCATTACTTTGATGGTGTAATCTTGACATCCCTTTCTAATACATTTCTTGAATTGCATAGCTAATACTTGTCTAATTGACACAGGTTTTGGTATGCCTTGCGTTGTTCTAATAGTTCAGAAATTATCTTTGTAGCTAAGTATCTTTGTATAACAGTCTAGTACTGCTTTTTGTTGTTCCAACCAATCCATCCTGATAATCATATCATAAGGTCCTAGTCATAGGATGTTCATATTGGTCCTTATCTTTTGACCATCTAAGCTGAACTCAAGATCAAAAATAAAGTTAACTACTCTTCTTTTAGCACCTGTTGCTAGTTGTACAAGCCAACATTTTTCATGATTTTGTTTCTTAATTTTATTCAACTCTACTGCATCGGGAGTAATATAACTTAATGTAGATCCAGGGTCAATTAAAACAGAAATTTGAGTTTCATGGATTTTACCTTCGATTTGTACCACCGAGGACTGGTGGTCAGCTTGTTGACCATCTATGGCTGCATTTATCTGATGCAAACTTCTGCCCATGTCTCCCACTGTCGAGGCTTCCTGTAAATTGTGAACAACAGTTTTGTTTACTGTAATTAAACATGGACAGTTCCTCCTTAGTTGAGGCTCTCCACACTCCCAACACTTTAATGGCTCGCGGGAGTTGTCCCCAAACTTCTTCATTCCCAGGTTTACCAGTTTACCCTTACATTGTGTATTCGGATGATTGGAGTGAAAATCCTTCCTTGGGAAACATTTTGCTACATTCTGATAATTAGTTGGCTGGTATCCCTTCTTTCGCTGGTTTATTCCATCTTGCTTCTTATCCTTCCAGGTCTTGGAAAACTCTACCCATTGTCTATAATGGTCATAGCACATTTGTGCCTTGCTGAATGCCTCACTCAAGGATTTGGGGTTGTCAAACTCAATTTTGTCCTTGTAGGACTGTGGTAAACACCTTAAGAATCACTCGATTTTTACCTTATCCTCCTAGATGTATGGTACGAACCTTAGTAGTTCCAGAAATTTATTTATAAGGTCCTCCATCATCATTTGTTTGAGTCGTAACTCATAAAATTCTTTTGTCTTCCTTTCATAATAGCTTTCAGAAAGGTATTGTTTCTTAAAATATTTCTTAAAGTCAGACCATTCCAACTGTTTCTCCTTTGGGCCCTTGGACAATTTCAATTCCTTCCTCCAAATGTTGGCCTTTCCCTTCAGATTGTAGATGGCCATTCTGACTTTCATGTTACTGGAATAGTTGTAGATTTGGAAGTATTTTTTGATGTCCAAAAACCATGCCTCGGCTTCTTCTCCTGTCCTAGATTCTCCATTAAAAGTGGCTGGTTTAATAATTTTAAATTCTCTTTCAAGGTGGTTGGTTTGTTTTCTTATTTTTTTTGGTATGGTTTTGTCTTCAGATGAAGGTGTTCCTTCAGATGAACTGTCTCCTTTTTCTATATTTGCAGCAAAATTCTTGGAGGCGCTTTTGCTGACCTCTTCCTCATGGTTATCATCTTTTGGGATTTTCTTGGTTACTATACTATGTTGTAGGACTTCACTTATCTCTTGCTGTTTCTGTTGTGCCTTAATTTTTCATTGTCAGCCTTGAAAACATGTAGTTCAACAAGAAGATTCCTCATTGTTTCCAACACCTCCGTGGGTGAAATTCCATCACTGTTCTATCTTGAATCTCTAGGAGGTCCTTGCAGCGGATTCTCTTCCATCCTGATTTCCGCACCTTCTTGAGCTTCCATAATTCAACACAAAACCGAAAAGGATTTCGGTCTAAATCCACAAGATTTATTAGTTTTTTTTCTTTCATAAATTAGAATATACACTAAGCATTTAATGTTGCCCTGTTCAGGCCCAGTGTTGTAACTTTTTCTCTCATACAATATGTAATGTACCTCAAAAACTGTCACAAAAAAAATATTTTCTTGTCCATTTATCCATGAAAAGTTGTGAGATTTCAAGCAAGTAAGCTTTCTGTTATAAAGCTTGAGTCCTCAAAGTATGCATATGAACATAGGAAATGCAATCATGTATGCAACATGACAAATATTCTCTAGGATTACAAATGTTACAAAATATCTTTCTGCAAGTTTTTGGAATCTTCCAAATTTCAATGAACTCTTCTTAGCTTGTACTTTCAAGAAGACAAGCTTTCCCACTCTTAGTTCTCTATGTGTTTTTCCATTGTCTGCATAACATTTTTTTCTGTCTTGTGAAACCTTCAAATTTTGTTTTCACAGAAATATTCTTGGAAAAATTTGTTGGGTATGTGTTATATTCTTTGCATGTGTGTGTGTGGGCCTGTCAGATATGAAAACTGCGTGAACGGTTTTTTCTATTTTTAGCGGATTTTTCTATTTTTAGCGGTTTTCTAAATTAATCCTGGATTAAGGGATTAGGGTTTTGGTATCTACAAAATACCTAAAAACATTGTATATATATTGTATGGTGAATGGTGAAATTTGATATAATGAATATAATAAAGGTTTTCTCGATTTAGGGTTCCCAGTATAAAATCTTTGTGTACTTTGTGTATGAGCCATTGATTAAATTATGTTTTGCTTAAGAATCTATATGCATTTCTTTACTTCACAGGTTTAAAACTCACATATGGTATCAGAGCTCGTTTTTGGCTTCAAAGGGATGCCTTTGTTGTTGAGGGTTTGGCTCGTTCTTGATAGATCGAGTCTATATTGGGTCTGTGATAATCCTGGGTTTAGTGGGAGCTTTTGCAGTGGATATTTGGGTATAGAAAGAGGAATGGAAAGCTCATCTAGAATCGAGATATAGAAGTTCAACGGTAAAAAAAATGAGTTATGGATGCTCAAGATTGATGACCTTCTTGTAGACAAAGAAAAATGGATCGTTGTGGATCTTGGTACATAGCCTACTGGTACACCGTCTACTAGCACACAGGGTACTCGTACATAACCTACTAGTACACAATCTACTACACTAGCTACTGGTATGTCCAAAGAAGATTGCGAGAAGTTGGATAGAAGAGCAAGGAGTACTATTCGACTCTGCCTGGCAGATTCAATTTTAATGAATGTCTCAGGAGAATCTACAACCAAGCAACTATGGGATAAGTTGGGAAATTTGTATCAATCAAAGTCCTTGGTAAACAAGTTATTTCTTCGAAAGAAGTTGTATCATATTAGGATGGAAGATGGAGATTATGTGACAGAACATCTAAATTCCTTTAATACTTTGGTAAGTCAACTTGTCTCTATTAATATTACGATTGCAGAAGAAGATAAGTGTATTACTTTGTTATGTTCTTTTCTAGACTCTTCGGATAATCTCGTTGTAGCTATTGGTAGTGCCACTAAATCTACATTGAAGTATGAGGATGTAGTTTCATCCTTGTTATCTGAAGAGATGAGGTGGGAAAACCTGGATAGTCATAGCACAGATGATTTATTTGTAAGAGGTTGTACCCAAGACATGAATCATGGTAAACCTTCATGGGGGAGATCTAAATCTACAGGTAGATCTAAGTCTACAGGAAAATCTTTGAGGAAATGATGGAAGTGTGGTAAAACTTCTAGATAAGTTGGGAAAATTCCAGATACCTTAATGTTAGATACCGAATTTATCGACTATATGATGTTAACAGTTCTTACTATCGTTGTCCTTTGCAAAGTTAAGTGGGAAACAAATAGCGATGGGTTGGTGAAGTCCTGTCGATTTTTAATGAGATAAGAATACAACAAGATCTTATCTGTTTCTCCTTAACACATGTTACCCTAATCCTTCACCACCTAGAGGGAGTACCAAATCATGGTTTCAATGATAGCTTGGGATTCTTATGAGGTTTGTCTAAATACCCTAAGGCAGGTCATTCATAAACTTGGATTAATATGGTAAGAAATTCTCGCCACGTTCAACTAGCTCTGTCATTCATTTTGTGATGCATATTACTATGTAATGGCCATATTGCATGTGGATCCATCTTGTGATTACTCTGCACAAAGAGTCATCCTTTTTAAACTCGCTATGTGTGGAAGGTTCTATTGTGAGTTTCATTTGTGCGCAGTATTCCTCTGTGGAAAATCTTGTTTCCAAGGAGTTGTCCGTTATTCGAATATTTAACTACCGTAGGAATGGCTTCCTTCCAAGGAATAAAAAACTTTCTTCTTACTATAAGTACCATCGTGTTGTTAAGTCATTCTCCTGATATTTATATTATTTTTTTGTAACGTTTGAAGATAAATAGAACTGCTTGTTATAGGTCGGTTTTTAATGATAAATGTAAGCACTTTCTCTAATGGAGGAAGTATACCCGAGGGCATATTCACATTGGTAAGTTATTAATAATATTATTTTAGTCGCATAAGTTTAAATCCCCGATTTTTCTTCGGGTTCGACTTATTAGAATGATCGAGCATTACTAACATTCACCTGTTTCTTTTGTGTTTGGGTCCAAACAAAACGATGTAAATGACCATGTTCAAATTGAATTTGTGGGTGAAATTAATCCTTCTGGTATGGATTTTTCTCATAGTTTTACTCTCCCAGAGTCGATGCTACAAAACTCAGCTTGAGATGTATATATGAGTTGTAAATTCTCTAAGTTTTACAATTTGGAAAAATGGGTTGTAATAAATATTTCAAATATAGAAAAAGGGTTTCTAAGTGTTTTTTTTTAGGATTTAACATACATAGTGTTGTTTCTAAATTTATACTCTAAGGCTTTAAAGTATAATGTCAAGGCATCTGAAAAATGTATAGAGAGCTAAGGAATAAAGTGTCGTTTTTAAAAAGATAAGCTATGGCTGATTTCTTAACTCTTTCTGTCTAGCTTCCCAGTATTCTTGGATGCTAATATCCCTTTCAATTGTTGCCCATGAACGTTCTAACTCAATCCAGATGCTTGTTGTCTTTAAGATGGTATTAAATAAATTTAAAGCAATGCTTGTTTGATCTTATAGGTCGGGTTCTATATTGGGATGTCTCGTAATGGGTACAATCATGAGGAATAAAGATTTAAATGATCAATTTCTTTATTTTTAAGGTTTGCTATTTCTATTTTTAATTATGTAAGAATAAATTACAAAACTTTGAATTAATACTATGAAAAAATTAAAGGTTGTTTCCTGTATCTGAGTTAAATTTGGGAGAAAAAATATGCATGAAATGAAAGAAAAACGGAGTTGTTGAACAATGTGAGGCATCAATTAAATAGGAATCTCACTTTGGGACAAAAGAATAAATTAGACAGGGAAAAATTTAATAAAGCATATGATATTGGAATATAATACAGGAAAAACTGTAAGCGATTAGATGACCAAAATAATTAATCACTACAGTAGAGGTTGTACTAAATTGCAGTTAAGAATTCATCAAAGATATATAAGAAAAATGTGAAACAACAGAGGAACACATAACTCTTGACAAGATCTAGAATATTCAATCTACATTCGTATTGATTCTGGCAAAATGAAAAATTTCTCTTTACCATTAGCCCAGAAAAAGCCTTCTCTTAGTCTTACGAAAATATATTTATACAAAGTCACCATTTTTTTATGGTTGGTGATTTTCTAACTTTTAGGTGCTAACGGTTACAAAAAAAGAAAACTTGAACGGTTTGCGTGATCATCTTTTGTTTCTCTATCATCTCGATAATATGATCCTTCAAAATGATACTTCATTTTTTTATTGAAGTATCTCTTTCTTTTGACCTGAGACGTTCAACCTATTTTTCTAGGAAGTGCACATAGATGAAACTTCTCTGAATTTTCAGAAGACAGTCTTCAATCCCTTTATCAACAAACTTAATTTATTGCAATTTTAAGTTTTTCTTCACCAACCACCTGTCTATTAGGGTAACATCAATTTCTTCTAGTTGTGAAATTTCCATATGAATTTCATTCAAGTTCTCTTTGAAATTCAATTGATGTCTTATAATATTAATCGTTCCTAGTATCCCAGTAAAATTGTCTCTTCCAATACCTAATGATCCTTTGTCTAGCAAATCAAAGATTTCTTCACAATCATCTTTGATTTCCTTGACCATTCTCTTGTTTTTGGCTATGTTGGCCTCCCATACTTTAAGCATGATATCGCCTCTGATCTGCTCTGTGACAGATAACCTTGGAGTTTTTGATACCTCTTAGTTTCCTGAAAGTACAAATGCTTTTTGAAAAGTATCCCTTGTTTCTTTAGTCTTTTTTTTCCTTCAAGACAATGTTATCAAAGGATTTACTTACTTCTTGGAAATAATTCTGAATAACTTCTACTTTGGAAATCAATCCCTGTTGCTCTACTTCTATCTTCGTATGCACTTCTAGTGGCTAGACCTATAAAACCTTTAAATCTATCACCTAATTCTGAATGGAATTCAACCTCTCATGCAATTGTCTCTCAAAATCTTCCTGATGGGTTGCCTCCTCCTGACTGTTTTGCATTTTCTTATACATCTCATCCAAACTGTACTTAAGCATTTGGATTTCCTATTTCTCAACAACTCTATCTTGTTCTAGTATTTTTTAATTGGCTTTGGAACTGGGCTATCATGTGAATACTCTTCTTCAACCTTGTTTTCATATTGTCAACTGTGAATAGATTGGTTTTTTCCAAAGATCCCATAGAACCCACTACCTCTGTAGAAAAACATTTTTCTTCCAAGTTCTTCCCATCTATCAACACTATGTGCTTATTTACCATAGTACCTTCTCTTTGATGCATCTCCTGCTTCAACACAACCTTCCTCTTTTTACTGAAAAAGTAGTGAGAGGGAAGTATCTCTTATCTAGATATAGAAGTAAGGTCACTAGCATATATGACTCCCATCTGGGGGAGCCCAAAAGTGGATTGTAAAGGAGTACAGAAAGCAATGGGACCACTCAGCTTTGTAGATTTTGTTTCCCCTGTTGTTTTGGGGATATCACTATGAATAGTTGATGATGAAGGGGGAATCAATTTACTATACTTGGGAGGCGTCTCATACCCTTTTTCTGTTTCGGATCCTGGGTCTCTATCTGTTCAACTTTTGCTTTTTGTGAATACATTTTAGTCCCCTTTGGATTTTCCTCTGTGTTTTATTTATCCTAAACCTCTGATCCGAAACCTCGGGGGGTATTTTCTTGTGCTGTAAGAGGGGTTATTGATTCTCCCTGCAGTACCTTTGGAAAACTACTTTGCCTGTGTCTCTGGAAGATTAGAAAATTGGTCTCCAAGTTGGGTGATAATGTCTGACCCCTGTCTAATACCTCCTCATAGGTTCTGGCACCTTTGAACATGTAATCGCAGGGGGTTTTTTCATGTTCATATGATTTCATGTTGCAGTGAGAAAGGTGATTCCCCACAATTTGATAAGGGTCGTCTTTTCTGTGTTCAAGATCTAGCAATTTTACCTCTTATAGTGCCACAACTTCAACCTTGGAATGACCCAAGTTAAGTAGTAAAAAATTTCCAGTCTGTATAGGGAAGACTGTCCAGAACCTCTTCTGAGTTGTTTTCAGTTCTAACCCGATGCCTCATGTTATTGTCTGATAGGCCACCTCCCTTCACACTATTCTATCATGAAGGATCTTTGTAAGTGCATGAGGGGGAACCGAGCATTCAGAAACCCTAACATAGGAGAAATTCTCCTGAATAAACTAGTCGACAATTGCCTTGAGGTTTCCTATGTTTGATTATGAAATACGAGGGGGTGCACAACCATACAACATCTAGTGCACAAGTACCGCTACGAAATGAAATATTTCGTAAAAGGAATCTTTAACATTTTTCTCCGACATCTTAGAGTGATAAACATGAATGGGTTCAGTACAGGCTCTGTTCCAACTCCAACTCATCAAGGGGAATGGAGTCATGAAACAGATAGAATCCATAACGTATGCAAACATATAAAAATCTACAAGTCAGCCTTTGGATTTTTTTATTTGATACTTTGTAATATCCTTAGCTAGATTATCTGATAAAATCTTGCTCCAATTTAAACTGTAAACCTCGGCTACTTCATGTAAAAGAGACACCCATGCTGCAGGGAAATGGGTAGGGATTTTCTCCTAAAAATTCTACATAGCATCAGAGCTACATAATCCATGTACTCATTTAATGGAGCCGTGGCATAATTGCCATGTGTATCAGCCCTAAATTTTGTGGGAATTCCCCAGTAGTCTTTGATTATACCGAGATATGTTTGATCTAAATCTGTGCATTCTTTTCTTTGAAATTCACTTATGAATTTTTCATTATAAATTTATTTAGAATTAGGAGACAGTTTATACATTATTTGGATATGCTCCGGTCTAAATGAGTTGACAACGACCCCTTGGGTGTTTAAAACACTCCTTGTCTGCACATCAATTTTCTCTAAATCCCGGCTGAACATATCATTGTATGGCATGAGTCATGGGCGTGTGGATATCTTATGAACCTCAGACTATGTTGTGTCATGGAGTTTGTTCTCGGAATCATCAGGGAAATTCTTAATTTCATAGTCTAAGGTTTCAAAAATTTACCTCTAGGATTTTATCAAATCAATAGCATGCCACGTAGTATCAGATATAACATCTCCTTTTGGATTTGAGCTTTCACCTACTTCTTCATTTTTCTAAGGTGCCTTTCTGGGTGCCATGATGTTTGTGCTAGAACGAAATCATGTTGCAAGAAAAAATGTGTAAGTTTTGTTGAATGCAACTAGCTCCTGAGTTTGAAAAATAAGAATGAAAATAGAAATACCAAACATTTATTAACCTTTAGATTGTCTTACAATGAGAGTACCGATACATGCGGTAAAAATTAATTCTTTAATGGGGAAGATACGCCTAGAGATATGCAATTGTGTTAAAAATATCTCCATTTTTCCATTATAGATGTTGTCGTATATTGACGATTTCAAATTGGACCTTCGAAAGGAATGTTTTCAACAATTACCGAATAACGAAACATGAAAATTCATTTAAACATCATTAATCATGTTTAAAACTAAGTTAATTAATTTTAGGCTTCTAATACTTTCCTGATTTCCCATTTCAGAGATTCAAGTATTGTATCCCCAAGAGGAACGACGCAAACAAACCTCGAATCGTGAAATCATGATGGGATTAATTAAGGCGCTAACCACTTGTATTAATATTTTAATTAATCGAGATCAGGGATAAGTTTTTACTTTACAATTTAGGAATTGGGGTTTGAGGGTCGAGAGTTTAATAGCATTTTGATACAAAGAATCCTGAATCGCGACTGATTAATGATTTGTTAACTATTTTTAGAATTTAATTAATCATGATTAATTATGTCTTTCAAATAAAACCCTTTTCGGGACTTTGGTACCAGGACTTTGGAGTTTTCATTTGATAATTACACTTTGTGAATAGTCGAACCCCGAAACTCGAAAAATTCGAAAGATTTTTGACTCCTTTTTAGAACTAAGGCCGGCTCCATAACTAGAAAATAATGGAGTTTTAGGTTTAGAGAGGTAGAATTAAATTTCATTTCGACATAGGCTCCATCTAGAGATCTCATTTCCTTATGGGACGAGAAGAACATGTATACCAAGTGCCTTCATTGGGTAAATGGAGTTAATAATTCAACTCTGTGAAACACATTATGAGAAAACTCAACACATGATTTTAGGACCCCAACATTAACTTTGAAAACTCTTCAAAACTAAAACTTCCGATGATATTGAGTTAGATTCACCATAGATTTCAGTTTCTAAAACTTACCTCAGTATTATGTAATATAATTGAAACAAAAATAACCATTCTACTAGGTTTCATCCGATTATGTTCGCATCAAGGTAAAGTAATTCCAATGTGTCAAATTAGGGGATCCCATAAGCTTATAATGTAAATCCAACTGAAAGAAGAAAATTTACCAGAGCCTCTTGTAATTCATGTATAACAACCTTATCAGATATATAGATATTGCTTCACTACCAGCGAGCCTGTTAAGTACCCCGATGAAGTTATCAAACTTCCCACATTGAATTTCCTTTCACCACTTCATTGTTTTCTAGCATTTAAATGTTGAGATGAGGGTAATCAATATTATGAATTTCATGTTGCTAAGTTAACTTCTATTAGATTTGTTTTATCTATTTTTGTTACTTTTGATCTTGAAGTGGAACATATGGATGTGAAGACAACATTCCTACATGGGGATATGGAAGAAGAAATCTACATGAAGCATCTAGAAGGCTTTGTAGTGAAGGGAAGGAAAGAGTTGGTCTGTAAGCTAAAGAAGTCACTATATGGTCTGAAGTAATCACATAGGATGTGGTGCCAATATTTTGACACATACATCCTTGGATTGGGATTTGTGAGAAGGAGGTCTTATCATTATGTATATTCCAAGCAGGTTGGTAATCACTTCATTTATGTAGTGTTGTATGTTGATGACCTATTATTGGTACGAAATAACATGGATGTTATCAAGGAGGTGAAATCGCATCTATCCTCCAAATTTGACATGAAGGATTTTGGTGTTGCTAACTTCATTCTGGGAATGGAAATTAAAAGAGATCCTGCAAACAAGAAACTATGGTTGAATCAAAGAAAATATGTTGAGACGATATTGTAGAGGTTTAGTATGCATGGAAATTAACCAATCAAGGTTCATATTCCTATAAGTGTAAAGTTATCTGCAGATCAGTGTCCCAAGACATAGAAAGAAGAAGAGGACATGTCCCATGTTCCGTATGCCAGTGCAGTTGGCAGTTTGATGTTTGAAATGGTCTCTATTAGACTAGACATTGCACATGTAGTGAGAGTTTTGAGTAGGTATAATTCAAAACCATGGAGGGAGCATTGGACAGAAGTAAAGAGGGTCTTCATGTATTTGCATGAGACTACCAATTATGGACTGTGCTACCAAGTAAGACAAGGATTGGACAGAGTGGTGGACATACATGGATTTGTTGATGCAAATGGGGCTAGAGATCTGGATCGTAGAACACCTACAAGTGGGTATGTGTTTAACCTATTTGGAGGAGCAATCATTTCGATGAAAAAAATACAGGTTGTAGTGGCACTCTCAACTAGAGAAGTTGAATACATGGCAACCACTCATGCAAGCAATGAAGTAGTATGGTTACAAATATTGTGTTCAGGTATTGGGTTTGTACAACAAGCACTGAGATTAGATTGTGATAGTCAGAGTGAAACATTCCTGGCAAAGAACCCAAATTATCATTCGAAGACAAAGCATATTGATGTTCAATATCACTTTGTGAGAGACATGGTTGAGGAAAAGAAGGTGTTGCTGGAAAAGGTTGACACTTTGAAGAATGTTGCAGGTTCATTGACAAAGTCTATGAACACATAAAAGTTCTCCTGGTGTAGAGTAACAATGGGCATTCCTGCCTTGGATTGTTGACTATATAATCATGTGGACCCGTGGATGCAAAGAAAACAACAAGTGAGAGAATGGTGGGTATGTTTTATATTCGCGTCAGACTATGTTGAATGGTGAAATTCGAGATATAATGAATATAAGAGAGGTTTTCCCCAGTTGAGGGTTTCCTGTATAAATCTCTATGTACTATGTGTATGTGACATTGATTAAATTATGTTTTTATTAAGAATCTACATGAATTGCTTCACTTCACAAGTTTAAAACTTACAGTTGCATTATAAATGGTTGATTTTGTTGACAACTACACCCTTCAACACATCACATTGTCCATATCACATACAAACATAGAAGGGATAATAATGAAAAAAATACAGTTATATTGAAAGAGTATCACTTCTACATGAGCGATGATAAGTTCCATGAATTAGTGTCACAAACCCTAATTTTATTTTTCTAATTAGCATAAATGCAAATTACAGGTCTTAAAACATTAGTATGTCACATCCTAGGGTTTATGTAGGTTTATATTCATTGATCATAAGGATAAAACCTATTGTAATTTTAAATTCTGATATTCATTCTTGGCATTAAGCATTTACATAGAAAACCTCTCAAATAGACTAACTTGATAACATTATAAAGCCCTTTCAAAAATGCATCATAAGTCCTTCAATTAATAATAAATATGCATATATGTTTTGAACTTACATAATAATCTTATCAAATAACATAGTTTCATTTAAGGAAATCACACATATTATATAAACCTAGAAGGAAAATTAGGGTATATGAGGTTTGTTTTCCTTATACCAAATTAAACTAAAATAAAATCTATGTTCTGATGACAAAACTGGGCATTAATCAACACTTCAATATAATTGAATTTATCCACTATATGATTTTAACAGTTGTTACTATCGTCGTCCTTTGCAAAGTTAAGTGGGAAACAATTAGCGATGGCTGGGTGAAGTCCTGTCTATTTTTAATGAGAAAGGAATACAGCAAGATTTTTCTCTCCTTAACACATGTTACCCTGATCCATCACCACCTGGAGGGAGTACCGAATCGTGGTTTCAACGATAGCTTGGGATTCTTATGAGGTTTCTCTAAATACACTGATCTTCCAGATCCTCTCGTGAACTCGGATCCGCTCGATGAAGTTTTTGATCGTCCAGATCCTCTCGTGAACTCGGATCCGGTTTGGCAGAAGAGCCCGCTCTCCAGTTTTGAATCCTACAGTTTTCTTGGATACGACGGTATTCCAGAAACTAATGGTGGTGAAAATGATTATCAAACCGGATATTCGTATTCATGTTCCACTCCTGAGACAAGCTACAACCTCTTTCCTTGGCTTGATCTTCCAGATCAACTCGTGAACTCGGATGAAATTTTTAATATGCCAGATCCTCTCGTGAACTCGGATCCGCTCGATGAAGCTTTTGATCTTCCAGATCCTCTCGTGAACTTGGATCCGCTCTGGCAGAAGAGGCAGTTCTACTGTTTTGAATCCTCCCAGGCCGCAATGGTTGGTCAGGTTCTTGGCAGAGGAATGCCTTGTAAGGATATTGAGGCGGCGCAGGCCGAGCATTTACAGAGTCCTGTTGGCGAAGTGCGTCGGCAATGGACTCTTTTCAGTCCCTCGGAGTCATATGCGGGCTGCTCTGAGCGTTGACGTTGCAGCTTGTCTCAGGCGTGGATTCATTAGTTTGATAATCATTCTCACCACCGTTAGTTTCTGGAATACCGCAGTCTCCAAGAAAAGTGATAAACTCTTCCATCCACTGTGCTGTGAGTCCGTGAGTCCATGAGAAAAGGGATAAATTTTTCCATCCACTGTGAATCCAAGATTACAAGATCAACAGATCCTTCCACTAACAAACAATACCCACCTCTTCCATCCACTGTGAGTACATGAGAAAAGTGATAAATTCTTCCATCCACTGTGAATCCAAGATTACAAGATCAACAAATCCTTCTACTAACAAACAATACCCACCTGAAAAGCAAACATCAACTTGAACAATAATGTTAGAGTGTTCTTTTAGTGTTCTTTTATAGTTCAGGTCCCGCCCTCAGAGACAGAACGGGCAAATTACCCGTCACGGACCAATTTGCCCCTCAAATAAAATAAGGTTAGAGTTAAAAATCTCAGTAAACCGTCAATTTCTTTCTTTAAAACTAGTCAAACAAGCATTAGAATAAGAAAATAGTCAAATTTGATTGGTTTAACAGTTTGAAATTTCAATCTTGTCAGTTCCTTTCTACCCTCTCACATTTAATATTTTAAGGAGTTTTTTTCAAATCATTTTTCATTTAATATAATTTAATTGAAATATTAAAAAAAAAATTTAGTAATAATTATTTAATAATATATAATTACATTATAAATATAAATAATATTAATAAGAAATCAATATAAATATTAGAATGTTTGTGTAATTATAATATGAAATATAAAAAAATAGAAACATTATTAAATAGAAATAATGGGTCATTTAGTTATAAACCATATTAATAAAAATATATATAATATTATATTATATACATAAAAATATTTTCACATATTAATAAAAAAATAATATAAATACTATATTATAAGTAGTTTTCTATTTCATAAATATTATAATTAGCTCTGTGTTTTATAAATAAATATTTCGAGGCTTTTTTGTTTTTGTCATTTGATTTCTATAATTAGAAAGGTAGGTAAGATAATTTTATGATAAAAAATAATATAATTTTAAGTATTTAAAAACTATAATTTCAAGCAAATATTATCATTATTTAAATTTTATATATCAACAAATTAATTAAGAATTTTATCAATATGAGATTAATGATTTTCATTATAGCAAATTTCAAAGATATTAAATTTTATGTTTTAAATAAAAGATTTTCAATATTGAAAACTTTTTTTTTTTAATTGGGTTTTAAATTATATTCTTAGAATTTAAGAAAGAAAATTTAAATCATAAAAATATAGATGTATTTATTATTCTTACCAAGTTTTCAATGAAATATATAGATTTTATTTATTAAAATTAATGAATAGTTATAATATTTTATATCATTATGTATGACTAATAATTATAATATGATGATGATGATGACAGAATCCGTCTATGGGACCTTAAAAGGGTAAGGGATTACCTGCAATTCTTTAGAATTTTGTTTATGTGCTTGAAAAGAGTTAAAAAAATCTTTCCAAGGTCACCATAGTTTTGTTGAGTTAAAATGTTAGGAAGGTTCGTGTGACAAATATTTTGAAATTGAGATCTAATCAAACTAGACAATCTAAACGAAAGTGTTTTTCATCTTCAACCTTCTTAGTATCACAAAGGTGACACACTCTTTCATCCCAGGCTGTTTTAGGAATCGAGCAACGCCCAGTTTCACTACAGAGCTCGTGAAAATTTACTTTTATCTTAGCAAGGCTTATTTTTTTCTTTACACTTGTTAAAACATAGAGATAATTTCGATCTTCTCAATTAGGGTTGATTACATCCTTATAATACCTTGATTTTCTTTTTTCCTCTAACTCTTTATCACACCACATTTTCTCCCTAAATTTTGATTTAATGATATTTTTAATAGTATCCCTATTATGAAGAATGGTGTCTTCCATGATTCCCCAATAGCTTAGCCAAGACTGGGCATCTTTATGCCATCCTTAGTTGAGTCGAAGGTGGTTACGGCTGGATTTTGAAGCAATTTTAGGAAGCCTCTTGTCTTCCATGTTGTTTAACTTGTTCTTATATATTAGGTATCTAGTCATAGTCATGCTCTCAATGGGGGGAATGATTGCCTTTAAGAGGAGAATGTGACAGAGCATATTTCCTTTAATTTTGAGATTATAGGTTACAAAATTCTTTCGTATTTTCTCTATCTTTCTCAAAGATTCGCGAGAGATATTGCATCCCAATAATTCACATCCATATAGCATACCATGCGTAACAAGAGTCTCAAAGAGGAGTTTCTTCATATTCCATATCCAAAGATCGACTGATTTACAATTTTTTTCAAGCACATGATAACCTTTCCATCCCCTAATAATCATTTTCTCAAAGCTATAATTCTAGTTGAGCTTGTCAATATCAATGCGAATATTTGTATGAAGTCACTTCCTCCAGGTTGTTGTTGTCATATACGAAGGTATCATAAGTGATCGTATATGATTTAGTGATCATGAGCTTAGTCTTGTTAGTATTCACAGTAATACCCATATTGGAGAAAAAATACTTGAGGATTCTTAGTTGGTTTTCAATATCGTGGGGACTCCTTGTAATAAGAATGATAGCATTAACATAAAGGAGAAGATTGATGACTATACCAATGAGAGTAGGGCTGACACAACCTCCTTCTTCCAAGAAATATTCCATCTTGTCAATGTATATGCAAAAGAGGGTAGGGGACAAGGGACAACCTTGTTTGACTCCAGTACTACAATTGATCTATTTCGAACAACCCACAATGTTCTTAAACTTGAAAATAATGTTCTCATAGATCCTTATTGCAGTTTCCCTCAACTCGAAAGGAAATTTTATCTCTTCCGACCTATTCCAAAGGTTTTTTCCTAAAGTCAAAAAAAAAACAAAAGAGGTTGGTTTTATTATTGCAGAACTCCTTTCCATTGATCCTAAAGGTAACAAGATGGTCCACATTTGAATGATATCTCCTAAACCTGGCTTGGCCTTTAGCTCTTTTACTATGAATTTCTATCCAAGGGCTAATCTTCTTTTCCAAAATAACTCCATAGAGCTTGGCTAAAATCGAGCTAATCATAACGGTCCTATAATTAGAGGTAATGTTTCTATCCACATTTTTAAAAATAGGAACAACGTGTCTTTGCATCCAAGGTTTAGGGAATCCCTGCTTAACTATTAAATTAAAGAGCTTGTGTGTGTGAGGGATGAGGATATGCCCTATAATTTAAAAAAAACCATCTTGGTAGTCTTCAATGTCATTTCCTTTCCCATTTACAAACCGCTTAACCCCGAACTCTATGTCATCCAAAGAAAAAACTCCATCCCTTGTAAGGACAATAGGAATGGTGTCCATGGCATCACTAAACTCATAAAGAATTTTAAGGTAGCAATTCTAGTCCCTTAAGGGGATCATATTGCTTTATTTAGTATTGCAAATTAGAAATTTCCTCCAGAACCTCTTAGGATCAAGCTTAAATAGTTGTGAAAGCTTCTCCTTCCTTTTATTGATATAGTACCTTTTTTTCCTTTTAATTAGGGATTTGTACATATTGATCTTGTAAATTTTTAAGGACTCATTAGAAGCATCTATGATGGATTTCCTAGCAACTTCACATTATTTTTCATACCAAGGGTTGGTCAGTCTATTATTATTTTTACGGGACACGTTGAAAGAGAACGTGTTGATAGAAGTGGAAAGGGTAGTTGTAAAATTTTGGTAGAGGTCTTCAATGTTGTCCTTATAAGTTAGGATATGTAATTCACTATTTAAATTCTTTAAGAAAAGGTCATCTTTACTTTTTTCAATGAGATGTTTTCTTTGATTATTAGAATTCTCTTCAATGATGCTCATGTGCATGGCAAAGTTTAGAGTTAGGGTTAAATTTCTATGATCATACTTGGGTTCATGGTCATTTTGATCATCTGAAAGGTCAAAATTTGCTATATCAAAGTTGAGTTCATGATCATTTAAAAGGTCAAAAGTTTCTATTTGGTTGGAAACACGGATATTAGATATCACATAATCTACAACACTAATACTTAACCCATGAATACAAGTCATCCAGTTGGAATTTGGTCACTTCATAATATGGTTACAGTATAAAATTACTATATTAAATTAATAATTATTTTATTTAAGTATTTTGTTTTCTCATTTTGGTTTTTATTTATTAAAGTTTCATATTGAATAACAAATATGTATAACTTGTAATATTAAAATAATAAAATATTAATACAAAAATATTTGTTAAATTTTAATGAGGGAATATAGTCTGAGCGGGCCTAATGGTTAAGAACATGTGTTTCCTCTTAAGACGTCACAAGTTCAAATCCAGTGGGGGGTAGGGTATGTATACCTCGATGATGATAATGTGTTCTTACATGAACATGCACTCGTTCATGAGCTTCTAGCCTCGTCATTAGGAATGTATCCTCTAACTGCCATGAAGGTTGTTAACCCAACGTTAATTAGATGTTCTTAAGAACATGTGTTAATATGTGTATATTCCTAAGAATGTGTCCACACACATTCTTATAATGTTAATTTCGGAAAAGGTTATGATCTATTTTCCAAATCATTGTATGATTCTATTAAGGTGGTCATCAATTGGTTCTCAGTAAATATTTCATTGCATTTGATTTTTTTTATATTTCGTGATTTTTTTTAAATATAAAAAAAATGACTAAAAAAATTATGTTATTAAAATGTACCATACTTAATTAAAATTTGCCATACTAAATTAACATGGAGCATGCACTTGAAGAAAAACCAAACACCAACTTAAAATAAATAAACAAAAATATTGAAATTGATGCAGGGTTAAAGTCATTAAGAATCCTTGTACAAGACTTAGGAAATGCTATAAAGCCCTCGTGTCTCTTACTAGCCACATGTGTCTTTCACTAGCCACATACCTAATGTCATTGTTACAACTATTCCAAATACCCAATGCAACTTAATACCCCTTTTTTTATTATTTAGGGCTAGAATGTTTGGCAATTTTAGGACGAGTCTAGAAAAAAACCAAGATAGATACCTCAATGTTTCAAAACAACACTTGCTAACATTGTTTATTGACCCGATAAATGGGACATAGCATGCAGTAAAAAAGAAATGCATTTGTATGGATTGGTGCACCTACCAACCATTTGTAAACAGTTGGATGGACAAGTGTTTCGTGGTTTTTGAAAAATCTCCATGCAATAATAGGGAGGTGACTTTGTATTTCTTTAGGAAATTATGGGTTGATTTTTTTTTATGTCACCATGTCAACTAATTTGACATTAGTGAATTCCAAGGGGTGGTTCATGGGTATTCATAGCATAAAAAAGGTGATAGGTGTAACCCATTACTAGGTTCTCGTCCTCTTAGGTGGAGGCCTATCCCCCATGCCTAACATCCTCCCATAAAAGAAAACATTAGCTAATAGTAGTAGGTCCACTACACATTTACCAATCCTATGGATTGATTCTGGAGCACCATGAACTTCCTATCCAATTTTCACACTGGGTGGACCTGGAAGTGTCCCTCATGCTAGACCTAGATCACAATATAGTCAACTACATGGTTAGTATGAAACATATGCTTCTTGAGAAAATATGCATGAAATACATTATGTATGCATATGAACATAGGAAATGCAATCATGTATGCAACATGATAAACATTCTCTAGGATTACAAATGTTCCAAAATATCTTTCTGCAAGTTTTTGGAATCTTCCAAATTTCAATGAACTCTTCTTAGCTTGCACTTTCAAGAAGACAAGCTTTCCCACTCTTAGTTCTCTATGTGTTCTTCCATTGTCTGCATAACATTTTTTTGTGTCTTGTGAAACCTTCAAATTTTGTTTCCACGGAAATATTCTTGGAAAAATTTGTTCGGCATGTGTTATATTCTTTCCATGTGTGTGTGTGGGCGTGTTAGATATGAAAACTGCGTGGGCGGTTTTTGCTATTTTTAGCGGATTTTGCTATTTTTAGCGCTTTTCTAAATTAATCGATTAATGGATTAGGTTTTTGGTATCTACAAAATACCTAAAAACATTGTATATATATTGTATGGTGAATGGTGAAATTTGATATGATGAATATAATAAAGGTTTTCTCGATTGAGGGTTCCTAGTATAAAATCTCTGTGTACTTTGTGTATGATCCATTGATTAAATTATGTTTTTCTTAAGAATCTATATGCATTGCTTTACTTCACAGGTTGAAAACTCACATGTGGTATCAAATCTCTTTTTTGGCTTCAGAGGGATGCCTTTGTTGTTGAGGGTTTGGCTAGGTCTTGATAGATCAAGTTTATATTGGGTCTGTGATAAACCTGAGTTTAGTGGGAGCTTTTGCAGTTGATATTTGAGTATAGAAAGAGGAATGGTGAGCTCATCTACAACGGTAAAAAAAATGAGCTATGGATTCTCAAGATGGATGACCTTCTTGTAGACAAAAAAAAATGGATCGTTGTGGATCTTGGTATATAGCCTACTAGTACATCATCTACTAGCACATAGGCTACTGGTACATAACCTACTAGTACACAAACTACTAGTACACCAGCGACTGGTATGTCGAAGGAAGATTGAGAGAAGTTGGATAAAAAAGAAAGGAGTACTATTTGACTCTCCCTGGCAGATTCAAGTTTGTTGAATGTCTCGAGAGAATCTACAACCAAGCAACTATGGGATAAGTGGGGAAATTTGTATCAATCAAATTCCTCGGTAAACAAGTTATTTCTTCGAAAGAAGTTGTATCATATTAGGATGGAAGATGGAGATTCTGTGACAGAACATCTAAATCCCTTTAATACTTTGGTAAGTCAATTTGTCTATGTTAATGTTACGATTGAAGAAGAAGATAAGTGTATTACTTTGTTATGTTATTTTCTAGACTCTTGGGATAATCTGGTTGTAGCTATTGGTAGTACCACTCAATCTACATTGAAGTATGAGGATGTAGTTTCATCGTTGTTATCTGAAGAGATGAGGTGGAAAAACATGGATAGTCATAGCACGGATGATTTATTTGTAAGATGTTGAACCCAAGACATGAATTCTGGTAAACCTTCGTGGAGGAGATCTAAATCTATAGGTAGATCTAAGTCTCCAGGAAAATCTTTGAGGAAATGATGGAAGTGTGGTAAAACTTCTAGGTAAGTTGGGAAAATTCCAGATACCTCAATGTTAGATACTGAATTTATCGACTATATGATGTTAACAGTTGTTACTATCGTTGTCCTTTGCAAAGTTAAGTGGGAAACAATTAACGATGGGTTGGTGAAATCCTATCGATTTTTAATGAGAAAGGAATACAACAAGATCTTATTTGTTTCTCCTTAACACATGTTACCCTGATCCATCACCACCTTGAGGCAGTACCAAATCGTGGTTTCAACGATAGCTTGAGATTCTTATGAGGTTTGTCTAAATACCCTGAGGCAGGTCATTCCTAAACTTGGTTTAATAGTGTAAGAAACTCTCACTCCGTTCAACTAGCTCTGTCATTCATTTTGTGACGCATATTACTATTTAATGGCCACACTGCACGAGGATCCATCATGTGATTACTCTGCACAAATAGTCATCCTTTTTAAACTCACTATGTGTGGAAGGTTTTATTGTGAGTTTGATCTGCGCGCATTATTCCTTTGTGGAAAACCTTGTTTGCAAGGAGTTGTTTGGTATTCGAATATTTCACTACCGTAGGAATGGCTTCCTTCCAAGGAATAACAAACTTTCTTCTTACTATAAGTACCATCGTGTTGTTAAGTCATTCTCCTGATATTTATATTATTTTTTTGTAACGTTTGAAGATAAATAGAACTACTTGTTAGAGGTCGGTTTTTAACGATAAATGTAAGCACACTCTCTAATGGAGGCAGTATACCCGAGGGCATATTCACATTCGTAAGTGATTAATAATCTTATTTTAGTGGCATAAGTTTAAATCCCCGATTTTTCTTCGGGTTTGACTTATTAGAATGACCGAGCATTACTAACATTCACCTGTTGCTTTTGTGTTTGGGTCCAAACAAAACGACGTAAATGACCATGTTCAAATTGAAAATATTTCAAATATAGACAAAGGGTTTCTAAGCGTTTTTTTTCAGGATTTAACATACATAGTGTTGTTTCTGAATTTATACTCTAAGGCTCTAAAGTATAATGTCAAGGCATCTGAAAAAGGTAGAGAGAGATAAGGAATAAAATGTCGTTTTTAAAAAGATAAGCTATAGCTGATTTCTTAACTCTTTTTGTCTAGCTTCCGAGTGTTCCTAGATGCTAATATCCCTTTTAATTGCTGCCCACGAACATTCTAACTCAATTCGGGTGCTTGTTGTCTATAAGATGGTATTAAATAAATTTAAAGCAATGTTTGTTTGATCTGATAGGTCGGGTTCTATATTGGGATGTCTCGTAACGGGTACAATAATGAGGAATAAAGATTTAAAGGATCAATTTCTTTTTTTTTTAAGGTTTGTTATTTCTGTTTTGAATTATGTAAGAAGAAATTACAAAACTTTGAATTAATAGTATGACAAAATTAAAGGTCCTTTCTTGTATGTGAGTTAAATTTGGCAGAACAAATATGCATGAAATGAATGCATGAAATGAAAGAAAAACAGAGTTGTTGAACAATGTGAGGCATCAATTAAATAGGAATCCCACTTTGGGACAAAATAAGAAATTAGACAGGGAAAATTTTGATGAAGCATATGATATTGGAATATAATACATGCACAGGTATTGTACCTGATGATAGTTGATACAGAGGAAAAACTGTAAATGATTAGATGATCAAAATAATGAATCACTACAGTAGAGGTTGTACTAAATTGTAGTTAAGCATTCATCAAAGATATATAAGAAAAACGTGAAACAACAGAGGAACACATAACTCACAGTTGACAAGATCTAGAATATTCAATCTGCCTTCGTATTGATTCTGGCAAAATGAAAAATTTCTCTTTACCATCAGCCCAGAAAAATCCTTCTCTTAGTCTTACGAAAATATATTTATAGAAAGTCACCATTCTTTTACGGTTGTTGATTTTCTAACTTCTAGGGGCTAACGATTACAAAAAAAGCAAACTTGAACGGTTTGTGTGATCATCTTTTGTTTCTCTATCATCTCGATAATATGATCTTTCAAAATGATACTTCATTGTTTTATTGAAGTATCTCTTTCTTTTGACCTGAGACGTTCAACATATTTTTCTAGAAAGTGCACATAGATAAAACTTTCTCTGAATTTTCAGAAGACAGTCTTCAATCCCTTTATCAACAAACTTAATTTATTGCAATTTTAAATTTTTCTTCACCAACCACCTATCTATTAGGGTAACATCAATTTCTTCTAGTTGTGAAATTTCTGTATGAATTTCATTCAAGTTCTCTTTGAAATTCAATTGATGTCTTATAATATTAATCGTTCTTAGTATCCCAGTACAATTGTCTCTTCCAATACCTAATGATCCTTTGTCTAGGAAATCAAAGATTTCTTCACAACAATCTTTGATTTCCTTGGCCATTCTCTTGTTTTCGGCTATGTTGGCCTCCCATACTTTAAGCATGATATCGCCTCTCATCTTCTTTGTGACAGATAAACTTGGAGTTTTTTATACCTCTTCGTTTCGTGAAAGTACAAATGATTTTTGAAAAGTATCCCTTGTTGATTTAGTATTTTTTTCGTTCAAGACAATGTTATCAAAGGATTTACTTAATTCTTGGAAATAATTCTGAATAAGTTCTACTTTGGAAATCAATTTCTGTTGCTCTGCTTCTATCTTCGTATGCACTTCTAGTGACTAGACCTGAAAAACCTTTAAATCTATCACCTGATTCTGAATGGAATTCAACCTCTCATGCAATTGTCTCTCAAAATCTTCCTGATGGGTTGCCTCCTCCTGACTATTTTGCAGTTTCTTATACATCTCATCCAAACTATACTTAAGCATTTGGATTTCCTATTTCTCAACAACTCTATCTTGTTCTATCCCTTTGTTTATCTCTTCTCTGATATTTTTCTCAGTATTTTTTAATTGGCTTTGCAACTGGGCTATCTTGTGAATACTCTTCTTCAACCTTGTTTTCATATTGTCAACTGTGAATAGATTGGTTGTTTCCAAAGCTTCCATAGAGCCCACTACCTCTGTAGTGAAATATTTTTCTTCCAAGTTCTTCCCATCTATCAACACTATGTGCTTCTTTACCATAGTACCTTCTCTCTAATGCATCTCCTACTTCAACACAACCTTCCTCTTTTTACTGAAAAAGTAGTTAGAGGGACGTATCTCTTCTCTAGATATAGGAGTAAGGTCACTATCATATATGACTCCCATATAGGGGAGCCAAAAAGTGGATTGTAAATCAGTACAGGAAGCAATGGGACTACTCATCTTTGTAGATTTTTTTTCCCCTATTGTTTTGGGGATATCAGTATGAATAGTTGATGAAGAAGGGAGAATCAATTTACTATACTTGGGAGGAGTCTCATACCCTTTTTTTGTTTCAGATCATGGGTCTCTGTCTGTTCAACTTATGCTTTTTGTGAAGACGTTTCAGTCCCCTTTGGATTTTCCTCTCTGTTTTCTTTATCCTGAACCTCTGATCCGAAACCTGTGGGGGTATTTTCTTGTGTTGTAAGAGAGGCTATTGATTCTCCCTATAGTACCTTTGGAAAACCACTTCGCCTGTGTCTCTGGAAGATTAGAAAACTGGTCTGGAAGTCGGGTGATAATGTTTGACCGCTGTCTAATACCTCCTTAGAGGTTCTGGTAACTTTGAAAATATCATCGCAGGGGGATTTTTCATGTTCGTACGATTTCATGTTGCAGTGAGCAAGGTGATTCCCCACAATTTTATAAGGGTCGTATTTTCTGTGTTCGAGATCTAGCAATTTGACCTCTTCTAGTTCCGCAACTTCAACCTTGGAATGACTCAAGTTAAGTAGTGAAAACTTTCCAATCTGTACAGGGAAGACTGGCGAGAACTTCTTCTGAGTTGTTTTCAGTTCTAACCCGATGCCTCATGTTATTATTTGATAGGCCACCTCCCTTCACACCAATCTATCATGAAGGATCTTTGTAAGTGCATGAGGGGGAACCAAGCATTTGAAAACCCTAACATAGGAGAAATTCTCCTCAATAAACCAATCAACAATCACCTTGAGGTTTCCTATGATTGATTCTGAAATAGGAGAGGGTGCACAACCATACAACATTTGGTGCATAGGTACCACTATGAAATTAAAGATTTCGTAAAAGAAATCTTTAACATTTTTCTCCCACATCTTAGAGTGATAAACATGAATGGGTTCAATACAGGCTGTGTTCCAGCTCCAACTCATCAAGGGGAATGAAGTCATGAAACAGATAGAATCCATAACGTATGCAGACATATAAAAAGCTACGGGTCAGCCTTTGGATTTTTCTGTTTGATAGTTTGTAATATCCTTCGGTAGATTATCTGATAAAATGTTGCTCCAATTTAAACTGTAAACCTCAGCTACTTCCTGTAAAAGAGATACCCATGCTGCAGGGAAATGGGTAGGGCTTTTCTTCCCGAAAATTATACATAGCATTAGAGCTACATAAGTGATGTACTCATTTAATGGAGCCGTGGTATAATTTCCATGGGTATCAGCCCTAAATTTTGTGGTAATTCCCCACCAGTCTTTGATTATACCACGACATGTTTGATCTAAATTTGTGCATTCTTTTCTTTTAAATTCACATATGAATTTTTCATTATAAATTTATTTATAGTTAGAAGACAGTTTATACATTACTTATATATGCTCTGGTCTAAACGAGTTGACAACGACCCCTTGGGTGTTTAAAATACTCCTCGTCTACACGTCAGTTTTCTCTAAATCTCAGCTGATCATATCATTGTATGACATGAGTCATGGGCATGTGGATATCTTATGAAGCTCACACTATGTTGTGTCCTGGAGTTTGTTCTCGGAATCATCGTGGAAATTCTTAATTTCATAGTCTAAGGTTTCAAAAATTTACCTCCAGGATTTGATCAAATCAATAGCATGTCGCGTAGTATCAGATATAACATCTCCCTTTGGATTTGAGCTTTCACCTACTTCTTCATTTTTATTAGGTTCCTTTCTGGGTGCCATGATGTTTGTGCTAGAACAAAATCCCGTTGCAAAGAAAAAATGTGTAAGTTTTGTTGAATGCAACTCGCTCCTAAGTCTGAAAAATAAGAATGAAAATAGAAATACCAAACATTTATTAACCTTTATCTCGTCTTACAATGAGAGTACCGATACATGTGGTAAAAATTAATGCTTTAATGGGGAAGATACACCTAGAGATATGAAACTGTGTTAAAAATATCTCCATTTGTCCATTATAGATGCTGTTCTATATTGACAATTTAAAACTGGACCTTCAAAAGGAATGTTTTCAACAATTCCCGAATAACGAAACATGAAAATTCGTTTAAACATCATTAATCATGTTTAAAACTAAGTTAATTAATTTTAGGCTTTTAATACTTTCGTGATTTCCCATTTTAGAGTTTCAAGTATCGTATCCCCAAAAGGTATGACACAAACAAACCTCGAATCGTGAAATCGTGATGGGATTAATGAAGGCACTAACCACTTGTATTAATATTTTAATTAATCAAGATCGGGAATAACTTTTTACTTTACGATAATTTAGGAATCGGTGTTTAAGGGTCGAGAGTTTAATAGCATTTTGATACAAAGAATCCTGAATCGCGATTGATTAAAGATTTGTTAATTATTTTTAGAATTTAATTAATCACAACTAATTATGTCTTTCAAATAAAACCCTTTTTGGGACTTCGGTACAAGGACTTTGGACTTTTCATTTTTGACTCCTTGTATAACTTGTAATATTAAAATAATAAAATATTAATACGAAAATATTTGTTAAATTTTAATGAGGGAATATAGTTTGAGTGGGCCTAATAGTTATGGACACGTGTTTCCTCTTAAGACGTCACAAGTTCAAATCCAGAGGGGGGTAGGGTATGTATACCTCCATGATGATAATGTGTTCACACATGAACATGCACTCATTCATGAGCTTCTAGCCTCGTCATTATTGTAAATCTCATGAAGTTTGTTCACTCAATGTTAACTAGGTGTTCTTAAGAACATGTGTTAATGTGTTTACATTCCTAAGAATGTATCCTCTAACTGCCATGAAGGTTGTTAACCCAACGTTAATTAGATGTTCTTAAGAACATGTGTTAATATGTGTATATTCCTAAGAATGTGTCCACACACATTCTTATAATGTTAATTTGGGAAAAGGTTATGATTTATTTTCCAAATCATTGTATGATTCTATTAAGGTGGTCATCAATTGGTTCTCAGTAAATATTTCATTGAATTTGATTTTTTTTATATTTTGTGATTTTTTTTAAATATAAAAAAAATGGCTAAAAAAATTATGTTATTAAAATGTACCATACTTAATTAAAATTTGTCATACTTAATTAACATGGATCATGCACTTGAAGAAAAACCAAACACCAACTTAAAATAAATAAACAAAAATATTGAAATTGATGTAGGGTTAAGGTCATTAAGAATCCTTATACAAGACTTAGGAAATGCTATAAAGCCCTCATTTTTCTTACTCGGCACATGTGTCTTTCACTAGCCACATACCTAATGCCATTGTTACAACTATTGTAAATACCCAATGCAACTTAATACCCCTTTTTTTATTATTTAGGGCTAGAATGTTTGGCAATTTTAGGACGAGTCTAGAAAAAAACCAAGATAGATACCTCAATGTTTCAAAACAACACTTGCTAACATTGTTTATTGACCTGATAAATGGGACATAGCATGTAGTAAAAAAGAAATGCATTTGTATGGATTGGTGCACCTACCAACCATTTGTAAACAGTTGGATGGACAAGTGTTTCGTGGTTTTTGAAAAATCTCCATGCAATAATAGGGAGGTGAATTTGTATTTCTTTAGGAAATTATGGGTTGATTTTTTTTTATGTCACCATGTCAACTAATTTGACATTAGTGAATTCCAAGGGGTGGTTCATGGGTCTTCATAGCATAGAAAAAGTGATAGGTGTAACCCATTACTAGGTTCTCGTCCTCTTAGGTGGAGGCCTATCCCCCATGCCTAACATCCTCCCATAAAAGAAAACATTAGCTAATAGTAGTAGGTCCACTACACCTTTACCAATCCTATGGATTGATTCTGGAGCAACATGAACTTCCTATCCAATTTTCACACTGGGTGGACCTGGAAGTGTCCCTCATGCTAGACCTAGATCACAATAGAGTCAACTACATGGTTAGTATGAAACATATGCTTCTTGAGAAAATATGCATGAAATACATTATGTATGCATATGAACATAGGAAATGAAATCATGTATGCAACATGTTAGACATTCTCTAGGATTACAAATGTTCCAAAATATCTTTCTGCAAGTTTTTGGAATCTTCCAAATTTCAATGAACTCTTCTTAGCTTGCACTTTCAAGAAGACAAGCTTTCCCACTCTTAGTTCTCTATGTGTTCTTCCATTGTCTGCATAACATTTTTTTATGTCTTGTGAAACCTTCAAATTTTGTTTCCACGGAAATATTCTTGGAAAAATTTGTTCGGCATGTGTTATATTCTTTCCATGTGTGTGTGTGGGCGTGTCAGATGTGAAAACTGAGTGGGCGTTTTTTTCTATTTTTAGTGGATTTTGCTATTTTTAGTGCTTTTCTAAATTAATCCTGGATTAATGGAATAGGTTTTTGGTATCTACAAAATACCTAAAAACATTGTAGATATATTGTATGGTGAATGGTGAAATTTGATATAATGAATATAATAAAGGTTTTCTCAATTCAGGGTTCCGAGTATAAAATCTCTGTGTACTTTGTGTATGAGCCATTGATTAAATTATGTTTTGCTTAACAATCTATATACATTCCTTTACTTCATAGGTTTAAAACTCACATGTGGTATCAAAAATAGTTTTTGGCTTCGAAGGGATGCCTTTGTTGTTGAGGGTTTTGCTCGGTCTTGATAGATCAAGTTTATATTGGGTCTATGATAAACCTGGGTTTAGTGGGAGTTGTTGCAGTGGATATTTGAGTATAGAAAGAGGAATGGCGAGGTCATCTAGAATCAAGATAGAGAAGTTCAACGGTAAAAAAAATTAGCTATGGATGTTCAAGATGGATGACCTTCTTATAGACAAAGAAAAATGGATCGTTGTGGATCCTGGTACCTACTGGTACATCGTCTACTAGCACACAGGCTACTGGTACATAACCTACTAGTATACAAACTATTGGTACACCAACTATTGGTATGTCGAAGGAAGATTGAGAGAAGTTGGATAGAAGAGCAAGGAGTACTATTCGATTCTACGTGGCAGATTCAATTTTGTTGAATGTCTCAGGAGAATCTACAACCAAGCAACTATGGGATGAGTTGGGAAATTTGTATCAATCAAAGCCCTTGGTAAACAAGTTATTTCTTCGAAAGAAGTTGTATCATATTAGGATGGAAGATGGAGATTCTGTGACAGAACATATAAATTCCTTTAATACTTTGGTAAGTCAACTTGTCTCTGTTAATATTACGATTGCAGAAGAAGATAAGTGTATTACTTTTTTATGTTATTTTCTAGACTCTTGGGATAATTTGGTAGTACCACCCAATCCACATTGAAGTATGAGGATGTAGTTTCATCCTTGTTATTTGAATAGATGAGGTCGAAAAACATGGATAGTCATAGCATGGATGATTTATTTATAAGAGGTTGTACCCTAGAAATGAATCCTGGTAAACCTTCGTGGGGGAGATCTAAAATCTACAGGTAGATCTAAGTCTCTAGAAAAATCTTTGAGGAAATGATGGAAGTGTAATAAAACTTCTAAATAATTTGGGAAAATTCCAGCTACCTCAATGTTATATACCGAATTTATCGACTATATGATGTTAACAGTTGTTACTATCGTTTTCCTTTGCAAAGTTAAGTGGGAAACAATTAGCGATGGGTTGGTGAAGTCCTATCAATTTTAAAGGAGAAAGTAATACAACAAGATCTTATCTGTTTCTCCTTAACACATGTTACCCTGATCCATCACCACCTGGAGGCAGTACCAAATCGTGGTTTCAACGATAGCTTGGGATTCTTATGAGGTTTGTCTAAATACCCTGAGGCAGGTCATTCCTAAACTTGGTTTAATATGGTAAGAAACTCTCACTGCAATCAACTAGCTCTGTCATTCATTTTGTGATGCATATTACTATGTAATGGCCATACTGCACGAGGATCCATCATGTGATTACTCTGCACAAAGAGTCATCATTTTTAAACTCCCTATGTGTGGAAGGTTTTATTGTGAGTTTGATCTGCGCGCAGTATTCCTCTGTCGAAAATCTTGTTTGCAAGGAGTTGTTCGTTCTTCGAATATTTAACTACCGTAGGAATGGCTTCCTTCCAAGGAATAACAAACTTTCTTCTTACTATAAGTACCATCGTGTTGTTAAGTCATTCTCCTGATATTTATATTATTTTTTTGTAACGTTTGAAGATAAATAGAACTACTTGTTAGAGGTCGGTTTTTAACGATAAATGTAAGCACACTCTCTAATGGAGGCAGTATACCCGAGGGCATATTCACATTCGTAAGTGATTGATAATCTTATTTTAGTGGCATAAGTTTAAATCCCCGATTTTTCTTCGGGTTTGACTTATTAGAATGATCGAGCATTACTAACATTCACCTGTTGCTTTTGTGTTTGGGTTCAAACAAAACGACGTAAATGACCATGTTCAAATTGAATTTGTGGGTGAAATTAACCCTTCTGGTATGGATTTTTCTCATAGTTTTACTCTCCGAGAGTCGATGCTACAAAACTCAGCTTGAGATGTATATATGAGTTGTAAATACTCTAAGTTTTACGATTTGGAAAAATGGGTTGTAATAAATATTTTAAATATAGACAAAGGGTTTCTAAGTGTTTTTTTTCAGGATTTAACATACATAGTGTTGTTTCTGAATTTATACTCTAAGGTTCTAAAGTATAATGTCAAGGCATCTGAAAAGGGTAGAGAAAGATAAGGAATAAATTGTCGTTTTTAAAAAGATAAGCTATGGCTGATTTCTTAACTCTTTCTGTCTACCTTCCAAGTGTTCCTGGATGCTAATATCCCTTACAATTGTTGCCCAGGAACATTCTATCTCAATCCGGGTGCTTGTTGTCTATAAGATGATATTAAATAAATTTAAAGCAATGCTTGTTTGATTTGATAGTCAGGTTCTATATTGAGATGTCTCGTAATGGGTACAATCATGAGAGATAAATATTTAAAAGATCAATTTCTTTGTTTTTTAAGGTTTTCTATATCTATTTTGAATTATGTAAGAAGAAATTACAAAACTTTAAATTAATAGTATGACAAAATTAAAGGTCATTTAGTTAAATTTGGGAGAAAAAATATGCATTAAATGAAAGAAAAACAGAGTTGTTGAACAATGTGAGGCATCAATTAAATAGGAATCTCACTTTGGGACAAAAGAAGAAATTAGACAGGGAAAAAATTAATGAAGCATATGCTATTGGAATATAATACATGCACACGTATTGTACCCGATGATAGCTGATACAGAGAAAAAACTAAACGATTAGATGACCAAAATAATTAATCACTACGGTAAAGGTTGTACTAAATTGCAGTTAAGCATTCATCAAAGATATATAAAAAAAACGTGAAACAACAAAAGAACACATAACTTAGACTTGAAAAGATCTAGAACATTCAATCTGCATTCGTATTGATTATGGCAAAATGAAAAATTTCTCTTTACCATCAGCCTAGAAAGAGCCCTCTCTTAGTCTTACGAAAATATATTTATACAAAGTCACCAATTTTTTACGGTTGCTGATTTTCTAACTTTTAGGGGCTAAAGGTTACAAAAAAAGAAAACTTGAACGGTTTGCATGATCATATTTTGTTTCTTTATCATTTCGACAATATGATCTTTCAAAATGATACTTCATTGTTTTATTGAAGTATTTCTTTCTTTTGACCTGAGACGTTCAACATATTTTTCTAGAAAGTGCACATAGATAAAACTTTCTCTGAATTGAAGACAGTGTTCAATTCCTTTATCAACAAACTTAATTTATTGCAATTTTAAGTTTTTCTTCACCAACCACCTGTCTATTAGGGTAACATCAATTTCTTCTAGTTGTGAAAATTCCATATGAATTTCATTTAAGTTCTCTTTGAAATTCAATTGATGTCTTATAATATTAATCATTCCTAGTATCCCAGTACAATTGTCTCTTTCAATACCTAATGATCCTTTGTCTAGCAAATCAAAGATTTCTTTACAATCATCTTTGATTTCCTTGGCCATTCTCTTGTTTTCAGCTATGTTGGCCTCCCATACTTTCAGCATGATATCGCCTCTCATCTGCTCTGTGATAGATAACCTTGGAGTTTTTGATACATCTTCATTTCCTGAAAGTACAAATGATTTTTGAAAAGTATCCCTTGTTGCTTTAGTATTTTTTTCCTTCAAGACAATGTTATCAAAGGATTTACTTACTTCTTGGAAATAATTTTGAATAACTTCTACTTTGGAAATCAATCTCTGATGCTTTGCTTCTATCTTCGTATGAACTTCTAGTGACTAGACCTGAAAAACCTTTAAATCTATCACTTGATTTTGAATGGAATTCAACCTCTCATGCATTTGTCTCTCATAATCTTCCTGATGGGTTGCCTCCTCCTGACTGTTTTGCATTTTCTTATACATCTCATCCCAACTATAGTTAAGCATTTGGATTTTCTGTTTCTCAACAACTCTATCTTGTTCTAGCCATTTGTTTATCTCTTCTCTGATATTTTTTTCAGTATTTTTTAATTGGCTTTGCATTTGGGCTATCATGTGAATACTCTTCTTCAAACTTGTTTTCATATTGTCAGCTATGAATAGATTGGTTGTTTCCAAAGCTCCCATAGAACCCACTACCTCTGTAGCGAAATCTTTCTCTTCCAAGTTCTTCCCATCTATCAACACTATGTGTTTCTTTGCCATAGTACCTTCCTCATTTTACTGAAAAAGTAGTCAGAGGTAGGTATCTCTTCTCTAGATATAGGAGTAAGGTCACTAGCATATATGAATCCCATCTGGGGGAGCCCAAAAGTGGATTGTAAAGGAGTACAGGAAGCAATGGGACTACTCAGATTTGTAGATTTTGTTTTTACTCTATGTTTTCTTTATCCTGAACCTTTGATCCGAAACCTAGGGGGGTATTTTCTTGTGCTGTAAGAGGGGTTATTGATTCTCCCTGCAGTACCTTTAGAAAACCACTTCTCCTGTGTCTCTCGAAGATTAGAAAACTGGTCTGCAAGTTGGGTGATAATGTGTGACCCCTGTCTAATACCTCCTCATAGGTTCTGGCACCTTTGAACATGTCATCGAAGGGGGATTTTCATGTTCGTATGATTTCATGTTGCAGTCAGCAAGGTGATTCCCCACAATTTGATAAGGGTATCCTTTTCTATGTTCAAGATCTAGCCACAACTTCAACCTTGGAATGACCCAAGTTAAGTAGTGAAAACTTTCCAATCTGTACATGGAAGACTGGTGAGAACTTCTTCTGAGTTGTTTTTAGTTCTAACCTGATGCCTCATGTTATTATTTGATAGGCCACCTCCCTTCACACCAGTCTATCATGAAGGAGCTTTGTAAGTGCATGAGGGGCAACCGAGCATTTGAAAACCCTAACATAGGAGAAATTCTCCTCAATAAACCAATCAACAATCACCTTCAGGTTTCCTATGATTGATTCTGAAATAGGAGGGGGTGCACAACCATACAACATCTGGTGCACAAGTACCGCTACGAAATGAAATATTTCGTAAAAGGAATCTTTAACATTTTTCTCCCACATCTTAGAGTGATAAACATGAATGGCTTCAGTACAGGCCATGTTCCAGCTCCAACTCATCAAGGGGAATGGAGTCATGAAATAGATAGAATCCATAACATATGCAGACATATAAAAATCTTTGGGTCAACCTTTGGATTTTTTTGTTTGATACTTTGTAATATCCTTAGATAGATTATCTAATAAAATCTTGCTCCAATTTAAACTGTAAACCTCGGCTACTTCATGTAAAAGAGACACCTCCAACTCATCAAGGGGAATGGAGTCATGAAATAGATAGAATCCATAACATATGCAGACATATAAAAAGCTTTGGGTCAGCCTTTGGATTTTTTTGTTTGATACTTTGTAATATCCTTAGATAGATTATCTAATAAAATCTTGCTCCAATTTAAACTGTAAACCTCGACTACTTCATGTAAAAGAGACACCCATGCTGCAGGGAAATGGGTAGGGATTTTTTTCCCAAAACTTCTACATAGCATCGGAGCTACATAAGCCATGTACTCATTTAACGGAGCCGTGGCATAATTCCCATCTGTATCAGCCCTAAATTTTGTGGTAATTCCCCACGAGTCTTTGATTATATCGTGATATGTTTGATCTAAATCTATGCATTCTTTTCCTTGAAATTCACTTATGAATTTTACATTATAAATTTATTTAGAATTAGGAGACATTTTATACATTACTTGGATATGCTCCGGTCTAAACGAGTTGACAACGACCCCTTGGGTGTTTAAAATACTCCTCGTTTGCATGTTAGTTTTCTCTAAATCCCAGCTGATCATATCATTGTATGGCAGGAGTCATGGGCGTGTGGATATCTTATGAAGCTCAGACTATGTTGTGTCCCGTAGTTTGTTCTCAGAATCATCAGGGAATTTCTTAATTTCATAGTCTAAGGCTTCAAAAATTTACCTCCAGGATTTGATCAAATCAATAACATTCCGTGTAGTATCAGATATAACATCTCCCTTTGGATTTGAGCTTTCACCTACTTCTTCATTTTCTTAGGTGCCTTTCTGGGTGCCATTATGTTTGTGCTAGAACAAAATCCTATTGTAGAGAAAAGATGTGTAAGTTTTGTTGAATGCAACTCGCTCCTGAGTCTGAAAAATAAGAATGAAAATAGAAATACCAAACATTTATTAACCTTTAGCTCGTCTTACAATGAGAGTACCGATACATGTGGTAAAAATTAATTCTTTAATGGGGAAGATATGCCTAGAGATATGCAATTGTTTTAAAAATATCTCCATTTGTCCATTATAGATGCTGTCGTATATTGACGATTTAAAACTAGACCTTCGAAAGGAATGTTTTCAACAGTTCCCGAATAACGAAACATGAAAATTCATTTAAACATCAATAATCATGTATAAAACTAAGTTAATTAATTTTAGGCTTTTAATACTTTCATGATTTCCCATTTCAGAGTTTCAAGTATCGTATCCCGAAGAGGTATGACACAAACAAACCTCGAATCGTGAAATCATGATGGGATTAATGAAGGTGCTAACCACTTGTATTAGTATTTTAATTAATCGAGATCAGGGATAAGTTTTTACTTTACGAGAATTCAGGAATCGGGGTTTGAGGGTCGAGATTTTAATAGCATTTTGATACAAAGAATCTTGAATCACGACTCATTAATGATTTGTTAACTATTTTTAGAATTTAATTAATTGCGATTAATTATGTCTTTCAAATAAAACCCTTTTCGGGACTTCGGTACTAGGACTTTGGAGTTTTCATTTGATAACTACATTTCGTGAATATCCGAACCCCGAAACTCGAAAATTCAAAAGATTTTTTACTCCTTTTTAGAACTAAGGGTGGCTCCATAACTAGAAAATAATGGAATTTTAGGTTTAGAGAGGAAAAATTAAATTTTATTTCGACATAGGCTCCATCTAGAGATCTCATTTCCTTGTGGAATGATAAAAACATGTATACCAAGTGCCTTCATTGGGTAAATGGAGTTAATAATTCAACTCTGTGAAACACATTATGAGAAAACTCAACACATGATTTTAGGATCCCAACATTAACTTTGAAAACTCTTCAAAACTAAAACACCCGATGATATTGAGTTAGGTTCAGCATAGATTTCAGTTTCTAAAACTTACCTCAGTATTGTGTAAGATAATCGAAACAAAATTAACCATTCTACTAGGTTTCATCCGATTATGTTTGCATCAAGGTAAAGTAATTCCAATGTGTCAAATTAGGGGATCCCGTAAGCTTATAATGTAAATCCAACTGAAAGAAGAAAAGATACCAGAGCCTCTTGTAATTCATGTATAACAACCTTATCAGATATATAGATATTGCTTCACTACCAGCGAGCCTGTTCAGTACCCCAGTGAAGTTATCAGACTTCCCACATTCAGTTTCCTTTCACCACTTCATTGTTTTCTAGAATTTAAATGTTGAGATGAGGGTAATCAATATTATGAATTTCATGTTGCTAAGATAACTTCTATTATATTTGTTTTATCTATTGTGGTTACTTTTTATCTTGAAGTGGAACATATGGATGCGAAGACAACATTCCTACATGGGGATCTGGAAGAAGAAATCTACATGAAGTAGCTAGAAGGCTTCGTAGCGAAGGGAAAGAAAGAGTTGGTCTGTAAGCTAAAGAAGTCACTATATGGTCTGAAGTAGTCACATAGGATGTGGTACACAAATTTTGACACATACATCCTTGGATTGGGATTTGTGAGAAGCATGGCTGATAATTATGTATATTCCAAGTAGGTTGGTAATCACTTCATTTATGTAGTGTTGTATGTTGATGACATGTTATTGGTACGAAATAACATGGATATTATCAAGGAGGCGAAATCGCATCTATCCTCCAAATTTGACATGAAGGATTTTGGTGTTTCTAACATCATTCTGGGAATGGAAATTAAAAGAGATCGTGGAAACAAGAAACTATGGTTGAATCAAAGAAAATATGTTGAGACGATATTGTAGAGGTTTAGTATGCATGGAAGTTAACCGATCAACGTTCCTATTCCTATAGGTGTAAAGTTATCTCCAGATTAGTGTCCCAAGACATAGAAAGAAGAAGAGGACATGTCCCATGTTCCATATGCCAATGTAGTTGGAAGTTTGATGTATGAGATGGTCTGTATTAGACGAGACATAGCACATGCAGTGAGAGTTTTGAGTAGGTATATGATAAAACCAGGGAGGGAGCATTGGACAGAACTAAAGAGGGTCTTCATGTATTTCTATGACACTACCAATTATGCACTGTGCTACCAAGTAAGACAAGGATTGGGCAGAGTGGTGGACATACATGGATTTGTTGATGCAAACAGGGCTAGAGATCTGGATCATAGAATACCTACAAGTGGGTATGTGTTTAACCTATTTGGAGGAGCAATCATTTGGATGAGAAAAATACAGGTTGTGGTGGCACTCTCAACTAGAGAAGTTGAATACATGGCAGCCACTCATGCAAGCAATGAAGCAGTATGGTTACAAATATTGTGTTCAGGTATTGGGTTTGTACAACAAGAACTTAGATTAGATTTTGATAGTCAGAGTGAAAGCAAAGAACCCAAATTATCATTGGAAGACAAAGCATATTGATGTTCAATATCACTTTGTGAGAGACATGGTTGAGGAAAAGAAGGTGTTGCTAGAAAAGGTTGACACTTTGAAGAACGTTGCAGATTCATTGACAAAGTCTATGAGCACATAAAAGTTCTCCTGGTGTAGAGTAACAATGGGCATTCCTGCCTTGGATTGTTGACTATATAATCCTATGGACCCGTGGATGCAAAGAGAACAACAAGTGGGAGGATGGTGGGTATGTTTTATATTCGTGTCAAACTATGTTGAATGGTGAAATTGGAGATATAATGAATATAAGAGAGGTTTTCCCGAGTTGAGGGTTTCTCGTATAAATCTCTATGTACTATGTGTATGAGCCATTGATTAAATTATGTTTTTATTAAGAATCTATATGAATTGCTTCACTTCACATGTTTAAAACTTACAGTTGTATTATAAATGGTTGATTTTGTTGACAACTACACCCTTCAACTTAAAAATAAGATTTAAAGCCAATATTATTACTTAAAGAAAGTAAACATAATGGTCCATATCACATACAAACATAGAAGGGATAATAATGAAAAAAATACAGTTATATTGAAAGAGTTTTACTTTTACATGAGCGATGATAAGTTCCATGAATTAGTGTCACAAACCCTAATTTTCTTTTTTTAATTAGCATAAATGCAAATTACACGACTTAAAACATTACTATGCCACATCCTAGAGTTTTTGTAGGTTTATATTCATTAATCATAAGGATAAAACCTATAGTAATTTTAAGTTGTTATATTCATTCTTGACATTAAGCATTTAAATAGAAAACCTTTCAAATGGACTAACTTGATAAAATTATAAAACCCTTTCAAAAATGCATCATAAATCCTTCAATTAATAATAAATATGCATATATGTTTTAAACTTACATAGTAATCTTATCAGATAAGATTGTTAGCATTATAATATATATAACATAGTCTAATTTAGGGAAATCACACATATAATATAAACCTAGAAGGAAAATTAGGGTATATGAGGTTTGTTTTCCTTATACCAAATTAAACTAAAATAAAACCTACGTTCTGATGAAGAAACTGCGCATTAATCAACACTTCAATATAATTGAATTTATCCACTATATGATGTTAACAGTTGTTACTATCGTCGTCCTTTGCAATGTTAAGTGGGAAACAATTAGCGATGGGTTGGTGAAGTCCTGTCGATTTTGAATGAGAAAGGAATACAGCAAGATTTTTTTCTCCTTAACACATGTTACCCCGATCCATCACCACCTGGAGGGAGTACCGAATCGTGGTTTCAACGATAGCTTGGGATTCTTATGAGGTTTGTCTAAATACACTGATCTTCCAGATCCTCTCGTGAACTCGGATCCCGGATCCGCTCGATGAAATTTTTGATCGTCCAAATCCTCTCGTGAACTCAGATCCGGTCTGGCAGAAGAGCCCGCTCTCCAGTTTTGAATCCTACAGTTTTCTTGGAGACGACGGTATTCCAGAAACTAATGGTGGTGAGAATGATTATCAAACCGGATATTCGTATTCATGTTCCACTCCTGAGACAAGCTACAACCTCTTTCCTTGCCTTGATCTTCCAGATCCACTCGTGAACTGGGATGAAATTTTTAATCTTCCAGATCCTCTCGTGAACTCGGATCCACTCGATGAAGCTTTTGATCTTCCAGATCCTCTCGTGGACTTGGATCCGCTCTGGCAGAAGAGGCCGTTCTCCTGTTTTGAATCCTCCCAGGCCGCAATGGTTGGTCAGGTTCTTGGCAGAGGAATGCCTTGTAAGAATATTGAGGCGGCGTAGGCCGAGCATTTACAGAGTCGTGTTGGCGAAGTGCGTCGGCAATGGACTCTTTTCAGTCCCTCGGAGTCATATGCGGGCTGCTCTAAGCGTTGAAGTTGCAGTTTGTCTCAGGTGTGGAACCATTAGCTTGATAATCATTCTTATCACCATTAGTTTCTGGAATACCGCAGTCTCCAAAAAAAAAGTGATAAACTCTTCCATCCACTGTGAGTCCATGAGAAAAGTGATAAATTCTTCCATCCACTGTAAATCCAAGATTACAAGATCAACAAATACTTCTACTAACAAACAATACCTACCGGAAGGGCAAACATCAAGTTAAACAATAGTGTTGCTAGAGTCTTCTTTTATAGTTCAAATCCCGCCCTCAGGGACAGAATGGGAAGATTACCTGTCACGGACCAATTTGCCCCTCAAATACGGTTAGGGTTAAAAATCTCACTAAACCGTCAATTTCTTTCTTTAAAACTGATCAAACAAGTATTACAATAATAAAAATTGTCAAATTTCACTGGTTTAACAGTTTGAAATTTCAACCCTGGCAGCTACTTCCTACCCTCTCACATTTAATATTTTAAGGAATTTTTTTCAAATCATTTTGCATTTAATATAATTTAATTGAGATATTAAAAAAAGAAAATTTAGTAATAATTATTTAATAATATATAAATACGTTATAAATATAAATAATATTAATAAGAAATCAATATAAATATTAGAATGTTTATGTAATTATAATATGAAATATAAAGAAATAAAAATATTATTAAATTGAAATCATTGGTCAATTGGTTATAAACCATATTAATAAAAATATATATAATATTATATTATATACATAAAAATATTTTCAGATATTTATAAAAGAATAATATAAATATTATATTATAAGTAGTTTTATATTTCATAAATATTATAGTTAGTTTTTTATAAATAAATATTTTTGGGGTTTTTTTGTTTTTTTCATTTAATTTCTATAATTAGAAAGGTAGGTAAGATAATTTTATGATAAAAAATAATATAATTTTAAGTATTTAAAAACTATAATTTCAAGAAAACATTATCATTATTTAAGTTTTATATACCAACAAATTAGTTAAGAATTTTATCACTATGAGATTAATGACTTTCATTATAGCAAATTTCAAAGATATTAAATTTTATGTTTTAAATAAAAGATTTTCAATATTGAGAATTTTATTTTTTTTAATTGGGTTTTAAATTATATTTTTAGAATTTAAGAAAGAAAATTTAAATCATAAAAATGTAAGTGTATTTATTATTCTTACCAAGTTCTCAATGAGATATATAGATTTTATTTATTAAAACTAATGAATAGTTATAATATTTTATATCATTATATATGACTAATAATTATAATATGATGATGATGATGATGACATAATGGTCTATGGGACCTTAAAAGGGTAAGGGATTACTAGCAATTCTTTAGAATTTTGTTTATGTGCTTGAAAAGCAATCTAAACGAAAGTGTTTTTCATCTTCAACCTTCTTAGTATCACAAAGGTGACACACTCTTTCATCCCAAGCAGTTTTAGGAATGCCCAGTTTCACTATGGAGCTCGTGAAAATTTGCTTTTCTCTTAGTAAGGCTTAATTTTTTCTTTACACTTGTTAAAACATAGATATAATTTTGATCTTCTCAATTAGGGTTGATTACATCCTTATAATACCTTAATTTTCTTTTTTCCTCTAACTCTTTATCACACCACATTTTCTCCCTAAATTTTGATTTAATGATATTTTTAATAGTATCCCTATTATGAAAAACGGTGTCTTCCATGATTCCCCAATAGCTTAGCCAAGACTGGGCATCTTTATGCCATCCTCACTTGAGTCGAAGGTGGTTACCACTCGATTTTGAAGAAATTTTAGGAAGCCTCTTGTTTTCCATGTTGTTTAACTTGTTCTTATATATTATGTATCTAGTCATAGTCATGCTCTCAATGGGGGGAATGATTGCCCTTAAGAGGAAGATGTGACAGAGCATATTTCCTTTAATTTTGAGATTATAGGTTACAAAACTCTTTCGTATTTTCTCTATCTTTCTCAAGGATTCACGAGAGATATTGCATCCCAAGACTTCACATCCATATAGAATAACATGCATAAAAAGAGTCTCAAAGAGGAGTTTCTTCTTATCCCACATCCAAAGATCAACTGATTTACAATTTTTTTCAAGCACATGATAAGCTTTCCATCCCCCAATAATCATTTTCTCAAATCTATAATTCTAGTTGAGCTTGTTGTCAATATCAATGGGAATATTTGTATGAAGTCACTTTCTCCAAGTTGTTGTTGTCATATACGAAGGTATCATAAGTGATCTTATATGATTTAGTGATCATGAGCTTAGTCTTGTTAGTATTCACAGTAATACCCATATTGGAGAAAATATACTTGAGGATTCTTAGTTGGTTTTCAATATCCTGGGGACTCCTTGTAATAAGAATGATAGCATTAACATAAAGGAGAAGATTGATGACTATACCAATGAGAGTAGGGCCGACACAACCTCCTTCTTCCAAGAAATATTCCATATTGTCAATGTATATGCAAAAGAGGGTAGGGGACAAGCGACAACCTTGTTTGACCCCAGTACTACAATTGATCTCTTTCGAACAACCCACAATGTTCTTAAACTTGACAATAACGTTCTAATAGATTCTTATTGTAGTTTCCCTCAAATCGAAAGGAACTTTTATCTCTTCCAACCTATTCCAAAGGTTTTTTCTGGGAATCATGTCAAAATCTTTCCTAAAGTCAACAAAAAAACAAAAGAGGTTGGTTTTATTATTGCAAAACTCCTTTGCATTGATCCTAAAGGTAACAAGATGGTCCACATTTGAATGATATCTCCTAAACCTGGACTGTCCTTTAGCTCTTTTACCGTGAATTTCTATCCAAGGGATAATCTTGTTTTCCAAAATAACTCCATAGAGCTTCGCTAAAATCGAGCTAATCATAACGGTCCTATAATTAGAGGGAATGTTTCTATCCCCATTTTTAAAAATAGGAACAATGTGGCTTTGCATCCAAGGTTTAGGGAATCCCTTCTTAACTATTAAATTGAAGAGCTTGTGTATGTGAGGGATGAGGATATGCCCTCTAATTTAAAAAAAATCATCTTGGTAGTCTTCAATGTCATTTCCTTTCTCATTTACAAACCGCTTAACCCCGAACTCTATGTCATCCAAAGAAAAAACTCCATCCCTTGTAAGGACAATAGGAATGGTGTCCATGGCATCACTGAACTCATAAAGAATTTTAAGGTAGCAATTCCAGTCCCTTAAGGGGATCATATTGTTTTATTTAGTATAGTTGTCAAAGCTTCTCCTTCCTTTTATTGATATAGTACCTTTTTTTCCTTTTAATTAGGGATTTGTATGTATTGATCTTGTAAATTTTTAAGGAATCATTAGAAGCATCCCTCATGGATTTCCTAGCAACTTTACATTATTTATCGTACCAAGGGTTGGTCGTTCTATTATTATTTTTATAGGACACGTTGAAAGAGAACGTGTTGATAGAAGTGGAAAGGGTAGTTGTAAAATTTTGGTAGAGGTCTTCAATGTTGTCCTTATAAGTTAGGAGATGTAATTCACTATTTAAATTCTTTAAGGAAAGGTCATCTTTACTTTTTTCAAAGAGAAGTTTCCTTTGATTATTAGAATTCTCTTAAATGATGCTCATGTACATGGAAAAGTTTAGAGTTAGGGTTAAATTTCTATGATCATAGTTGGGTTCATGGTCACTTTGATCATTTGAAAGGTCAAAATTTGCTATATCAAACTTGAGTTCATGATCATTTAAAAGGTCAAAAGTTTTAATTCGGTTGGAAACACGAATATTAGATATCACATAATCTACTACACTACTACTTAACTCATGAATACAAGTCATCCGGTTGGAATTTGGTCACTTCATAATATGGTTACAGTATAAAATTACTATATTAAATTAATAATTATTTTATTTAAGTATTTTGTTTAATCATTTTGGTTTTTATTTATTAAAGTTTCATATTGAATAACAAATATGTATAACTTGTAATATTAAAATAATAAAATATTAATACAAAAATATTTGTTAAATTTTAATGAGGGAATATAGTCTGAGCAGGCCTAATGGATAAGAACATGTGTTTCCTCTTAAGACATCACAAGTTCAAATACAGAGGGGGGTAGGGTATGTATACCTCTGTGATGATAACGTGTTAACACATGAACATGCACTCGTTCATGAGCTTCTAGCCCCGTCATTATTCTAAAACTCATGAAGTTTGTTAACTCAATGTTAACTAGGTGTTCTTAAGAACATGTGTTAATGTGTTTACATTCCTAAGAATGTATCCTCTAATTGCCATGAAGGTTGTTAACCCAACGTTAATTAGATGTTCTTAACAACATGTGTTAATATGTGTATATTCCTAATAATGTGTCCACATACATTCTTATAATGGTAATTTGGGAAAAGGTTATTATTTATTTTCCAAATCATTGTATGATTCTATTAAGGTGGTCATCAATTGGTTCTCAGTAAATATTTCATTGAATTTTATTTTTTTTATATTTCGTAATTTTTTTTAAATATAAAAAAAATTGACTAAAAAAATTATGCTATTAAAATGTAGCATACTTAATTAACATGGAGCATGCAATTGAAGAAAAACCAAACACCAACTTAAAATAAATAAACAAAAACATTGAAATTGATGTAGGGTTAAGGTCATTAAGAATCCTTATACAAGACTTAGGAAATGCTATAAAGCCCTCGTTTTTCTTACTAGGCACATGTGTCTTTCACTACCCACATACCTAATGCCATTGTTACAACTATTGCAAATACCCAATGCAACTTAATAGCCCTTTTCTTATTATTTAGGGCTGGAATGTTTGGCAATTTTAGGACGGGCCTAGAAAAAAACCAAGATAGATACCTCAATGTTTCAAAACAACACTTGCTAACATTGTTTATTGACCCGATAAATAGGACATAGCATGTAGTAAAAAGGAAATGCATTTGTATGGATTGATGCACCTACCAACCATTTGTAAACAGATGGATGGACAAGTCTTTCATGGTTTTTGAAAAATCTCCATGCAATAATAGGGAGGTGACTTTCTATTTCTTTAGGAAATTATGGGTTGAATTTTTTTTATGTCACCATGTCAACTAATTTGACATTAGTGAATTCCAAGGGGTGGTTCATGGGTCTTCATAGCATAGAAAAAGTGATAGGTGTAACCCATTACTAGGTCCTTGTCCTCTTAGGTGGAGACCTATCCATCATGCCTAACATCCTCCCATAAAAGAAAACATTAGCTAATAGTAGTAGGTCCACTAGACCTTTACCAATCCTATTGATTGATTCTGGAGCACCATGAACTTCCTATCCAATATTCACACTGGGTGGACCTAGAAGTGTCCCTCATGCTATACCTAGATCACAGTACAATCAACTACATGGTTAGGACGAAACAGATGCTTCATAAGAAAAGATGCATGAAATACATTATGTATGCATATGAACATAGGAAA
>JASDQU010102289.1:60844-78750 GCA_032191745.1 Picea mariana
TCCAGGTTACACTTTGTTTAGTGTCGGAAGAATGGCCCAGGGTGGGAAATGGTCCAGGTTCAGAAATCAGAAACAATCCTTCTTCCTTGGTTGAGAAGAATGGGGCAGATAGCCTATTATTGATATTCTATGTTGAGGGCAGACATTCTTTCAGATCTCACAGATGTGAGTGAAATATTGGCCCAGATGATTATTATTGATATTCTGTATTGAGGGCAGACATTCTTTTAGATCTCACAGATGTGAGTGAAAGATTGGCCCAGATGATTGTTGTTGATATTATATACTGAGGGCAGACACTCTTTCAGATCTTACAGACGTGAGTGAAATATTGGCCCAGATGTTTCAGTTTTTATCATAACATTGTTTCTATGCAGATGAAGACTACTATGGTGGCATACATTCTTTTAGATCTCACAGACGTGAGTGAAAGATTGGCCCAGATGATACAATTTTTATCATAACATTGTTTCTATGCAGGATGCTCTCAGATGTTTGTTATGAAGACTATATGACAGTAGATGAGAACTACTGTGGTGAATATGTTTCACTATTGCTGATCAAGTACTCATGTGTTACTTAATGTGGTAGTTAAACACTGGATTGTAGTTGTGTACTACGTGAATAGACACAGGTGTGTTCTATAAATTGATATTGTACCAGCTGTCCTAGGATATTATTCAGTCGGATAATAATGACAGGTGCTTGTGGTGCTACCAGTTGAATGGTCTGTTGTGCTCAAGACCATTGTTGTTCTAATTGCCTTGAAGACTATTAGCAGTTTACTAGAGATGATGATCATTCAGATGAATGATGAACATAGATTTTCCAGACGGAAAACAGTTCAGAGCTTTTACTCCACTTGTATCACTCTATGGTGAGAGTGACTTATTCAGCATCATATTACTCAGATGAAGTATGGTTACAAAAGATGATGCAGCTGATAGTGATGGTGATGCTCATGATCTAGTCATGAAATAGTCTAGATGACTATATTGATGCTACCGGGTAAATGGTATGTTTTGTGCTCAAGTCCATTACTTGTAAATACCTCTCTAGCTAGGAGGGAGTGTTAATATTATGGTAGCTACGGGAGGTATTTACCTCTACAAGTGAACCTGACAAGAATAGAAGACTTCGAGAAGCAAGAGAAGCCCTAATGAATTGGATAATAACCCTAGAAGCCTTGTCGGCTCAAGAATATAATTTATATTAGGCTATTAGCCTCCAAGAGAAGATGTCGGCCATAATTAATAATAATATACTAAACAGACACCTACCCAGAAGGAGAAGTCGGCCCCAGTAAACTGGCAAGATTACTATAAATACAGGGCACCAGTTTCTCATTTGACACATCTCAGGACTACAGTTTTCCCAGTTGGTGCGCACTGCAGGTGTAGCTGGTGCGCAGGTTTGGAGGAGGGTTGCAGGTGCAGCTGCAGCAACAACAAGTTTCAGTATTTGGCTTGGATATCTCTTGGCTAGGGTTTGGACTATCTGATCAGCTTTTTGTGATGCACTATCCTTGGGGAGAGATGCACTGCTCCTTGTTTGGCTATCTAGCCTAGGGTTTGCTTCCGAAGGAATTCTCAGGTCAAGGTTAAGGTGCTTGGAGGGAGGCTTCAGCCTGTGGTTGGGAGACGAGGATATCGTCATGGTAAAATGAGCACACAATTCTTTATATTCTAACAGAAGGCTCCATTTGGATACAATCACAAGCATTTTTGGACCAGCATGAGCGTCATCTATGTCAGTGAACCATCAAGGAAGTGCTAGTCTACTGGAAAGATACAACTCCAGAAGATGTCACTTGGGAAGCAACTACTATTCTACAACAATTTCCTCATATCAAGCCTTGAGGACAAGGATGTTTTTAAGGGGGAGGACATGTTAGGGAGCTAACACTTCACTTAGGTAGAATAATATATTTCCATGTAATAAAGGTCAATATTAATAAGGCCTATCAATAAGGAAGAATGATTCCAATGTAAGAAGACCTAATAGAAGCTTTCACTTTGAGAAGGATCTTCCTCTAGATTGTTCTTTTGATAGACATATATAGTATAACTAGGAGTCGAGGGTAAAAGAAGTTTTTTCTTGGATATTATTGTAATAGAGATTTTCTCTATCGAAGGTTTCCCCCTCGAAGAGGCAAGTGAACATTTCTCTCAGTAATCAAAGTGCTCTTCTGGTGTTATTTTGGTATCATTTTCGTATTATTGTGGTGTTGTTATGGTTATATTATTGTTCATTTTCCCTTTCTAGCTATTTATTTATGTTTTGCATACTTTTTATATCTAAAAGATTACAAAAACTACACAACAAGATTAAAAATTGGTTGAAGATTTGATACCAACTTGTACTATTTGAGAACCCAAAATAGAACAATTGTTGCAACTACAAAACTAACTAAAATATAAAAAAAGATAAAAGACACAGTCAAGTAAAAATGAGGGAATTGTTTTGGACGGGCATTTTGGAAATAATTTTTAGGGAAATCCTAAGTATGGAGGATGTGTGCAACAACAGAAGAAAGAAGACAAGGTAGGATAAGAGTGTGCAGTAAAGGAACATGCATGGTAAAAGTATACTTAGCAGAGAATAAATAAGAGAATAAAGCAGGAGAATAAAAAAAAATAAGAAAGCAACAGAAGAAAGAGAGAGAAAAGGAAGGATAGAAACTCATCATGATAAAAGCATAAATATGTGCAAAAGCGTGAAGAACAATATTCGGGAGTGCAAAAGCAACATGCAGATGGAAAAGAAGGAAAAGTAAGCCCGAACAACAAGTCAACACGAGTTTTAATGAGTTGGAATGACTTGTAATAAGGTTTTTGGGATAAGAAAAGTAGAGTTTTGAGCCCTAAAATTCATGCACAAATAATAGCCGAAAACATAAATATTGCAGAGAATTATAGCAGAACAACACAATAGATGAAACCATAATACCAAAATAATACCTTTATTGATAGGAAGCAATGTTCACTTGCCTCTTCGAGGGGGAAAACTCTAGTAGATAAGAGTTATATTAAAATAATTCTCAAGAAAAGATCCTCTCATACCTTCTACTCTTATTTATACTAATTCTATTCTCTAAGTAACATTCTAGAGGAAGATATTTCTAGAAGTGGAAGCTTCTATTAGGTCTTCTTACATTGAGTTGTTCATATTTATTAAATAGGCCTTATTAACTAGTATCATTCTTTATTACATGGAAAATATATTATTCTACCTACATGAGGGGTTAGGGGGTTAGGTCCCTAACATGCCCTCCCCCTTGAAGAAAATCCTTGTCCTCAAGGCTCGAGATGAGGAAATTCTTGGAGAATAGTGGTCGGCTCCCAGGTGCCATCTTCTGGAGTTGTATTTTCCATTGCACTAACACTTCCTTGATGGTGCGATAACAGATATGACGCTCATGTTGGTCCAAGACTTCCTGTGGCTACAACCAGATGGAACCTTCAACATCCAACTTAGGAAGAGTGGTTTGAGTTTGGAACTTAGTTCCAATCACGTTCTTTAAGCATGAGACATGGAAAACATGATGGACCTTAGAGTGACTGGGCATATCTAACTGATAGGCCACCTATCCCACATGCTTGAGAATTGTATAAGGACCACAAAATTTTGGAGAAATATTATGAAAGTGTTCAACTTTGAGTGAAGTCTTCTTGTAAGGATGTAGACGAAGAAACACCTGGTTCCCTTCAACAAAGTGGCATTATGAACGTCTTTGATCTACTTGTTGTTTCATACGATTATGAGCCATGACCAAATTTTATTTGAGAGATCAAAGAATGGTTGAACAGACTGTAAGATTTTTTTCAACCTCCTGAACCTTCGGGACCCCTGTCTTGTAGGAAATAACTGATGGGGGATTTTACCCATAGAATACTTCAAAAGGGGTCATGCGAGTCGCGGTATGGTAAGATGTGTTATACCACCATTCAACAAGGGGTAACCATTGATCCCATTGATTTTGTCGGTTAGATGCAAAACACCACAAATATGTTTCAAAACAGTTGTTGATGGTTTGGCCATCAGTCTAGGGGTGATAAGTAGTACTGAGATGTAATTATGTGCCGTAGAGCCTTAATATTTCTTGCCAAAATTTGTTGGTGAAAGTGGGATCTCTGTCTTATACAATAGAATGAGGCATGCCACGAAGTTTGAAAATATGATCGATAGAAATCTGAGCCATTGTGGATGTTGTGAATGGATGTTGAAGAGAAAAAAATCAACATATTTGGAAAGATGATCAACTACCACCATGATTACTGACTTATTTCTTGATTTAGGTAATCCCACAATGAAATCCATGGACACGTCCCTCCAAATAGTTGGTGGAATTGGAAGTGGTTGTAGTGTGCCTGAAGCTTTGATAGTTTCTCCCTTGTTGCATTCACATAGATCACATTAAGCCACAAAGGTGCAGATGTCTTGTTTCATACCATCCCAAAAAAATGAACATTTAACTCATTCATAGGTTTTGGTAAACCTCGAATGTCATATTGCTGGTAAATAATGAACCTCAGAAAGCATCGTGGATTCAAGTTGCGACTGGTGGATTAAATACATATGACCTTTGTAGTGGAGCTCTTCATTGTGCCAAGAGTACGTTGAAGAAACTGGATAATTGTCTTGCAATTGTTGGATTAGTCGAGAATTTTTGGGGTCTTGTAGCCATTCCTAGCAAACAACTTGGAGTCATTCTGATATAATGAAGGAGATTGAAAAAAGGGATCCTTCTTCTTCGTACTTTTAGAACAGAGTGTCAACAACTACATTTTATTTTCTCTTCTTATACATTATCCCATAATCATATCCAAATATCTTGGTCACCCATTTTTGTTACTCTTGGGATGAAATCCTCCATTCTGGGAAATACATGAGGCTCTAATGGTCTATTTTAATTTACAATCATTTCTCCAATAGATAAGGATGTCAGATATCCATATCATGCAAATTAGCCAACATTTCCTTTTCATAGATTAATTGCCCGAGCTGTCGATCCAAGAGTTGTTTTCTAGTGAAGGCCAAAGGCCTGCCCTCTTGCATGAGTACTGCTCCAATTCCTTTCCCGGAGGCATCACATTCCAGGAAAAATGTATTTGTGAATTCAGGAATGGACAAGATAGAAGTAGTGCACATGACATATTTCAATTCTTGAAATGATTGATCAGTTGTTGGATTCCAAGTGAAATCATTCTTTTTAAGGAGAGCAGTAAGAGGCGCTACAATTTTTCCATAATTCTGAAAAAAACATGTGATAATGTCCTGTTAAACCCAGAAAAAAATACATTCTCTTGAGAGTTTTGGGGCACGACCAATCCTGCATAGATTTAATTTTCTTAGGATCTAGCCTTACACCATCCTTGTCAACAATATGACCCAAGTACTCCACTTCCAAAGATCTAAAGGAACATTTAGATTTTTTGAGAAAACGTTGGTGTTAAGAGAGTAGATTGAGAGATTGATCCACATGGGTAATACGTTCTATCCAGGTTTGAATATAGATGAGAATATCATCAAAGAAAACAAGGCAAAATGATGGAGAAAAGGATGGAAAACATGGTTCATGAGACTTTGGAAAGTGGAGGGAGTGTTTCATAGGACAAAGGGAATGACGAAGAACTCATAGTGACCCTCATGAGTTCAATAATCAGTCTTAGGAATGTCTTCCTCTTGCATACATATTTGGTGGTAACCAGAATGAAGATCAAGTTTAGTAAAGTACTAACGACCACTTATTTCATCCAAGAGATGGTCAATGACATGAATGGGAAATTTATCTTTGATGGTGATTTTATTGAAGGTGAAAAATTCTAGACACATGCGCAAAGTACCTTATTTCTTGACTACCGTGACCATAGGAGAATAATATGCGCTGGTACTAGGGCAGATAACACTCGTGGCTAGCAATTCTTGAACAATTTTCTCAATTTCACTCTTTTGGGAAAAGGGATGATGATAAGGGAGAACATTGGGAGGAATATTGTCAGGGATGAGAGGAATGGAATGATCATGAACACCATGAGAAGGCAGAAGTCCCTAGGGGGTGGAAAATATAGCTTGGTGTTTGGAGATGATACATTGGAGGTCAGGATGCACCGATGGGGTCTCAATTGCTTGGATAGAGTGGAGTTGGGAAATAATTTTGGAATGACCTTTTTTGAGGATATTTTCCATTCAATGGGAACTGATGATATCAGGTGAACCTAAAGTGATTCCTTGGAAACTATATTGTTGTCCATCCTGTTGGAATTGGATGGTTACTTCCTTAAAATACAAAAGGATGGGACCAAGAGTGTGTAACCATTCCGCACTGAGAACAATATCACACCCACCCATTTCAATAGAAAACATATGATATTTCATGTTGTACTGCCCAATTTGGAGACACGCATTTTAACTACGCCCCCCCACATTTCATGGAGCCTCCAATGGCAATCATGATGTCAACGTTGTTGACTGCATGGATATAGCAATGGGTTTCCTAGGAAATATGACGATGAATAAAATTATGTGTATTTCCACTATCAATTAAGATGATGACCTTTTGATTATTAATGTATACAATGAGCTTGAGGTTTTGGGATATTGAGGGGAGTGGGAGGAGGGGTGGGGTTGATAGGTCGAGTGAAAGGAATAAATAGAGGTTTGCGGGTCTGAGCAGAGACAACATGTTGGTATTCCTTAGCATGTTGAGTAGCTTCCAACCAAGTTTGAGGGCGAGCCATGAGGACCTGGGATTGAATTTCATATTTGAGTCCATTGATAAAAACATTCTTGGAAGAAGGCATTAAACATGCCCTATGTTCTGAAATCCAAGTGTTCAAAAACAAACCTAAATTCTTCCATTGTTCTAGATTTCTTCAAATTGGTCAAACAACCTAGATAATAGGTGTCAGTGTCAAAGAATTTGTATAAATCTTCCACAAAATGTGTCCAAGCAACATACCCTTGTCGTGTCTTTCTATGCCATTTCCACCATTGCCACGTTCCGGATCAAAATATAGGAAAGCATAATGAAGTTTGGCCAGATCATTAGTAATTCCATGCAAGGAGAAATAATGTTCCATTTGAGTAACCCAACATGTGGGATCTGATCCATCAAATTTGTTCACCTCGACTTGGGGGAGACGGGGATCACAAGGAAGGGATTTGGTGTATATTCTTAAAAATAAAAACCTTGGGGATCACATTCTTGAAGCTTCCAAGAAGAATTCGTAAAATAAATACAAATGAGGTAACTCTCATGTACTTGTTGTCGTTAACTCTTCTCCTAATGCATGGATATTATATGCAAGTGCATCCCACAAAATGGTTGAAATAGAGAATTTTTTATCTTCTATTTATGCATGTAGGGATCCTCCCATCTTGAGGGGAGATGATACCTTGGTTGAGGTCATTTCCCAAGGGAGAGCATAACTCCAAAAAAAACGTTTTGAGAACATATTTCATGTTCCAAAATTCTCCATGAATATACTCTATGTTTATTCAATAATACATTTTGGTATAGGAAAAAAGGTGGAATTCACAACTGATTCCATAGCCATATCCGATATGAATGATAACTCCACGATTTTTTTTGGTGAGGTAAACCATCAATCTTGTTTGTATATCTTCTTTAAGTTCATTGCTACATTTTATTATGCTTTACTACTAACACATGTAGACGATACTAGTAGATTATGGCATGAGAGATATAACACCTAAACTTCAAATACATGTAGAAACCATGCAAACAGGAAATGGTCACCAAATTTCCCAACATATTGTTTTCCAAAAGAGTTTTTCAAGGATTTGTTCTTCGCAAACATCCCCACGAGACATTTGAGAAAGGGAAGTCTTGGAGGGTCTTCTCTCCTTTGGAGCTCATCCATAGTGATATGGTGTGACCTTATCCTCATTTGTAAATCAACAAAGAATGGTACATGCTTACATTTTTTTATTGTTTCTCATGATACAATTTGGTTTATTTTCTCAGGAAGAAGTCCGAGGTTTTTGAGAATCTCATTGAATTCAAAGAACATGCAGAGAATGAGTACGAGAGAAAGATCAAAATACTCTTCACAAACAATGGGGGGAAATATGTGAACTGAGATTTCCATCATCTTTGTTCAAAGGAACATATACAACTGCAAGGCATAGTAACTAACACTCCACAATAGAACGAAGTAGCCAAAAGGAAGAAGAGATCTCTCAAGCATATGTCCACTTTCATGTTGCATGCAAGATCTATACCTCCTAATATTTGGGATGAGGCACTTTAATATGCCAACCACAATCAGAAAAAATATCCTCATACATCTCTCAAGGACCAGAATCTCTTTGAGGCATGGCGTGATAATGAACCAAAAGTCACCCACTTCCAAATATTTGGATCACGTGCATGGGCCCACATACCATCTGAAAATAAGAAATCATTAGATTCTTTGAGTACCACATGCATATTCATGGGATATCCAAATGGTGTGAAGCGTTACATTTTACTTGATCCCTCTACTGATAGGCTCATCATTTATTGTAGTGTTCATTTTGAGGAAACTCCCTTGCATGCACCATTGGATCCACATGCAAAGACATATGTACCATTGTCTGCACCAGAAATCAATGATGATGATTCCACTAACTCATATCATGGTTCAGACCTGAGTTCCAAATATGATTCAGAATATGATTTGCATGTCGATGATAAACATGCTTATGTTGAGCCACCACATATGCCCAAGTGGGAACAAGGCACCCTAAAGGTAGTAAGAGACCTTTCGAGGGATCCAACAGATTAGAGGAGGAACATGTGTTAGTATTAGGATCCTCCTCATGCACTAACATATATTGAACCAATTATGCACATGCATTGCTATATGGTTCTATCTTCAGACTCACAAACCTATGAAGAGGCTGCAAAGAACCCCTTCTGGGAAGCTACCATGCAGAAGAAGTATAAATCTCTCCTTGAGAAGAAAACTTGGGATCTAGTTTTGCTTCCTTCATACATGAATATTTTCATATGCGGATGGGTATATAGGACCAAGAAGGAATAATATGGACAAGTGATGAAGTCTAAGGTAATATTGGTTTCCAAGGGTTTTAAATGTATCCACAAAATAGACTATGATGAGACCTTTTCTCCTGTAGAAAATATGGACTCCATTTGATTGGCCCTTTTCATTGCAACAACCTGGGGGTGGGAAGTTCATCAGATGGATGTGAAGAATAATTTTCTTCATAGGGATATCTCAGAGGATATTTACATGGAGAAACCATATGGGTTCATTCAAAACTCATCCTTGGTATGTTGATTAAAGAAGTCCCTCTATGGCCTCAAGCAGACACCTAGAGCACAATATGTTAATGACACCTTAGAATCCTTTTTGAAACCAATTCTCTATGTTAATGACATCCTCATCATAGGATCTTTGGCCTCAACAATTCTTGAACAATTTTCTCAATTTCATTCTTTTGGGAAAAGGGATGATGATAAGGGAGAACATTGGGAGGAAGATTTTCGGGGATGAGAGGAATGGAGTAATTATGAACACCATGAGAAGGAGGAAGTCCCTAGGGGGTAGAACAAATAGATTAGTGTTTGGAGATGATACATTGGAGGTCAGGATGCACCAATGGGCTCTCAATTTCTTGGATAGAGTGGAGTTGGGAAATAATTTTGGAATAACCTTTTTTGAGGATATTTTCCATTCGATGGGAACTAATGATCTCAGGTGAACCCGAAGTGATTCCTTGGAACTTATCTTTTTGTGCATCCTGTTGGAATTGCATGGTTAATTCCTTAACATATAGGAGGAAGGGACCAAGAGTGTGTAACCATTCCACACTGAGAACAATATCACACCCACCCATGTCAATAGAAAACATATGATATTTCAGGTTGTACTGCCCAATTTGGAGACACACATTTTCACTACGCCCCCCACATTTCATGGAACCTCCATTGGCAATCATGATGTCAACGTTGTTTCCTGCATGGATATAGCAATGGGTTTCCTCTAAAATACGACGATGAATAAAATTATGTGTTTCCACTATCAATTAAGATGATGACCTTTTGATTCTTAATGTAGCCAATGCGATTGAGATTTTGGGATATTGAGGGGAGTGGGAGGAGGGGTGTGGTTGGTAGGTCGAGTGTGAGGAATAAATGGAGGTTTGTGGGTCTGAGTAGAGACAACATGTTTGGATTCCTTAGCATGTTGAGTATCTTCCAACCAGGTTTGAGGGGGAGCCATGAGGACCTGGGATTGAATTTCATCTTTGAGGCCATTGATAAACACATTCTTGGAAGAAGGCATCAAACATGCCCTCTGTTATGAAATCCAAGTGTTCAAAGACAAACCTAAATTCCTCCACTATTCCAGATTGCTTCAAATTGGTCAACCGACCAATATAATAGGTGTCAGTGTCAAAGAATTCGTATAACTCTGCTAGAAACTATGTCCAAGAAACATACCCTTGTCGTGTCTTTCTATGTCATTGCCACCATTTCCAGCGTTCCAGATCAAAATAGAGGAAACCATAATGAAGTTTGGCCATATCATCAGTAATTCCATGCAAGGAGAAATAATGATCCATTTGAGTAAACCAACATGTGGGATCTGATCTATCAAATTTGTTCACCTCAACTTGGGGAAGACGGGGGTCACAAGGAATGGATTTGGTGTATATTCTTAAAAATAAAAACCTTGGGGATCGAATTCCTAAAGCTTCCAAGAAGAATTTGGAAAATCAATACAAACGAGGTAACTCTCATGTACTTGTTGTCATTAACTCTTCTCCTAATGCATGGATATTATAGTCAAGTGCATCCCACAAAATGATTGAAATAGAGAATGTTTTATATTCTATTTATGCATGTAGGGGTCCTCCCATCCTGAGGGGAGATTATACCCCAGTTGAGTTCATTTTCCAAGTGAGAGCATAACTCCAACAAAAATGTTTTGAGAACATATTTCATGTTCCAAAATTCTCCGTGAATCTATTCTCTGTTTATTAGATAACACATTTTGGTATAGGAAAAAGGGTGGAATTCACACCTGATTCCATATCCATATCCGATATGCATGATAACTCCATGATTGTTTTTGGTGAGGTACACCATCAATCTTGTTTGTATATCTTATTTAAGGAACTTTGCGCAAAATTCTATACACATGCACAAAGTACCTTGTTTCTTGACTACCATGACCATAGAAGAATAATATGGGGTCATACCAGGGAAGATAACACCAGTGGCTAGAAATTCTTGAACAATTTTCTCAATTTCATTCTTTTGGGAAAAGGGATGATGATAAGGGATAACATTGGGAGGAATATTTTTAGGGATGAGAGGAATGGAATGATCATGAACACCATGAGAAGTCGGAATTCCCTAGGGGGTGGAGAAAATAGCTTGGTGTTTAGAGATGATACATTGGAGGTCAGGATGCACTGATGGGGTCTCAATTGCTTGGATAGAGTGGAGTTGAGAAATAATTTTGGAATGACCTTTTTTTAGGATATTTTCCATTCGATGGGAACTAATGATATCAGGTGAACCTAAAGTGATTCCTTTGAAATTATATTGCTGTCCAACATGTGTCCAACATCTTGGAATTGCATGGTTATTTCCTTAAAATACAGGAGGATGGGACCAAGAGTGTGTAACCATTCCACACTGAGAACAATATCACACCCACCCATGTCAATAGAAAACATATGATATTTCAGGTTGTACTATCCACTTTGGAGACAAACATTTTCACTACACCCCCCACATTTCATGGAACCTCCATTGGAAATCATGATGTCAACGTTGTTGACTGCATGGATATAGCAATGGGTTTCCTGGGAAATACGACGATGAATAAAATTATGTGTGTTTCCACTATCAATTAAGATGATGACCTTTTGATTCTTAATGTAGCCAATGAGCTTGTGGTTTTGGGATATTTAGGGGAGGGGGAGGAGGGCTGGGGTTGGTAGGTCAAGTGTGAGGAATAAATGGAGGTTTGTGGGTCCGAGAAGAGACAAGATGTTGGGATTCCTTAGCATGTTGAGTAGCTTCCAATGAAGTTTGAGGGCGAGCCATGAGGACCTGGGATTGAATTTCATCTTTGAGTCCATTGATAAAAACATTCTTTGAAGAAGTCATCAAGCATGCCCTATGTTCTGAAATCCAAGTGTTCAAAGAAAAACCTAAATTCTTCCATTGTTCCAGATTGCTTCAGATTGGTCAAACAACCAAGATAATAGGTGTTAGTGTCAAATAATTTGTATAACTCTGCCACAACCTATGTCCAAGCAACATACCCTTTTTGTGTCTTTCTATTCCATTGCCACCATTTCCATGTTCTAGATCAAAATAGAGGAAACCATAACGATGTTTGGCCAAATCATAAGTAATTCCATGCAAGGAGAAATAATGTTCCATTTGAGAAACCCAACATGTGGGATCTGATCCATCAAATTTGTTCATCTCAACTTGGGGGAGACGAGGGTCACAAGGAAGGGATTTGGTGTATATTCTTCAAAATAAAAACCTTGCGGATCACATTCCTGAAGCTTCCAAGAATAATTCAGAAAATCAAGACAAACAAGGTAACTCTCAAGTACTTGTTGTCGTCAAATATTCTCCTAATGAATGGATATTATATTCAAATGCATCCCACAAAATGGTTGAAATACAAAATGTTTTATCTTCTATTTATGCATGTAGGGGTCCTCCCATCCTGAGGGGAGATGATACCCTATTTGAGGTCATTTTCCAAGGGAGAGAATAACTCCAACAAAAACGTTTTGAGAACATATTTCATGTTCCAAAATTCTTCGTGAATCTACTCTCTGTTTATTTGATAACACATTTTGGTACAGGAAAAAGGGTGGAATTCACACCTGATTCCATATCCATATCCGATATGCATGATAACTCCACGACTGTTTTTGATGAGGTAAACCATCAATATTGTTTGTATATCTTCTTTAAGTTCATTGCTAAATTTTATTATTCTTTACTACTAACACATGTAGATGATACTAGTATATTATGGCACGAGAGATATACCGCCTAAACTTCAAATACATGTAGCCACTATACAAATAGGAAATGGTCACCAACTTTCCCAACATATTGTTTTCCAAAAGAGTTTTTCAAGGATGTGTTCTTCGCAAACATCCCAGGAGACGTTTGAGAAAGGGAAGGCTTGGAGGGTTTTCTCTCCTTTGGAGCTTATCCATAGTGATATAGTGTGACCTTATCTTCATTTGTACATAAACAAAGAATGGTACATGGTTACATTTTTTGATTGTTTCTCATGATACAATTTGGTGTATTTTCTTAGGAATAAGTTCGAGGTTTTTGAGAATCTAATTGACTTCAAAGCTCATGCAAATAATGAGTATGGGAAAAGATCAAAATCCTATTTAAAAACAAAGGGGGGAAATATGTGAATTGGGATTTCCACCATCTTTGTTCAAAGGAAGGTATACAAATGCAACACACAGTAACTAACACTCCACAACAGAACGAAGTAGCCAAGAGGAAAAAGAGATCTCTCAAGGATATGTCCACTTTCATGTTGCATGAAAGATATCTACCACCCGAGCTTTGGGATGAGGCACTTTAATATGCCAACCACTATCAGAAACAATATCCTCATACATATGTCAAGGACCAAACTCTATTTGAGGCATGGAGCGACAATGAACCGAAAGTCACCCACTTCCAAATATTTGGATCACATGCATGGGCCCACATACCATATGAAAAGAAGAAATCATTAGATTCTTTGAGTACCACATGCATATTCATGGGATATCCAAATGGTGTGAAGTGTTACATGTTACTTCATCCCTCTACGTATAGGCTCATCATTTAGTGTAGTGTTCATTTTGAGGAAACTCACTTGCATGCACCATTCGAGCCACATGCAAAGACATATGTACCATTGTCTGCACCAGACATGAATGATGATGATTCCACTCACTCATATCATGGTTTAGACCTAAGTTCCAAATCTGATTCAGAATATGATGAGCATGTCGATGATAAACATGCATATGTTGAGCCACCACATATGACCAAGTTGGAATAAGGCACCCTAAAGGCAGAACAAGACCTTTCGAGGGATGCAACAGATTAGAGGAGGAACATGTCTTAGTATTAGGATCATCCTCATGCACTCACTGTTACACATCAAAATTACTCACTTCAATAGTGTCGCAAGTGTCATCATTACAAGTGTTGTAAGTGTCGCATCTTGTCTGCAAGTGTTGCATCTTGACCACAAGTTGCGTAAGTGTCGCAAACATCATACTTCTATATTTCCTATGTTGTGCCTCTAATGACATCATAAGGACACTTAAGACACCTCAAAGACTAGTCTTGAAGAGGAGAAATCACTTGACAAGGAGTACAAGCCTTTTTCCTTTGAAAACAACTACTTAAAAATGATTATTGGAAGGAAGCACTCCCCTACCAACTATCAGGGAGTGCCAACACTCCCTGGGCTTCTTTGGGGGAGCGTTGAAAAACTCTGTGCACCCTTTTGGGGGAGCGCTACCCTTTCTGAGAGAAGTTTTGGTTTGTTGAGATAAATCAGGGAAGAATCCCCTTAATATTTGAAGTTGGTTGGATTCAAATATGAGTTCAAGGCATGATATTAGGGAAGATCCACAACTAAAGGAGAGGAATCCTCAGCTTATCCCAAAGATATCTCAAGTAGTTGGGTCTCTCCAAGCTTATATAAGGAGGCCTTCTCATGGTGAAAGGTACATGGATAGAGGGATAGAGATACCAAACTTATGATCTCATAAGTGGTATTGAGATATGTGGATATTGAGAATTACACCAAACTTATGATCCCATAAGTGAGATTCCATTGAAGCATAATCAGTGTAGATTACTTGAGAAAAGGGGCTGCACAAGGAGAGATGGAAGAAGTTGTTGCACCTTCATCAAAGGCCTATAAGTAATCTTCATTTGTTCTCATTAATATACATATATGCTTGGCTTGTTTCTTTCAAGTTTGTGTTTGTTCCACATGAACTTGTCTCTAGTAGATATATCTATTTTCAAGATAATCTCAGTAGAATAGGAAGCTTGTTGTATCTTTGTTTGTTCTATAGGATCTATCGAGGATCTTAGGATTGAAGCTCAAATTGAACTTTGTAAGGACAAATGCCATTAAAGAGGTACACTTTTCTTCTTACTCTTCATATATTAGCTTAATTAGATCTAAAAGGATGTCAGTGACCAATGATAGTGCCCTTTCTATCTTGGTCTTAGGGGTGTAGATACCAAGACGGAATCCGCTTGTCCGCAGGAGGATTCACTTGTAACAGAAATTGGTGACTCCACTGGAGAGGAGCTCTTATTTTTGTTTCCTTTCCTAGATATTTTTTTGGCCATTTGCCCACTTATTTACTTTCTCCATATTGTCTTTGATTGTTGGATCTGATTCATTGGCTCTTGATTTTATCACCTTCAAGTTGATTGACTTAGTTTGCTTGATTTTTTGACTTTTCGAGCATTTTTTTGGAATTTTTGGAGGCCAGTGCCCCCCTACGCTTGCTACCAAAGTATTGGCACTCCCTACTAGTCTTACATAGAGCGTTGGAATGCTCTTGTGCCCCTTACACCAGAGCACTGCCCCTTTTCTGTGCAAAATCCTTTAGTATTTTATTCTCTTAAGTTCATTTTTTGCTTTTGGCACTTGCTCAGAGTCTCATCATCTTAGTACATTCTTGATTTGGCCTTCAACACTCTGCTTTCTAAGAATTGATCACCTTTTGTTTGGAATTTTGACATTTTTCTTCTTTACCTTCAAGTCACTCTTTGTCTTTGATGATTTAGAGTCAATTTGTCGTTTTCTTCTCATCTATCTCACTGAGTGAAAAAATTTGTAAGGATATTCAAAGGTCTTTTGTACTTTTCCTTTTGATATTTGAGGTTATCTTCCCAAGAAATTAAGTTTTGAGTGGTTTCTCCTTCTCCTCATCTTTTCTTGGATTCTTCTCTGCATTTTATTCTCTTCCTTGAATGCTTGCATTTGCAGTAGCGAAATTGCATGTTTTTTGACATTTTGGGACATTATGCATATGAAATGATGAATGTTTTCTCCTTCTCGTAGCATAGCTTTCATCGAAATAAAAGGATTGCATATTCGTCTCTTTGCATAACTTTCAAGTCGGTCAAAACACCATATTGTCCATGCCATTTTCCTTTTGAGTAATAATAGCCTTAAAAATCAAGCGCTAAACTAAAAATTGATTAGACATTTTTATATTTTATGGTAGAAAACCTACATTAGATTAGTTGTAGGGCTTTGGAATAGGTGTGAAAGATAAATTTCCAAAGCTACAAACAAACATCAGATCTTGTGTTAGGGAGCGGTGAAATCCAATTGCTACATTTTGTCCTGGGAAGCCCTTCTCACACAAGGGCCAATCATGAGGTCGCATTAAGACTAGAGTACCTTGGGAATCATTGACATCAATGGTGATCTCCCTCGCTCTTGTTAACAGTTTACCTCATTGATTGGTAATCAAGTGGTCTCTGCCATGTTTAGCATCAGGACATCTATTCACATGGTTAGATTTGTACTACATCGGGATCGGTAAGAAGACCCTGGGTTGAGTCATCACTCCTATATGTACTTTGCCCAGGTTGCGATGGAGTTTCTTTGAACATTGACACATATACTATAACATAGATCCACTTTGTATTGGTCGTGGCTATGTCTTGTCATATCATAGATCCACTGTGTATTCTTCGTGGCTATCATAAATTTAGGTCATAGGAGTATAGATCCATATTGTATCTTCAGTGGCTATACCTTTTTTGTCAATATAATTATGGATCCGCAGTGTATTCTATGGCATCCATACCTGAAAAAGTCTTTATCACTCAAGCATAGGTATGCCTACCTTGGGTTTGAAACATGTCATAATATTTGTTTGATGGTTGTGTGCATATTGTTTCAACCTCTCTGAGTCTATACCCTTGCTTGAAAAATTATAAAAAATACTTCAATCATCATCGTCTTCTGACTTTGCACTTTGGGGGGCAATCTGTTACACATCAAAATTACTTATGTTAAGAACCAAATATCAATATAGCATAGAAAAACCTCAGAAAAAGTACTCAGCTCCTTGAAAAAGAGATAATTTCAGATAATAAGCCTCTTCGAGGGGGAAACCCCCTTTTACCCCACTTAAATGTTCAGGTACAAGATGATTCAAAATGAAAATGTCTCCTTGGTATATATAGGAGACTAGGAGGTATAATTACAACTAATGGCCTAAAGCCGACATAAATAAAATAACATTACTAATATAATATGCCCCAATTAAGGGGTAATGAGCATTAGGGCTTAACATGCCCCTCCCCTTGAGACAAGTGTTGTCCAAAATGCTTGAGTAACTCTGGATGCTTTTGTATAAAAGACTCATCTTCCCAAGTGGAATCTTCAGCTGGTAGTTTCCTCCATTTAATGAGATACTCTGAAATGGATCTATTCCTCAGCTGGCGAATTATTGTGTCAGTGATGGCTTCAGGGTCCAATATGATTTTTCCTTCGTCGTCAAGTTCTGGAAATATAGTTTGAAATGGGATCTTGTCACCTTTAACCTTCTTTAAGCATGAAACATGGAAAACTGGGTGTACTCGTGAAGATGCAGGCATCTCCAATTTGTATGCTATAGTACCAATATTTTGCAACACCTTATAAGTGCCATAGTACTTTGGTGATAATTTATTATCCTTCTTGGCTTGCTTGAGGGACATCTGTTTGTATGGTTGTAGTCTTAAAAATACCCAATCCCCTACTTCAAAACTTCTTTCACTACGATGTTGATCTGCTTGTTGTTTCATGCGATTCTGTGCCATGGTCAGGTTGTCCTTTAAG
>JASDQU010102289.1:78800-117321 GCA_032191745.1 Picea mariana
TTTCTTTTAAAGAAGAAGTGATGGAAGGAGGGTGGTATCCATAAAGTTCCATAAATGGTGTCATTTTTGTTGCAGTATGAAAGGAAGTGTTATACCACCATTTTGCCAAGGGTAACCATTTGAACCATTCTGTTTATTTATCAGAGACAAAGCAACGAAGGTAGCCTTCCAGACATTTGTTCACTATCTCAGTTTGTCCATCAGATTAAGGATGATAGGATGAGCTATGAGCCAATTGAGTACCCAAACAAGAAAATAATTTTGTCCAAAAATGTCCAGTGAAGATGGGATCTCTGTCACTTACAATAATATTTGGGATGCCATGTAGCTTTTGAACTATTTCCATGAATGCGGTGGCAACTGTATTAGCTTTGAAGGGATGAGAGAGTGCACACAAGTGTGCATACTTGGTCAGTCTATCAACAATCACCATGATGACACTCTTTCCTTCAAACTTTGGTAACCCTATGGTGAAATCCATGGAAACCTCCTCCCATCACTGACTTGGGATGGATAATGGTTGTAAAAGACCTGGGGTCTTAATTGTTTCCATCTTATTTTTCTAGCAAACCAAACATTTTTCCACAAACCTTTGAACATCGGTTTTAAGGCCATCCCAAAAAAAATCCTTCTTGACTCTATGGTAGGTTTTCAAAAATCTCGAGTGCCCTCCTATTGGAGAGGTGTGCAATTCCAATAGTACCTTTTGTTTGAGTTGGGAGTTCTTACATAAATATAAGCGATCTTTGTACCATAGTGAATCATTTTTCCATGTAAATGTATATGATGCATTGGAATCCTGATGCAACCTTTGAATGAGAGTCCACACTTTTTTGTCATTCTTCCATTCATCCCTTGCTTCTATTATCCAATCAGGTTGGATGATCGAGATAGCACAGAGAAAGGCCTCAACATCTTCATCCTTTCTTGAGAGTGCATCTGCCACAACATTTTGCTTCCCCTTTTTATTGACAATTTCAAAATCATAACCCAATATCTTGGTTACCCATTTTTGTTGTTCTTCTGAAGATAGTCTTTGTTCCAAGAATTATTTAAGACTATCATGATCTTTTTTGACCTTGAAGTGCCTACCTATTAGGTAAGGATGCCATTTCTTCAATGCATGTAGTATTGCCGTCATTTCTTTCTCATAAATGGGTTTGTGTAAGTCCTTTCCCTTGAGTGGTCGACTTTCAAAATCTAGGGGCCTTCCTTCTTGCATTAGGACAACACCAATTCCATTTCCCGAGGCATCACATTCCATAATAAAGGTTTTTGTGAAGTCTGGACTGGTTAAGATAGGATCTTTACACATCACCTCTTTAAGTTGTTCAAAATATTTAGTTGCCTTTGGAGTCCATGAAAATGAATCCTTCTTAGTTAGTGCCGTTAAAGGTGCTTCTATTCTTCCATAGTTTTGAACAAACTTGTGCTAGTAACCTGTCAAACCCAAAAATCCTCTAAGATTCTTTAATGTTTTGGGAATCAACTAGTCCATCATGGCCTTAATCTTGTTAGGGTCTACCTTGACACCTTCACGAGATACAATATGACCCAAATGCTCTACCTCCTTTACTCCACAGAAACATTTGGATGGTTTGGCATATAGTTGTTGCTCCTTTAGTAGTTGTAGCACCTTGTCAACATGTCACACATGATCCTTCCAAGACTTGCTATAGATTGATATATCATCAAAAAATACTAACACAAATTTTCGAAGGAAGGGCTTGAAAATGGAATTCATCAACCTTTGGAATGTGGAAGGTGCATTTGTAAGGCCAAAAGGCATGACCAAAAATTCATAATGGCCTTCATGAGTTCAGAATGCTGTTTTTGGGATATCTTCTTCCTTCATTATGATCTGATGATACCCTGAATGGAGATCCAATTTTGTGAAATAGATTGCTCCATGTAGTTCATCTAACAATTCATCAATGATGGGAATGGGGAACTTATCTTTAATAGTGATCTTGTTGAGCTCTCTATAATCTGGACACATACGCCATGAGCTATCTTTCTTGAATACCATTACCACTGGTGCAGAGTAAGAACTTTGGCTAGGTCTAATCAGGGATGATTTTAAGGATGGAAATTTATTTTAAAATATAGAAGCCTTGACAAATCTTACTAATCCTTCATATGCCAACTATAAATGTTTGGCAATACTTTTGTAAAAATATTCAAAATTCTAAGGATTTTATATAGTTTGTATAAAATTTTGGGGATTTTTAAGGTAAAATAATTTTATCCTTTAGAATTTGGGTGAATCATTTTTAAAATTACGAATCTCGTTTTTGGAAAAACCATGAAAAATTAGCCCATGAACGAAATTTAGCCCCTAAAATCATCAACGGGTCTAATAATGCTAGCCTCTAACATTTCTTCAACCATGCACTCAATTTCACTCTTCTGGGCATAAGGGTATCTGTATGGCCTGATGTTAGGAGGAACACTCCCAGGAATTAGGTGAATTTCATGATCATGATTTTGAGTGGGTGGAAGACCTTTGGGAATATCTTCAAATACTTTGGAATGCTTATCAATGATCCTTTGGAGATCTTGAGGAATAGATGGCTTAGATGTTTGAACATCTAGTGAGCATAGTTGTGCAATAATGCCTTGATGCCCCTTTTTCAATAATTTTGTCATGCCGTTAGAGATTATCACCTTACCGGGTTTCCTTGTGATACCTCTTAACTCAATTTCTTTTCCTTCCAATGAAAATTTCATGAAAAGTTCTTGAAAATTAAAAGCCATTGTTCCTAATGACTGTAACCATTAGATTCCTAGTACAAAATCTGCACCACCCATGGGTATAGCAATCATTGGACTATTCATTACATATTCCCCCATAGTAAGATTTATCTTATTGCATTTTCCTGAGAAATTGATAGTTCCTTCATTTGCAATCATTAATTGAAACTCTAGCGTTGGATATACAAAGCAATTGAGATCTTTGGCTAATTTATAGTGAATGAAATTATGATTACTGCCAGAATCAATTAGGACTATTACCTTTTTCTTTTTAATGTATCCTTCAAACTTGAGAGTTTGAGGAGTGCTAATTCCAGCCAATGCATTACACGATATCATGGGAGTCAAATTTTAGACAAAATTGCTTCTACGTTTTCATCTTGAAATGGTTCTTGTTCTTGTTCTTCTTCCTCTTCACAATCTATGTAGAATAATTTCTTCTCACCACACTTATGTCCCTTACTGTACTTGCTGTCACAATTAAAGCATAAACCTTTTGATTTTATTTCCTCCAATTGTTGAGGTGTCAGCCTTGTAGGTTGAGGTGTTTTATAAGAAGGAGCATTGTTCTCTCTATAGATGTTAGGATTGGTCCTTCTAGTAGCCATAGCCATATTTTTACTTTCAACATTTCTTGCCACCTTAAATGCATTCTCCCATGATTTGGGTTCCCAAAGACGAACCTCATGTTGAATGTGATCCTTTAAAGTTCCTATGAATACATCAATCAAATGCTCATCTGGAATATTGGTTACCTTTATATTCAATCTTTGGAAGTTCTCAATGTGCTTGGTAACTGAACCCTTTTGCTCGAAATTTATCAATTGGCTAAAGAAGGTATTGCTCCTTGTATCCTCATAGTGTGCTATCATTTATTTTGTGAAAATTGTCTAAGTAACGAGTTATTTGCGAGAACAAAGGCATCGATACCATACAAATTGATTAGGTTCTAAATATAAAGAAGCAATTCGTACCTTTTGTGTATGTGGCACATTATGGAGATCAAAGAATTGCTCCATCTAAAGTATCCATGTGATTGGGTCCTTGCCATCAAACTTCCTCATATCAATATTAGGAACGTGGTTGGTCTTCAAAGAAAAGTTGGAGTTTCTCCATTCTTGATTCACCTTCCTTGTGTCCTCATCATGAATTTCATGGGATGCATTTTCACTTTCAGGTGTATTCTCTGTTACAAATTTTTTCAATACTTCCATGATCTCCCCTTTTAAACCATCCATCTTAGTATCCAACATTGCTTCCATTGAATCCATATTGTTTTGTAGTTCATTTATGTCCCTACGCATTTATTCGCCTTCATCAAGAGTCCAAGTAGGATTTTATGGAGTCTTATTTGGTGTAGAATTTCCCTTTTTTGGTGGCATGTTGGCCAAGTATCACTTTTGAACCTTGATTTTGAGGTTGTTCTTCTAGACAATATTTCTTCTATTGTATCTCCCAAGTTTCTACCCTTCTAGGTATGAAACTTTCTTTTATGTAGTTCTATGATATTTCTTCTCTGCAATGCCAGAGGCCTGATCAAAATTGGATGTGCCAAGTGGAATTTATGGTAACTTCCCCACAACTTGCCGATTTTTGTCCTTTCCAGGAGATCTCACTTGTATAGCGTGCCCCACAAAAAATAATTGATATAAAATTCTGAAACTCACATTAGAAATACTACAGACTGTCCATGATCCAATGAAACTAGTCCCACTCAATTTGGATACTCTAGGAAGAAGTTATGATTGTTTTACCTGGAACACCTTCTTGAGACTAGTCAATAGGACTAGTCAGATACCCTATCTTACACAGGGTGTATATACAAATTTAAGATGACCCAGAAGCTGAAATTTTCACCACATATACCTTACTAATTTCTGTAAAAATCCTCTGAAGGTAAAGGTTTGAAACGTTATAGAAAATTTTTTATAGTGAAAATTCTGTAATGACTCAGTTCAAGATGATTCCAGAACCCTATCGTGTACAAGATTTATCTCTGAAAGTATAAGGCCTCAGGAGATGAATTTTGAACCCAACATACCTTGATCTGTCTGCTAAATATATTCCAAGCCATTCCTTTTGAAACATTGTAAAAAATTTTTTTATATCAAAAATGCCAAGGTGTCTTAGATGTAGCAGCGAAACCCCAAGACCTTGAGCTCTGATACCATATGTTAAGAACCAAATATCAATATAGCATAGAAGAACCTCAGAAAAAGTACTCAACGCCTTGAAAAAGAGATAATTTCAGATAATAAGCCTCTTCGAGGGGGCAACCTCCTTTTACCCCACTTCAATGTTCAAGTACAAGATGATTCAAAGTGAAAATGTCTCCTTGGTATATATAGGAGACTAGGAGGTATAATTACAACTAATGGCCTAAAGCCGACATAAATAAAATAAAATTACTAAAATAATATGCCCCAATTAAGGGGTAATGAGCCAATATTAGGGCTTAACAACTCACTTCAATAATGTCGCAAATGTCGTCATTACAAGTGTTGTAAGTGTCACATCTTGTCCGCAAGTGTCGCATCTTGACCACAAGTGTCGCAAGTGTCACAAACATCATACTTCCATATTGCCTATGTCATGCCTCTAATGGCATCATAAGGACACTTAAGACACCTCAAAGACTGGTTTTGAAGAGGAGAAATCACTTGACAAGGAGAAGAAGTCTTTTGCCATTGAAAAACACTACTTAAAAATGATTTTTGGAAGCAAGCTCTCCCCTATCCACTGTCAGGGAGTGCCAGTGCTCCCTAGGTTTCTTTGGGAGAGCATTGAAACGCTATGTGCACCCTTTTGGGGGAGCGCTTCCCTTTCTACACAGGAAACCTGTGAACTCATCTTAAAAATGTGTTTTTGGAAGAAGACAATAGTCACTTTTCTCAAGGAAAAAGTCCTTGTGGGAGCCTAAACACATCACCTGTAGAGACATCACCAGAGTGACCAAAATCATGTGTAACAAAGTCCCCCCCAAAGTATGAGGCTGGAATCTGTGACAATTGAAATACTTTTTAAACTGCGTGTGTGTGTCAGAAACTAGGAGTGCGCCTAATCAGAAACCTATAAACAATCAAGCATATACATAATATAATACCAATTCTGAGGTAGGCATTCCCATGCTTAGATCACAAATTAATGGAATCACAAACATAAGTCATGGCCACCAATTATACACCATGGATCCATGCCGTCAAAAAATGCTACATAGCCACTAGGAATACATTGTGGATCTATGTGAGAAGACCTAAATTAAGACGACATAGCCACGTGACATACAAAGTGGATCTATGCACCGACATAAATTATACATACTCCATAGCATCCTGGATCAAAATATGAGATCCAGGGTCTTCAATATCATCACCTGAAGGTACAAATATAGCCATGTGATCATGTGTGTTGAAGTCAAACATGGTAGAAACCACTTGATTACCGGTCATTGATGAAAACCATTAACAAGTGCGAGGGAAATCAACATTGATGTCAATGACTCCCAAGGTATCGAAGTACAATCCAAATGAATGCAAATGAATGAGCTGAAGTTGAGCACTCGGCAAAATCTCTTGATCACGGATCAATGATGTGAAACCCCTGTCGAAAGTGAAGAGACCTGCCATTAAGGCATGCAGGTTCCAAGGTACTAAATGATTTCTAAGTCTCATTTCTGGATGATGAGTTGGAGTCGATGGAACAAGACTCGTCACAGGATGGCCTTGATGTATCCCCCATCCATGACACAAAATAAGCAACAGATTTTGAGGATGAGACAAAGTATGAATATGAGTCGAAATGGACATAGGGAAGGCCGACATAGTAAGAATGGACAACTGTAGATGGCCAAATCAATAGAGGGCTCGTGTGAACTTCTCTTGAACATATGAATGACACGACCAAGGACTTGGTAGCACTGACTCAAAGATGACCCAAGATATGACCTTGCAACAAATCGAACGAGAAACAAATGGATTTCCCAACCCAGATTCGAATGATGAATAGTGGGTGTCATGTTCAAGAGTGACTCTTACTGCCATTAATATGAATACGAAAACACATCCCTTTCCAAAAATTTCCCCCACCATTTCTGGCGAGTACCTCTTTATTTTTACGCAAGCTTAAGGAGGATAACATATTCTTGCTGATATAAGCTCATCCTTTGGATGAGTCCCTCAGAGCATATTTAACGAACCCTTGGAAGGAGTGGTTCGGTTCCATTACGGGTCTGTTGATGTTTGTTTAACGAGTCCAAGGATAGAAAACTCGGGGATTTTTCATGTTTATAGAGTCTGAAAAACACTTAAAGAGAACTCTTTCAGTTCCTTTTTTGTAAATAAGTCTGACGAGACCGAAAAAGTGATAAACTATCACCCGTCGAATGTTTTCTTCAGATACTTTAACGAGCATGATGAGAACAAGATCACTCGACAATCTTTTCATTTTTATGGAGCGTGAAAAGAGCTTAAAGGATACTCCCTTAGGTTCGTCGTTTTCGTGTTACCACAACGAGTATGAAAAGATGACAAAAGGTATACTCGGTTATGTTCTCATATATTTTTGAGCGTGAGAACGAACGAAGACTGAGCTCGAGGTTTTTCGAAAAACCCTAAAAATTAGTTGTACATGTGACAAAAAAAGATAAAACACTCGTACTCATTCGCTCGGACTTCAAAGTTGCTATACCTATGGAAAACAATACTCACAAGGCTATTAGGCATTAGGTTTTATAAGAAAAGCAATAAAAATAATATAAAAAATCAATAAAAAATAGTAAAAAGTGAATAAATATGGGTAAAAAGGGATTTTTACCATTTCATTGTGATTTTGCCAAAAGCTTTTCCCAACACACCTCATTTTCTCTCGAATTTCTTTTCTTGATTGCAGGAGGCACAAGCGACCATTCGATGAACCATTTCTGCCAACGAGGTAAGCTTTTGATCCTTTAACTTTTCTATGGTTCATTTTTTGTTTTTATTGGCAATTTCTTGGGTTTTGAGTCCATTTTAGGGCCCCACTATGCGTCTGAGCATTCTCGCAGGCGAGCTTTGTGGGACTTGCGAGAATTGGCCTTTGTGGCACCTGTGAGAATCTTGCACTGTGCCAAAGGCTCACCTGCGAGGGCTGAAACTTAGGTTTTAAGGTTAAGTTTTGCCCAATAAAAATCATGCAAAAGTTTGGAACAAATTGCTAACTCTTCTCTCATGGCTCTTGTGTAGGTACTTGACCATCAAAATGCTAGAGTGGCGAGAAAGAGAACATGAAGAAGACGATGATATTGCCGGGAATGACTCGGGTACAGTTGCTACCCTCCAAGACTGTGGGCTCTTGAAATTCTTTAGGATTCCGGGCATGAGAGCCCAACTCATATTGTTGGAATACCTGGTCCATATGTGGGATGTGGACCAATATTTATTTCACATGGGAGTCCATACATTGACCCTAGATATCAAGGATATCTATTTTATAAGAGGGTTATCACAGTGTGGGTACCACGCTAGCTTGACCGGTGGCTAAGGTGGAAGATTCCCTATGAGTGAGTATTGTTGCCAGTACTGTGTTCCCGAGGAAAAAAGAAGCAAGGGTAAGGTTGCTATTTGGGGGGTCCAAGACTTGACCCTGCGAACCATCTTGTTCACTATAGCATGCATGGCTGGGAGTGCGGCTCCACACATGGCTCTCCAAAGCTACTTCCAATACGCCATAGAGTGCATAGAGCCTTGAGTCTTCAACTGGGTAGATGCAGTTTTCCGCAGTATGAAGACAGTTGACGAAGTGCAAGAGGGGTAACTTGAAGCAGTTTGGGTACAAATCACTTTTGGTGTCCTTCTTCCTTGAGAGGGTCCCACTACTGAGACTACAGGTTGATTTGGGGTTTACCGGCCCCACAGAACCCAAGGATGTTGAGGTGGTGCAACCTCATGGCTCGACACGTAGCCGGGTCCATCATCAAGTATAATGATTCTTTTTTCGACTGGTTGCGACCCCAGATGTTGATGATTGATGACTATGCATACGATGGTTTGGATTTTCGAGGGTATCTGGATTTGGCCCTGCCTAAGGATGCTCAGTGGGGTGATTTAGGTAAGAAGTACACATTTTGTTCTTTTTAAATGTTTTTGCAAGTTTTATCATATAAAATGTTTTTGTGTTTATCCAAGAACTAATCAAAAAATCTCTTTTTGATGACACAGATGTGGGGCCATATCGACCTCCAGGGATGTCTCCTATTCAACGTTAAGGAGAGGAAAATCCAATAGCGAGATGGGATGCTGAAGACTACGAGGCAGTGGAGTAGAACTTGGAGGGGTTGACCGTTGACATCCCAGATATGGCTATTGGTGAGATCCCTAGACGTTACCAACACCATACTGTGGGCGTGTCCGAGTCTATCAATCGACTTATTCTTAGGGTAGCCCGAGCAGTTGTGTGTTATTGTCGGGATTGGATACCATCCATGGGTTGTAAGACGCGGGGGTCCCATGAACAGAGGTGGATATCATGTTGATCGAGGCGACAAATGGATGTGGAACATTGGGTGGTGGTATGGGGAAAGTACCCATTAACGAGGAATATTTAATAATACCCACACCGACGTTCTCATATCTAGGGGGGTTTGCAATGAACGGTACGTTGTCGATACGTGTATCAGAGTGGAAGAATGCCAATTGGTCAATGGTCACTACTTTTCCTTGATGTGGGAAATGCACGATGCAGAAAAGAGTCGACACAACTGCATGCATGGAATCAATCCATCTACGACCAAGTAAAAGTTTGTAATCGAGAGGAGCGTCAAAGACCTCCACTTCAACTTGGACTATTTTTCCCTCTAAAGCAATAGGCAATGAAGTTAGGACACCATAAGGCTTAAAACTAGAGCCATTGAAGGCTTTGAGCGTGTTGTGGGATTTAGTCAAAGGAGGAGAGCCGATGACTTTCCAATAGGTAATGGACATGACACATGTTGAGGCACCCTCATCAATATCTGTCCTACAAATGTTTTTGTCAGAGACAATAACTTGTATTTGGAATGCGAGTTGAGGGGGTAACCTTGGAATGTGATCTTCCAAGTCAAAAATTATTAAATTTGTATCTGTAGGGTTGATTCCACCAATAGCTTTCAATAGTGCCTTCCATTGTATAGGACAACTTTGAAGGAATTTGAGGGATGACATCATGGATGGTGCTTGGGCCAGATCTTCAACAATACTGTAGTTCTAGGTAGCACGAGCATGAGGATTGAAAGCCAATTTCTGAACGACACCCTTTGGAGGAGGGTGAAGAACTGTGTCAAGGCTTGGTCATTCGAGATGAAGAGGACCGTTGGTAGGTGGAGTCATGGGAGATGGTTGGACCACCGAAGGAGGTATTGCATCAACCTTCTCTTTGGAGGAAGGATAATCTTTGGCTCAAGTGGTAAGTGTGATGTCATTCTTCTTTGAATCACCTATACACATTAAGACATAGGATGTATTGGAGGGGGAAGGTTGGTCATGAATGACCAATTGGGCCTATTGTTGAGATAAGAAGGGTTGTGACAATATGGTGGGAGTGGGGGGTTTTGTGGTCCTTTGAAGGAAATAGTAACCTTGACTCTCCATGGACAATCCTTAGTGTAGTGATCATCACCACATATAAGACAAGGGTATTGGGGTTTGTGCTTATCCTTATCATCAACAGGCGGGGTTTTGGTTTTCTCAGTTTGTGGATTATTTTTATCCTCCTTGGTCTTACCCTTTCCTTTTTTGGATTTATTTTTGCCGGCGGGGGTATATTGAACAAAATTTACCTCGGAAGTCTTGCCGATGGGAGGGGTAGGAGACAAATCATTTTGAACATTAGAAGAAGCGGGTTTGGGGTTGTTGCTAGAGGTCTGGATGGAATGTAGTTGGGCATGGAAAGTGCCAATCACACCATCAACTGCATGAGAAGCAGAGGGGGTGGTTTAAGTAGCAGAAGTAGAAGGACGAGGTGTGTCAGGGAGTAAGTCGTAAAGAGTACTCGTTTGTGAGTAAACGAGGTCTAGGTATTGGGCACGACTGATTGCTTGTTATTCTGTGGCAACTCCACCCATGGCAATGTCACAAGTGATGTTGTTCATGAATGACTTCATGAACCATTCTACCAGTAACTGATCGGGAAGTTCGAGTTTGATGAGACGTTGTCTCTATCGCCACTCATGAATGTGATCAGGTATAGGAGTGTCTTTGGTTTGTTTAAAAGAGCTCAAAATCTCGGTTCCCATTTCATAGCGAATCAGTAACTAGTAGTGGGTGAGGAAAGCCATAGCAAGGGTGTTGAAGTCGGTGAAGAAGCCTTGTGGTAATTTGATATACCACTTCGTGGTGGAACCTGTGAGGGTTCACTGAAAAAGGTGTAAACGAATAGAGTCATCCATCAAGGATTTGGATGAACACCAAAGGTGAAAAGTCATTACATGATTGTTCAAATCCTCTCCCAGTTTACCATCAAATTTAGGGATGTTAGATGGTAGCTTGGCCAGTATGGTGGGCTATTGAGGAGAGTTATGGATAAGATCATTTAAAATCCTCGATAGATCTGGGAGGTACAATATGGCTAAGAAAGGTAACTGTATATTCACATGCGGGTACTGGTGACTTTGGGGAGGGATTCCCATCGGTAAACCAATGGGACCATAAGTAGTCTGCATATAATGCGAAGATCTGGGTAGATTAAGTTGTTGGTTTGGAGGCAAGTAATTCATAGGGTTTTACCCTTGAACAGGGATGTGGGGTTGAGTATTCAAGCCCCAGATAGGATTAGACATACCTGGATAGGGTTGGCCTGTACTAGGGGGTATGACAGAGCTAGCTTGAGGTTGTTGCCCCCCAGTCGAGTGAGGATTATATTGTATAATATGATTCCAATATTGGGCCAAGGATGGAGGTATGTTTTGTCTATAGGGTGGGGTCGGTGGGGGTTTCCCTCCAATTGGGGGTTGAGTCCTGGCTGGGATTTGTCTTGCAAAAGGGGGTTGAGTTTGGCCTCCTTTGTGAAATTGTCCACCAACAAGAATATGGTAATGAGGTGTGAAAGATGGGATGCTACCACTAGGATCAATGCCCCCGATAGAGGATGGAAGAGATCCTCTGAAAGGGGGTGGAGGAAGTGTCGAAATGAAATCGGGAAGATGGTTCCCAGAAGGAGTGAAACCACCAGGAGTCCCGGATGAGATTTGTGTAGGAGTGGGAATAGAAGCATTCAATGCATGATATCTGGGTGGAAGTGGTGTGGTGTTTTTGGGAGAAAGTGGTGTGCCAATGGGGGCTTGGCCAGCTATTGTAATCTTGGTGTGAGGATTCATAGTATCTGGGACCATCATGTAATGGTTCGTTTCTAGAGGGATAGTCAAGATGTGGTCAGTTGGCTGAGCGTCTGAACCAGGGAAATAATAGACAGTAGTAAAAGGTACTTTGTCTGGATCAGATGTTTCAGGCTTCTCGGGTGCGACAATGATATCAACATATGCTCCTGAGCCAAATATATCCCGTCTAAAAATGCCAGTAGTCCAAAAAGGATCTTGACCCTCAGGTCCTATGAAAGGTCTGGTTGGTGATCCAGAAGACTGAACAACTAAATCTCCGGAAGAATTCACTCGCACGATACGTCTCTCAGAGTCGATAGGAATTCGAAAGTCCTCTCGAGAACTGGTAATTCAGAACCGTTCTAAAGAGTCAGTTCCTTCCACTTGTGGAGTGGCAATGTCTTGGACTTCACTCTGTTGAGGAGAGCCCTCCAGTGAGTTGGTAGGGAAGGGTTGAGAACCTTCCAGATCTTTTGGAGGTAGGCCTTGCATTCTATGTGAACGACGTGGAGGGTCAATTCTGATCAAGTTAGAATCTTACGAAATAAATTCTATGGCCAACTTGGGTAAAAAAACAACAAGTGATAGTAAAATATAGGAAGCAAAACCAAGCAAACAAGACCTTCCAATTTCGAAGTCATTAGTTGGTGATGAAATCCAACATCGTGATGATGACACAAGAAGGGGTTGGGCTAGGGTGGAAACGTTACGTTGATGACCTTCTTAACGGAATTAGACCCTGGTGCAAGCTCCCACACATAATCATGGGTATACTCTCCAAGGAGCCCGAGTGAGTTTGGCCAGTGTCAATTCCAGGTACCGTGAAGACTTGCCCCTCCACAGTCACCTTGTGTAAGACCCTAAGAAGGTAGGCTACGAAGGTTACCACCAACAACAATAATGCCTGGGGGAATAGTCGATAGTCTGATCCATACGCAAGGGCAGGGTATCTAGCCCGAAATCAATTTGAGAGGCTTTCACTCATCATCGTGGGTATACCTTCAAGTGATCCCTGTAATACATGCAATCTCTACACCGATATCAACAAAGCAGGGTGAGTAACTTTGTCAATCTCAATGCAACCTTGGGTTTGACCCTTGTGTGAGAAGGGCTTCCCAGGACAAAATGCCGCAAATGGAATTTGACACTCCTTATCACAAGATACTATTGTGTGTTTTGTGATTTGGAGAGTATGTCTCACTGCCTATTCCAAAGCTCTAGCCTAGCTAATGTTGGTGTAAAAGAGTCCTATAAAAAGTTACTAGTTGGATTTTAAAATTGCGCAATTTTATTAAAGGTTGTTGTTACTCAAGGGGAGACAGAAATGAAACTGATGTTGTGTGATAATCTGACCCAATAATGCATAAATAAGAATGAATGATACAAATTTTTGTTCGATGAATCCTATCTACAAGAGGGAAACAAGAGTTTTCTCAAACAATACAAACTATGATGTATGATCTTCTTTGAAATGTAATATCAAACAACCATGAACAATGCAAATTCCCTTTTTGTTCTTTTTTTCAGTACTTGAACGCCAATATTTTCGAAAAAAATTCTTAAAAATAAAATGTTTTTATTAGAAACCAAACAATCGGGGTGGAACTAAGAAAACACAAGCAACCAATGAAAAATAAATACACAACAAACACCCAAACCAATCTTTCAATGAAGACAAAAATAACAAACTAACAAGACTAGTCTCTTCAAATGCACATGGGTAGCAATTTTCCAAGTGATAAGCAATTGAAAATAACAATGGATCTCAACTTTTAAACCAATCAAAGGCTACCAACCAAACAAGCACTCGGATTTCAAAACCGAAGATTATAAACTTGGTGCGAAAAGGCCAAGAGGTAAAAAATTGATAAAACATGATCAAGAAAAGATTAATCATTCACGAGATCTGAAGTCAAGAAACCTTCAATCACTGGCCAATTTTGTTATCGGACAAATCGGTAGGTGCAGACACTAACAGATCTCCCTATATCCACCTAGATCTAGAACAAAACAGGACAGGACACGACTCTTTCCCTAAGTTGTAATCATTGAATCTACTAATGAGATGGAATGAGTGACATACCTTTATATCGCTTCCTTAGGTCTCTGTTGTTCCCGCTTCGCTCCGGTTCTCTTGTGAAGTTAGGTCCAAGACAAAACAAACCAACCAAAGTGAAGATAGCAAAGTATATTCAATGTCAACCTATGCATATGATCAAGGAGTTATGTTATAAAATGAGAGTGATTTTATGGGAGAGGGACATGCCACTGTATTATATTAAATAAAAGTAGAAGATACAACCTGATCACCTTGATGTTGCAAGATTCCTTTCAGTGACCCTTGGTTCCAACACACACACTTGCTCTTTATTTGTATGAAGAAGATCCAATTCTTCTTGATAGACCAAATAGAGTCTTCAAGCTTCTATCCAAGCATGGTTATTCACACAATTCTTTCACCAATTCTTCATTCAATCTTGCTTAACCTTTTTCATGAGAAAGCTTTCAATATATAGGAGAAGGAGGGATGGTTACATGGATGAGGATGATCCCACCAAATTTGAGGAGTCAGTAGGATGCCAACCATGTGAATGCCAACTCAATTTCTAGAAGATCCCCTTCTAGAACCTTCGTGACCTCTTCTCATTTCCAAGCTTAAAAACAGGTTCGCACCCTATATATGGAGCAGACTGTGAATAGTTCACACCCTAAGTGTGGGTTGCCTACGAGAATGAGGGATTCTCGCATCGTATACATAGGCAGTCTGTGAACTCATCTTAAAAATATGTTTTTGGAAGAAGACAAAAATCACTTTTCTCAAGGAAAAAGTACTTGTGGGAACCTAAACACATCACCTGTAGAGACATCACCAGAGTGACCAAAATGTAACACTTACATTTTTTTATTATTTCTCATGATACAATTTGGTGTATTTTCTAAGGAAGAAGTTCGAGGTTTTTGAGCATCTCATTGACTTCAAAGCACATGCAGAGAATGAGTCTGTGAGAAATATCAAAATCCTCCACACAAAAAATGGGGGGAGATATGTGAACTGATATTTCCATCATCTTTGTTCAAAGGCAGGTATACAACTGCAACACACAATAACTAACACTCCACAACAGAACGATGTAGCCAAGAGGAAGAAGAGATCTCTCAAGGATATGTCCACTTTCATGTTGCATGCAAGATCTCTACCGCCCAAGCTTTGGGATGAGGCACTTTAATATGCCAACCACAATCAGAAAAAATATCCTCATGCATTTGTCAAGGACCAGACTCTCTTTAAGGCATGGAGCGACAATGAACCGAAACTCACCCACTTCCAAATATTTGGATCATGTGCATGGGCCTACATACCATCTAAAAAGAGGAAATCATTAGATTCTTTGAGTACCACATGCATCTTCATGGGATATCCAAATGGTGTGAAGGGTTACAGGTTACTCTATCCCTCTACTGATAGGCTCATCATTTAGTGTAGTGTTCATTTTGAGGAAACTCCCTTGCATGCACCATTGGAACCACATGCAAAGACATATGTACCACTGTCTACACCAGACATCAATGATGATGATTCCACTCACTCATATCATGGTTCAGACTTGAGTTCCAAATATTATTCAAAATATGATGATCATGTCGATGATAAATATGCATATGTTGAGCCACCACATATGCCCAAGTGGGAACAAGGAACCCTTAAGGCAACAAGAGACCTTTCGAGGGATCCAATAGATTAGAAGAGGAACATGTCTCAGTATCAATATCCTCCTCATGCACTCACATCTATTGAACCAATTATGCACATGCATTGCTATATGGTTCTAGCTTCAGACTCAGAAACCTATGAAGAGGTTGCAAGGAACCCCTTCTGGGAAGCTACCATGCAGAAGGAGTATAAATCTCTCCTTGAGAAGAAAACTTGGGATCTAGTTCTACTTCCTTCATACATGAAACTTTTCATATGTGGATGGGTCTATAGGACCAATAATGAATAATATGGACAAGTGATGAAGTCTAAGGTAATATTGGTTTCCAAGGGTTTTCAATGTATCCACAAAATAGACTATGATGAGACATTTTCTCCTGTAGAAATTATGGACTCCATTCGATTGGCCCTTTTCATTGCAACAACCTGGGGGTGGGAATTTCATCATATGGACGTGAATAATAATTTTCTTCACAGGGATCTCTCAAGGGATATTTACATGGAGCAACCACAGGGGTTCATTAAAAAATCATACTTAGTATGTCGACTGAAGAAGTCCCTCTATGGCATCAAGCAAACACCTAGAGCATGATATGTGAAGATGGATGCATAATTTCTCCCTCAACACTTTGTCATATAGAAATAAGATCCAAACGTCTACATGATGAGGACCTTAGAATCCTTTTTGAAACTAGTTCTCTATGTTAATGCCATCCTCATCATAGGAAGTTTGGTTTCAACAATTACTATGGTCAAATACATTATGCATGATAGGTTCTCTATGACAGAAATGGGTCCATTGCACTATTTCCTTGGTATCGAGATTAGTCAATATTATTTAGGTATCATTCTATCTTAGACTAATTATATTTAGGATCTCTTGGTTAGATTCTACCTAGCCGACTACAAGTCAGGAGCCACACCCTTTCTGTATGGGGTACATCTTAAGGATGACAGGAATACACCAGTGATGGACATCACCTTGTATCGAAAACTTGTGGGGATCCTTATCTATCTCATCCACACCCAACCAGATCTCTCATATGTAGTAGGGACAATTTCCAGGTACATGTAGGAGCCATGTGACCTACATTGGAAGGATACCAAGTGCAGCCTTAGATCTCTTCAGGGCACCATGGGTTATGGGAATGTAACAAGTTGTGCATTGGATCTCATGGGATTTACTAATTTTGATTGGGATAGTGACATCACAAATTGCAAGTCCACGTCTAGATATGTGCTTAGTTTAGGTTTTGGTCCCATCTGTTGGTTGAGAAAAAATAAGTCAGTTATTTCTCTATTGTTAGCAGAGGTCGAGTACATAAGATAATTTAATGTCACTATTCAAGAAATTTGGATTCAAAACTTCCTCACCAATATTGGAATCCAGTTTCATCGGCTGACTATCATTTGGTGTGACAATCAGAGTAGTCTCAAGTTTTGCAGAGACCCAATGCAGTGAAAATGGACCAAACACATAGAGATCCATATGAATTACATCATAGAGTTGGTACATGACATGATCATAAATTTTTAGTACTCTCTATCCACTGAGTAGACTACAAACATCTTCATCGAAACATTTATTGAGATGAAGTTCCACCTTCTGTACAATTGCTTGGAGTGAAGGAAATAGTTGCTTATCAATTGTCTTTCTTCCTTCTTCCTTTTTGATGCATTGTACTGTGAGGGGGTGGGTTCCCATGAGGCTTTCCATTTTTCCTCTATTTATTTTCCAGTGTTTCATTCTTAGATTCATTGTACAATGGGTATCATAACCTATTCATCATGTACATAGGAGTAGTGTTTTGGGGGTGTGTTGGAGATATTACACACTCACCTAGATAATTATTTTCCTAATTTTTTTTCCATATATGAGAATATTTTCTCTCAATAATATTCCCCTACAAATTAGTGCACCTCTCTTCAATTTAGATTCAGTTACACCTCAGTTAGACTAGTGAAAGTCGCTTGTTCATGGAAACCTCGACTTTCTCACTAGTGGTTGCATGTTCACCCCGATTTCCTCACCACGAGTGTTCATATATCATGCATGTGGCCAATAGGGAGAATATATTATGATTTCATGTGTTTCTCTCACTTTCACACGTGTGACTCAATTAACTGATGATTGCATGAAATAGTGAAATAGGACTAGGTGGAAAATTAATTTAGTTTCTGTCAGTGAGTGTCTAGATCTCTCTAGATCACTACTATGGAGACTTTACTTATCCATGTAGAGTATATCATTTCATTTTACCATTTTACTCAAAAATTAAAACAATTAGATTTCATTCTACTATCTTCTCTTCTCTCTTGCAAGCTTTGTGTGTTCATTTTTTACTAGCTAAATTCATTGTGAAAAAATCACAAGAAAGAGAAATTAAAAACTATAATAAAATTGTAGATTACTTACGAAAAAGAAAATTACTTACAAAAAATGAAAAAGGAACCCCCACCTACGAAAAAGGAAGCCCCACGGAGTCCATAGTTAATCTCTTTTCAGTCTCCCTAAAATTGAAAAGATTGTCGAGTGACCTTGTTCCTTCACACTCGTTAAATCGGTACAGAAGAACATCTACTGGAATGAGTTTACCCCTTTTTCCGGATTGTGGATTATGGAGGAAAAAGGTACGACTCGAAGATTCTTCTCGCTGGGAGAGTTCTCCTTAGTAAATTTTATACTTTTTCGGGCTAAGGAGACTAAATTCCAGAAAAAAATTGTGAGTCCATAGTTAAGCTCTTTCAGACTCCTTAAAATTGAAAACATTGTCGAGTGATATTGTCTTTGTCACACTCGTTAAAATGGTTTTGAATAGACATCTTTTCAGTGTCAGTTTACCCCTTTTTCGAACCAACTAGACTATTTCCAAAAATGGTACTCATTGGAGTCTTCTTTTACGTTTTCTAGACTCTGTAAAAATGAAAAACTACCGAGCTTACTTTCTCTAGGCTCATTAAAATTACATTGAAGGGGGTTTCATTGTGTCTTGTTAATCGCATGTTCATCTCTGCATCTTTGGCCTAATGTCGGCTCCATGTTTCTTGCAATTGAACCTTTGAAGCATGCCTTATAGGCAAGCCTTGTATCACTTTGCCTCTGTGACTTGACACCTTGACCCATAGAGGAATTTTCCCTCAGTGTCCTTTTCCTGCACATGTCTCCTTGCTCTGAGAATTAGCATGTTCCTTGTGCTTGGAACTAGTATTCTTTCCTGCGACACTCGTTCCTCCTTTGTAACGTAGCATTCTTTTATTCTTTTTCAAAGCTCTTTAAAAATTTGAAAAAGACAATCCAGAAGATCAAAAAATTCATCGAGTGGATCCGAATTAACGAGAGGATCTAGAAGATTAAAAATTTCATTTGAGTTCACAAGAGGATCTGGAAGATCAAGCCAAGGAAAGAGGTTGCAACTTGTCTCAGGCATGGAACATGAATACGAATATCTGGTTTGATAATCAATATTAGTTTCTGGAATACCGCCATCTCCAAGAAAACTGGAGGATTCAAAACTGGTTATAAACCATCGTATTTATATAATGTATTTATATAAATACATTATATATAAATAATATTAATAAGAAATTAATATAAATATTAGAATGTTTATGTAATTATAATATGAAATATAAAGAAATATAAATATTATTAAATAGAAATAATGGGTCAACTTGTTATAAACCATATTAATAAAAAATTATATAATATTATATTATATACATAAAAATATTTTCACATATTAATAAAAAATCAATATAAATATTGTATTATAACTAGTTTTCTGTTTTATAAATATTATAACTAGCTTTCTGTTTCATAAATAAGCATTTTGGGGCTTTTTTGTTTTTATCATTTGATTTCTATAATTAGAAAAGTAGGTAAGATAATTTTATGATAAAAATTAATATATTTTTAAGTATTTAAAAAGTATAATTTTAAGGAAACATTATCATTATTTAAGTTTTATATACCAACAAATTATTTAAGAATTTAATCAATATGATATTAATGGCTTTCATTATAGCACATTTCAAAGATATTAAATTTTATGTTTTAAATAAAAGATTTTCAATATTGAGAATTTAATTTTTTTTAATTGAGTTTTAAATTATATTTTTAGAATTTAAGAAAGAAAATTTAAATCATAAAAATATAGGTGTATTTATTATTCTTACTAAGTTCTCAATGAGATATATAGATTTTATTTATTAAAATTAATGAATAGTTATAATATTTTATATCATTATGTATGAATAATAATTATAATATGATGATCATGATGATGATGATGACAGAATCAGTCTATGGGACCTTAAAAGAGTAAGGGATTACTTGCAATTCTTTAGAATTTTGTTTATGTGCTCGAAAAGAGTTAAGAAAATCTTTCCAAGGTCACCATAGTTTTGTTGAGTTAAAATGTTGGGAAGGTTCTTAGTGTGACAAATATTTTGAAATTGAGATCTAATCAAACTAGACAATCTAAAAGAAAGTGTTTTTCATCTTCAACCTTCTTAGTATCACAAAGGTGACACACTCTTTCATCCCAGGCGGTTTTAGGAATCGAGAAACGCCCAGTTTCACTATGGAGCTCGTGAAAATTTGTTTTTATCTTAGCAAGGCTTATTTTTTTTCTTTACACTTGTTAAAACATAGAGATAATTTTGATCTTCTCAATTAGGGTTGATTACATCCTTATAATACCTTAATTTTATTTTTTCCTCTAAATATTTATCACACCACATTTTCTCCCTAAATTTTGATTTAATGATATTTTTAATAGTATCCCTATTATGAAAAATGGTGTCTTCCATGATTCCCCAATAGCTTAGCCAAGACTGGGCATATTTATGCCATCCTCACTTGAGTCGAAGGTGGTTACGACTGGATTTTGAAGCAATTTTAGGAAGCCTCTTGTCTTCCATGTTGTTTGACTTGTTCTTATATATTAGGTATCTAGTCATAGCCATGCTCTCAATGGGGGAAATGATTGCCTCTAAGAGGAGGATGGGACAAAGCATATTTCCTTTAATTTTGAGATTATAGGTTACAAAATTCTTTCGTATTTTCTCTATCTTTATCAAGGATTCACGAGAGATATTGCATCCCAAGACTTCACATCCACATAGAATAACATGCATAACAAGAGTCTCAAAGAGGAGTTTCTTCTTATCCCATATCCAAAGATCCACTGATTTACAATTTTTTTCAGGCACATGATAAGCTTTCCATCCCCCAATAATCCTTTTCTCAAAGCTATAATTCTAGTTGAGCTTGTTGTCAATATCAATGTGAATATTTGTATGAAGTCACTTCCTCCAAGTTGTTGTTGTCATATAGGAAGGTATGATAAGTGACCTTATATGATTTAATGATCATGACCTTAGTCTTGTTAGTATTCACAGTGATACCCATATTGGAGAAAAAATACTTGAGGATTCTTAGTTGGTTTTTAATATCGTGGGGACTCCTTGTAATAAGAATGATAGAATTAGCATAAAGGAGAAGATTGATGACTATACCAATGAGAGTAGGGCTGACACAACCTCCTTCTTCCAAGAAATATTCCATCTTGTCAATGTATATGCAAAAGAGGGTAGGGGACAAGGGACAACCTTGTTTGACTCCAATACTACAATTAATCTCTTTCGAACAACCCACAATGTTCTTAAACTTGACAATAATGTTCTCATAGAGCCTTATTGTAGTTTCACTCAACTAGAAAGGAACTTTTATCTCTTCCAACCTATTCCAAAGGTTTTTCTGGGAATCATGTCAAAATCTTTCCTAAAGTCAACAAAAAAAATAAAGAGGTTGGTTTTATTGTTGCAGAACTCCTCTACATTGATCCTAAAGGTAACAAGTGTTAAAATAATGTAACTGCAAAGTGTATTCTTATTATTATTTGATATATTATTCATTGTATTAGTCCCCATTGTGGATTGATCATGTCGGCTATTGTAAAAGGACCAAATCCCCTTTTGTGGATTGGTCATAATATAATTGTAATAGGCAGAAAGAGAAGTCAGCCCCAGGATATATCAAAGAGGCCCCAGAATATAATAAAGGTGGTTATAACCACCTAGTAGAAGAAGTCAGCCCTGCCAGTGAAGGGACACTCCCACACGTGCCAGTCTTGTATAAATAAGGAGGCTAGCGCCTCACTTAGACATACTTCACTTTCTCATTGAGAGATAAGTTTCAGAACTGCACTTGGAGAAGAGAGAGAGAGAGAGAGGCGCATCTTTAGGAGAGGACTTTATTTATTTTCTTAAGTTATCTCTTGGCATTGTATTGGCTATCTACAATAAGGAAGTTTTGCTGAGTTTTCTTCCCCTAGAGGGTTTCCCAGGATAAATGTTGTGTCTCTTGTGATTGTGTATTTCTCAGTGATCTTGTCTTATATTGTTGTTATTTATTGAAATGAAAAGAACTATAATAATGAATTAAACATTAACATGGTATTAGAGCCAAGATGAAGAAAGCGTCTTTTACAAGAGTGAAAAACGTCACTGTTGTCGTACATGCAAATTAGTGCTTTTGATGGTGAAGCATTTCATCCCTAAAACTATCTAGAAAAGTGCGTGCTCCCCCAAGGATTACTTTAGCACTCTCAACGCACATTTTTAGTGACTAGATCTCCCGGAAAGTGAAACCCTAGTTTCAAAAAGTACCAGAAATACCAGCAAACTAGTGTACCAGAAGTACTAGAAGTACCATAGTACCAGAGGTACTAGAAAACTGGAAGCACCAGTCCAGAAATCTGCAAATCAAGTTTGGAGGAGAAAAAGTTGGATTTTCTCAGATCCAAACACACCAGGTTACTCGCCTCAGCCAAGCGTACCTCTTGGTAAGTTCATAATTTGATTTTGAGCATTTTTATTTTTTGGTCATTTTCCTAGCTCCAGGTAAAAGATGTCTGCAAGCACTAAGCTTGTTGACAAGATGGAAGGTGTGGAAAAATTCCATGCCTGGAAGTATAGGACTGGACTCATTCTTGAAGAGAATGACCTAGAAAAATTCATCAAAAGAGAAATTCTAGAAACCAACGATGCTGCAGAAAAATCCTAGCATAAAAAGGACACAATCAGGGCCAAAAGAATCATTGCAAATTCAATCAAAGACTACCTGATTCCTTATGTGTCATCTAAGAAGACTCCTGAAGAAATGTTTGATGTCTTGACTAGACTGTATGAAGGAAAGAACATAAACCAGAAGATGGATCTAAAAACTCAACTGAAGAATACAAGGATGCAGGAAGGAGAAATAATTTAGGAGTATTTCTCCAGAATATCAGAATTCAAAGAAAAATTAGAAGCGATTGGAGATACCATAGATGAAGACTAACTCATAATGACGGCCCTAAATGGTCTCAAAATACCTTGGGATGTATTCATCCAAACGATATGTGCGAAAATGGATAAATTGAAGTTTGATAGTCTATGGGAAGAATGCATCCAAGAAGAAAAAAGAGTAGCTAACCATGAAGTGCTACTAGAAAGATATGGTGATCAATCCCTAGCTACTCACACCAAAAGAGGAAGGAAGAAACACTACTTCCAAAAGGATACTCATAAAGAGCCTCAACCGTCAAACAAATTCAATAATAAAGAATCTCATCCAAGGAGATTTCAGAAGAAAGGACAATGAAAGGAAAGAGATTACTCATCTGTACAATGCTACCATTGTGATAAGATGGGAAACATTGTGAAATTATGTCCAGCCATATGAGAAGAATACAAGAGAAAACATAAGAGGCACCATTCCCATGTAGTCAAAGATGAAGAGCCACCCGCAAAGATGATAAGAGAGCAGATCAAAGACCATGTCTTAATCCCAACCCTCTTAGGATATGAAACACCTAGAGAGGACACTTGGCTCATTGATAGTGGTGCATCCAAGCACATGATGGGAAAAAGAGACATTCTCTCTTATATCTCAGAAAATAAGTTTTCTCAGAAAGTGACACTTGGAGATGATTACCAATATCCCATCAAGGGATTGGGAGAATCAAACTACAAACTGAATTTAGAGAATTCACTAAAAATGAAGGACGTACTATATGTACCGGGTTTGACAAAGAACCTACTCTTCATTTCATATTTAGAAAAGAAATGCTTAAGAGTTTCCTTTATAGATGGAGAAGTTCTTATGTGGGATAAAGGAGAAACCTTAAATGAAGCAATCATCATTGGAAGTGAAGAAAATGGCTTGTATAAACTAAAGGGTCACTTAGAGGCTGCCATGACCCACGCCATTCAAAACTCATGTGATATTTGGCATAGAATATTAGCTCACATAAAATAGAAGGCACTACCATACATATGCAAAGTGGTCACAAGTTTACTAGAACTCAAGGTTGACCATGAATGCATATGCAATGGATGTGCACAAGGGAAGAACATCAAGAACCATTTTCCGAAGAGAGACAACAAATGCAGAAGGAGTCCTAGAGCTCATTCATTTAGATGTATGTGGCCCAATACCATTGTCCTCCATTAGTGGGTATGTATATTATGTATCATTTATTGATGATTATTCTCGTAAGACCTGGGTATATTTTTTGAAATCTAAAGATGAAGTGTTCAACAAGTTCAAGGAATTCAAAGCCTTGATCTAGAGAATCTTTCTGAAAGAAAGATTAAAATACTTAGGTCAGATAATGGAGGAGAATATACCTCAAAAGAGTTTGTGAACTTCTACAAAGATTTTGGGATCAAGAGGGAACTCACTACTCCCTATAAACCCCAGCAAAACAGTGTAGCTGAACGAAAGAACATAACGATAATGGAAGCTGTGAAGACTATGATCCATGATCAAGATCTTCCTATGTGCTTATGGGAAGAAGCAACAATGGCAGTTGTATATGTGCAGAACCAATTGTCCCATAGTGCACTTGGGCTCAATACCCCCGAAGAGATGTTCACCGAAAAGAAGCCAGAGGTAAGCCATCTGAAAATATTTGGCTGCCCAGTATCTATTCATATACCGAAAGAGAAGAAAAGAAAGATGGAACCTTCAGGAAAGAAGGGAATATTTGTGGGATACTGTGAGGTCTCCAAGGCCTTCATAATATATATACTAGGTCACCGTCACATTGAGATCAACAGGGATGTGACCTTTGATGAAGAAGCAACGCTCAAGAAATCAAGAAGATGCCATCTTGAAGAAGTATATGTAGAGGAACCCGTAATCCCCAGAACTGCAGTGAGGGAGGTTCTTAGAGCCACAGAACCAGTGAGGGAAGTCGTAACTTCCCTTGATGAGGAAATTTTAGAAGACCATGATATATTAGAATTTCAAGAACCTCCTCAGATGAAGATCCTCCATAAAAGAAAGCCAGCTTGGGCTAGAGAGCTTATTCAAGATGGAGAGAAGTATGGTGTTCCTGAAGGAACTACGAGACAGGTGAAAAGACAAAAGCCATTATCTAGTTATACGGATTTGATGTGTGATATTCTAGAGAAGGAGCCTACCTGCTTTGAAGAATCCATTCAGAGGAAAGAATGGGTATATTCCATGACATAGGCATACCAATCCATAATAAAGAACGAAGTATGGGAAACAATTCCTAGACTGAAGAGTAAAGATGTGGTATCCTCTAAATGGCTCTTCAAAATAAAACATGTTGCTGATGGAAGTATTGAGAAGTATAAAGGAAGATTTGTCACTCATGGATTTTCTCAAAAGGAAGGCATTGACTATGAAGAGACATTTTCTCATGTAGCTAGATACATCTCGATTAGAACCATCATAGCTCTTGCAGCTAAGATGACGTGGAAGTTACACCAGATGGACGTGAAGACATCTTTCCTAAATGGTTTCATCAAAGAGGAAGTGTATATAGAGAAAACTCAAGGATTTGAAGTTGAAAATAGGAAGTCTCATGTCTGCAAATTGAAGAAATCCTTATACGGATTAAAGAAAGTCCCTAGAGCTTGGTATGGCTGTATAGACAATTTTCTGATGAGCTTAGTCTCTACCAAGAGCAAAGCAAATTCTAACCTCTACTTCAAGGTCATGAACGATGAGCCAATAATACTATTACTGTATGTGGATGACTTATTCTTAACTAGAGAAGAAAATATCATGACTGAGTGTAAGAAGAGACTCTCTTCATAATTTGAGATGAAAGACCTTGGCCTAATGCACTATTTCTTAGGTCTTGAGGTATGGCAGAGTCTAGAGAGAATCTTCCTTAACCAAGGGAAGTATGCAGTCGAAATCTTGAAGAGATTCGACATGTTAGAGTGCAATCCCATGAATGCACCCATGGAAGCGAAGATGAAGCTATTGGTCGATACTTCATCAGAATTAATTGATGTCACATTGTATAAACAAATTATAGGATTGTTGATGTACCTGACGAACACTAGACCATACATTTTTTTTTTCCATGAACACCTTGAGTTAGTTTCTGGTAGAATCCAGACATGTTCACCTTGTGGCTGCAAAACATGTGATGAGGTACCTTAAGGGTACATTAGATTTTGGTCTCAGTTATGATGAAGATCATGATTTCACATTGAGTGGATACACTGATTCAGATTGGGCAGGAAGTGTTTCTGATAGGAAAAGAACTTTTGGATGTTGTTTCAGTTTGGGATCAACCATGATCTCGTGGCAGAGTAGGAAGCAATCTAGCATTTCTCTCAGCACAATAGAAGCATAATACATTGTTGCATGTTATTCCAGCTGCGAAGCTATATGGCTTCGAAAGTTGTTGATCGACCTATTTGACCTAGAGATTGAAGCAACCCCGATCCTATGTGACAACCAGAGCTGCATAAAGATGATAGAGAATCTTGTATTCCATGATAGGTCGAAGCACATAGAGATCCAATATCATTACATCTGTGACATGGTGTAGAAGGGAGCCATAAATCTCCAGTACGTTAGCATGGATGAACAAGTTGCTGATGTGTTGAACAAGCCTCTATCTTGTGTAAAGTTTGAGCACTTTTGAGATAAGCTTGGTATAGTCCAAAAGGACCTTCCTTGAAAGGGGGAGTAGTTGTTGTGATGAGACATCTTTTTCTTCCATATTCATTGCTATGACGCAAAGCAAGAAGATGTGATGTGACTAGTACTGAGCTTCCGGCTTGACAGCTATGACACAAAGCCAGTCTAGTATCTTGCTTCCAACTAGATGGTTGTGACGTAAAGCAAGAAGATGCGATGTGACTAGTACTGAGCTTCTGGCTTGAAAGTTGTGACACAAAGCCAGTCTAGTGTCCTACTTTCAACCAGATGGTTGTGACATAAAGCAAGAAGATGTGATGTGACTAGTACTGAGCTTCCGAATGGATAGTTGTGACGTAAATCCAGTCTAGTATCCTGCTTCCAGCTTGATTGTTGTGATGTAAAGAAGGACGAGTATATTGCTTCCATCTTTATTACTGTGACGTAAAGAAAGACTATGAGATGAGACTAGCACTGTGCTTCCGACTGGATAGATATGACGTAAAGCCATTCTAGTATCTTTCTTCCAGCTTGATTGTTGTGACATAAAGCAAGACAAGTATCTTTCTTCTAGCTTTATTGCTGTGATGTAAAGCAAGACTATGAGATGAGACTAGAACTGTACTTCCAACTTGATAGTTGTGACGTAAAGCCAATCTAGTATTATGATGACGAGCCAGCCTCGTGCTGTGATGATGATTTATTAGTTTTATACTAATACATATTGATGCAGATGATGATTTCAGTCCTTTGAGAATGACGATGTTGTCGATGAAGAAAAATTTCGATGATTTATAGATACGCCAGTCAGTGTTCCAATATGATATTGATGATGATGTCCTCTTGATGTTATTTATGATAAATGCCTCTCTCTCATCTAATGTTGTTGAAGGATACCCTTCTTGTTAAGGGGGAGTGTTAAAATAATGTAACTGCAAAGTGTATTCTTATTATTATTTGATATATTATTCATTGGATCAATCCCCATTGTGGATTGATCATGTCGGCTATTGTAAAAGGACCAAATCCCCTTTTGAATATTGGTCATAATATAATTGTAATAGGCAGAAAGAGAAGTCGGCCTTGCCAGTGAAGGGACACTCCCACATGTGCTAGTCTTGTATAAATAAGGAGGCTAGCACCTCACTTAGACACACTTCACTTACTCATTGAGAGACAAGTTTCGGAACTACAGTTGGAGAAGAGAGAGAGAGAGAGAGAGAGAGAGAGAGGCGCATCTTTAGGAGAGGACTTTCTATATTTTCTTAAGTTATATCTTGGCATTGTATTGGCTATCTATAATAAGGAAGTTTTGCTAGGTTTTCTTCCCCTAGAGGTTTTCCTAGGATAAATATTGTGTCGCTTGTGAATGTGTATTTCTCAGTGATCTTGTCTTATGTTGCTATTATCTATTGAAATGCAAAGAACTATAATAATGGCTTAAAAATTAACAAAAAGATGGTCCACATTTGAACGATATCTCCTAAACCTGGCCTGGCCTTTAGCTCTTTTACCGTGAATTTCTATCCAAGGGATAATATTCTTTTACAAAATAACTCCATAGAGCTTGGCTAAAATCAGGTTAATCATAACGGTCCTATAATTAGAGGGAATGTTTCTATCCCCATTTTTAAAAATAGGAACAATGTGGCTTTACATCCAAGGTTTATGGAATCCCTTCTTAACCATTAAATTGAAGAGCTTGTGTATGTGAGGGATGATGATATGCCCTCCAATTTAAAAAAAATCATGTTTGTAGTCTTCAATGTCATTTCCTTTCCCATTTACAAGCCTATTAACCCCGAACTCTATGTCATCCAAAGAAAAAACTCCATCCCTTGTAAGGACAATAGGAATGGTGTCCATGGAATCAGGGAACTCGTAAAGAATTTTAAGGTAGCAATTCCAGTCCCTTAAGGGGATCATATTGTTTTATTTAGTATTGCAGATTAGAAATTTCCTCCAAAACTTCTTAGGATCAAGCTTAAATAGTTGTGAAAGCTTCTCCTTCCTTTTATTCATATAGTAACTTTTTTTCCTTTTAATTAGGGATTTGTACATATTGATCTTATCAATTTTTAAGGACTCATTAGAAGCATCCCTAATGGATTTCCTAGCAACTTTACATTATTTATCATACCAAGGGTTGGTCATTCTATTATTATTTTTATAGGAAACGTCGAAAGAGAACATGTTGATAGAAGTGGAAAGGGTAGTTGTAAAATTTTGGTAGAGGTCTTCAATGTTGTCCTTATAAGTTAGGAGATGTAATTCACTATTTAAATCCTTTAAGAAAAGGTAATCTTTACTTTTTCCAAAGAGAAGTTTCCCTTGATTATTAGAACTCTCTTCAATGATGCTCATGTGCATGGAAAAGTTTAGAGTTAGGGTTAAATTTCTATGATCATAGTTGGGTTCATGGTCATTTTGGTCATTTGAAAGGTCAAAATTTGCTATATCAAAGTTGAGCTCATGGTCATTTAAAAGTTCAAAAGTTTCTATTTGGTTGGAAACATGGATATTAGATATCACATAATATACAACACTACTACTTAACCCATGAATACAAGTCATCTGGTTGGAATTTGGTCACTTCATAATATGGTTATAGTATAAAATTACTATATTAAATTAATAATTATTTTATTTAAGTATTTTGTTTTCTCATTTTGGTTTTTACTTATTAGAGTTTCATATTGAATAACATATATGTATAACTTGTAATGTTAAAATAATAAAATATTAATACAAATTTTTTTGTTAAATTTTAATGAGGGAATACAGTCTGAGTGGGCCTAATGGTTAAGAACATGTGTTTCCTCTTAAGACGTCACAAGCTCAAATCCAGAGGGGGGTAGGGTATGTATATCTCTGTAGACTTTACCAGTCAAATCGTTGGGCGAAGGGGGGTCCCTTGTTTCACAAACAAGGGGATCTCATACACCAATTTAGTGTGGCTTGGCTGTGACCTTAAAAATCGATTATTATTATTTACTATATATAATATATGGTATAATAAGAAGAAACAATATATTTAAATGGTTTATTAGGTTTATTAAACATAACTCTTGATGAATAAATTTATTTTAATATTATTTCACATATAATATTATAAATTTTATATAAATGTATTTACATGAAGATGATGATAATGTGTTCACACATGAACATGCACTCATTCATGAGCTTCTAGCCTCGTCATTATTGTAATTCTCATGAAGGTTGTTAACTCAATGTTAACTAGGTGTTCTTAAGAACATGTGTTAATGTGTTTACATTCCTAAGAATGTATCCTCTAACTGCCATGAAGGTTGTTAACCCAACGTTAATTAGATGTTTTTAAGAACATGTGTTAATGTCTGTATATTCCTAAGAATGTGTCCACACACATTATTATAATGTGAATTTGGGAAAAGGTTATGATTTATTTTCCAAATCATTGTATGATTCTATTAAGGTGGTCATCAATTGGTTCTCAGTAAATATTTCATTGAATTTGATTTTTTTTATATTTCATAATTTTTTTTAAATATAAAAAAAATGACTAAAAAAATTATGTTATTAAAATGTAGCATACTTAATTAAAATTTAGCATACTTAATTAACATGGAGCATGCACTTGAAGAAAAACCAAACACCAACTTAAAATAAATAAACAAAAACATTGAAATTGATGTAGGGTTAAGGTCATTAAGAATCCTTATACAAGACTTAGGAAATGTTATAAAGCCCTTGTGTCTCTTACTAGGCACATGTGTCTTTCACTAGCCACATACCTAATGTCATTGTTACAACTATTGCAAATTCCCAATGCAACTTATCACACTTGTTTTTATTATCTAGGGCTAGAATGTTTGGCAATTTTAGGACGAGTCTAGAAAAAAACCAAGTTAGATACCTCAATGTTTCAAAACAACACTTGCTGGCATTGTTTATTGACCGGATAAATGGAACATAGCATGTAGTGAAAAATAAATTCATTTGTATGGATTGGTGCACCTACCAACCATTTGTAAATAGTTGGATGGATAAGTGTTTCATGGTATTTAAAAAATATCCATGCAATAATAGGGAGGTGACTTTGTATTTCCTTAGGAAATTATGGGTTGATTTTTTTTTATGTCACCATATCAACTAATTTGACATTAGTGAATTCCAAGGGCTGGTTCATGGGTCTGCATAGCATAGAAAAAGTGATAGGTGTAACCCATTACTAGGTCCTCGTCCTCTTAGGTGGAGGCCTATTTGTAATATCTCTTGGCTAAACCCAATTGTAAATATAATATGAATGTACTTAAGTTGGTGAGTTGTTTCGACCTCATTTGGTAATGCACGTCATGTGGCATAGTGCGCGCATGAACTGCGCATTAAAAATGATGTAATATGTACATTCCAGGATACCGCGCACAGTAACTAAGGTGCGCGCAGTATGGAGGACAACAAGCCTCGTGTATATGATATGTGTTATAATATGGTGAGCCGGTTATTATAAGTTGGGATGCTTATGTTTTGGTATTAGGCCGAAACGCCTAGATGTCAAGGGCCAATGCACCTACTTTGTACATGACTCATGATTAATATAAAATACATCATTGCGCGCAGACCGACCACGATAAAAGAGACGGGGTACTGAACTTCACCAGTTAGGGAAAGGGAGGGCCAAAAGTCAAGGGAATATTATATTAAAATTTCCTAAAACATAAAGTATGGATAATTATTTTATCCTAAGTTCTAAATTTGGGGACAAGTGGACCAAAGTAACTTCTGATATGACAAGTGTCAAGTTGGGGACATGCATTCATATCGTGGGGGAACTTAGCTCATTTTGGGAGACTTCTCATGGATACCTTACCAGCAGCCCAATGACCATTATTCACACAATGACTTCCACAAAGATTTCACAGTGATTCTCCTCCACACTCAGTTATCCAGTCAATGATTCCATGACCATTTCACTCATGAATTTCGTTATCCTTGAGACAACCATTTCACCATTCCAGGGCTTGTTTCCATAGCCCTTTTGGTTGGTGTACCTGGTTATCTTAGAGCAGGATTGAAGAAGCGGGTTGTCAGGCCCGTGAGCAATTCTCTGAGTGAGAGAATTGTTGGGGATTGATTCCTGAAGGTGCTAGACTGCAGCTACAATGCTCTAAGACTTCTGGTCCGGCCTGTTGCTGAAGCCCTGGAAGGGAAGTTGGGCAGTCGAGGGATTGTTGAGCAGAGAAAGGGCACACTTCCTTGGGTGGGATAGGCATGCGGGGAATGAGAGGCTTTTTCATGAGCCTTAGCCTGGATAGGAACCCTTTACCCTGGGTGGAGTTCAGTCCCAACTCGAGGGTGACTCACTGTTGATGACAATCTTTCCAAGATAAGTACCAGTGGTATGATAAAAATGATATGTTGCTTGTTATTTACATGCCTATGTTACGGTTTATAATATATGTGATTATAATTGCCTATATGTTTATGGGTAATTCTCTGTAAATGTTACATATATGTAGTTATTGTTATTTCAGTATAAAAGTCGTATGTTACAGAAAGTAATTGTTTGTTTATGTTTATATGTAAAGATTCTGTGAGCGTACTGTATGTATATGTCTTAGTTGCATGTAGTTTAAAGAGTAAATTTATGTGGCATTGTTCAATTGACTACTGGGTATGCTACTGTATGTTCCATAGTATGGGAACAAAAGTGTTCCCTAGAGTAGCATGGCTATCGATCCTTCTACTCACAAGATTACAAGATCAGTTGTGAATCCATGATTACAAGATCAATAACTATCGATCCTTCTACTCACAAACAATACCCAAAGCACAAACATCAACTTGAACAATAGTGTGGCAGTGTGGCCTTTTATAGTTCAAGTCCTGCCCTGACCTACCCTCTCACATTTAATATTCTAATCGGCTTTTTCCAAATCATTTAATACAAATGCTAAATTTCTTTTTTTCCTAACGAGACATATCCCCTCTTGGGACCTCTTTTCACAAAGCTTCTGAGCTTGAGGGTTAAGCTCTTCAAACTAGGTTTAACCCTCAAACTAGGGTGGATATTGGTCACTCTTAATAGAATAATCTCTATTCCCAATGGTATCATCTTTATTTATATTATGTTTAATAGTTATAGTGTTAGATGTTGGTATCATCTTTATTTATATTATGTTTAATAGTGATAGATGTTGGTATCATATTTATATTGTGTTAGAATGAATCTACGATGTGGGATACGATGTTAGGATGAATTTATGGTGTGGGATAAATCGAATTCAAACTTTTTTTTTTAATCGATTAAAAAATTCAATAAAATTTAATTAAATATAAAATTAAATTTTAAAAATATAATTCATTAAAAAATAATTAAAAATTATTAAATGAAAATCAATAATCAATAATTATTATATATTTTAATGATGCTTATGGACTGTACCGACACACCCTCTAAAGCATCAATAGGTATGGTACATCTACATTATTAGATCTTAATAATAAGATCTAAGATATGACGTGTTTAATACTTATTTAATTTTAAAAATGAAAATATAAATGATTTCAAATAATTAGTATTATATATTTATATAAACAATGTTAATAAAAAATCATATAATATTATATTATATACATAAAAATATTTTCAGATAATCAATAATATTATTATTTAATATTATTATTTGTAAACTAAAAATACAATAAAATATTTTCAAATAATCATATTATATATTTATATAAATAATGTTAATAAAAAATTATATAATATAATATTATATACATAAAAATATGTTTAAATAATCAATATTATTATTTAATATTATTTAATATTATTATTTGTAAACTAAAAATACAATAAAATATTTTCAAATAATCATATTATATATTTATATAAATAATGTTAATAAAAAATTATATAATATAATATTATATACATAAAAATATGTTTAAATAATCAATATTATTATTTGTAATCTAGAAATACAATAAAATATTTTCAAATAATCATTATTATATATTTATAAAACAATGTGAATAAAAAATTATATATATATATATATATATATATATATATATATATATATATATATATATATATATATATATATATATATATATATATATATATATATATATATATATANNNNATAATAATAATAATAATAATATTATTTGTAACCTAAAAATACAATAAAATATTTTCAAATAATCATATTATATATTTATTGATATAAATAATATTATTAAAAAATTATATAATATTATATTATATACATAAAAATATGTTAAACAATCAATATTATTATTTGTAACCTAGAAATACAATAAAATATTTTCAAATAATTAATATTATATATTTATATAAACAATGTTAATAAAAAGTTATATAATATTATATTATATGCATAAAAATATTTTCAAATAATCATATTATATATTTATATAAATAATGTTAATAAAAAATTATATAATAGTGTATTATATACATAAAAATATTTTCAAATAATCAATATTATTATTTATAATCTAGAAATACAATAAAATATTTTCAAACAATCAATATTATATATTTATATAAACAATGTTAATAAAAAAAAAATAATATTATATTATATACCTAAAAATATTTTCATCATATTTATATAAATAATGTAAATAAAAAATTAATATAAATATTATTTTATAATCTTACATTGTTTATATAATTAAAATATAAAATATAAATATTATTAAATAGAACAATGTGTTAATTGGTTATTGTTGGGCTATTTGTTGTATGAGTCTTAGTAATGAATCAATTAAAACTAACTTTCTATTTCATAAATAAATATTTTAGGGTTTTTTTTGTTTTGTTTCTATAATTAAAAAAGTAGGTAAGGTAATTTAATTTTATGAGTCCGAGTAATGAATCAATTAAAATTAGCTTTTTGTTTCATAAATAAGCATTTTTAGGCTTTTTTGTTTTGTTCATTTGATTTCTATAATAAAAAAAGTAGATAAGGTAATTTTATGAGTCCGAGTAATGAATTAATTAAAACTAGCTTTATGTTTCATAAATAAGTATTTTGAGGCTTTTTTGTTTTGTTCATTTGATCTCTATAATTAAAAAAACAGGTTAAGTAATTTTATGATAAAATATAATATATTTTTAAGTATTTAAAAACTATAACTTTAAGGAAACATTATCATTATTTTATTTAAGTCTTATATACCAACAAGTTATTTAAGAATTTTATCAATACGATGTTAATGGCTTTGCACATTTCAAAGATATTAAATTTTATGTTTATTTTTATAGAAATATTTTAAATTTTATATAAAAGATTTTCAATACTGAGAATTTTTTTTTTTTTAATTGTGTTTTAAATTTTAATTTTAAAATTTAAAAAAAAAATCATAAAAATATAGCTATATTTATTATTCTTACCAAGTTCTTGATGAGATATATAGATTGTATTTATTAAAAATAATGAATAATTATAATATTTTATATCATTATGTATGAATAATAATTATAATATGATGACCATGATGATGATGATGACAGAATTGGTCTATGAGACCTTAAGAGGGGAAGGGATTACTTGCAATTCTTTAGAATTTTGTTTATTTGCTTGAAAAGAGTTAAGAAAATATTTTCAAGGTCACCATAGTTTTCTTCAATTAAAATTTTAGGAAGGTTCCTAGTGTGACAAATATTTTGAAATTGAGAACTAATCAGACTAGACAATCTAAAAGAAAGTGTTTTTCATCTTCAGCCTTCTTAGTATCACAAAGGTGACACAGTCTTTCATCCTAGGGCATTTTAGGAATCCAACAACTCCTAGTTTCACTATGGAGCTCATGAAAATTTGTTCTTATCTTAGCAAGGCTTACATTTTTCTTTACACTTGTCAAAACATAGAGATAATTTTGATCTTCTCAATTAGGGTTGATTACATCCTTATAATACCTTAATTTTATTTTTTCCTCTAACTCTATATCACACCACATTTTCTCCTTAAATTTTGATTTAATGATATTTTTAATAGTATCCTTATTCTTCAAAATTGTGTTTTCCATGATTCCCCAATAGCTTAACCAAGACTAGGCATCTTTATGCCATCCTCACTTGAGTCGAAGGTGGATACGATTGGATTTTGATGCACCTTTAGGAAGCCTCTTGTCTTCCATGTTGTTTAACTTGTTCTTATATATTAGGTATCTAGTCATAGCCATGCTCTCAATGGGGGGAAGGCTTGCCTCTAAGAGGAGGACAGGACATGGTGTATTTCCTTTAATTTTGCGATTATAGGTTACAAACTTCTTTTGGATTTTCTCTATCTTTCTCCAAGATTCACGAGGGATATTGCATCCCCAGACTTCACATCCATATAGAATAACATACGTAACAAGAGTATCAAAGAGGAATTTCTTCTTATCCCATATCCAAAGATCATCTGATTTACAATTGTTTTCAAGAACATGATAAACTTTCCATCCCCCAATCATCCTTTTCTCAAATCTATATTTCTAGTTGAGCTTGTAGTGAATATCAATGCAAATGTTTGTATGCAGTCACTTCCTCCAAGTTGTTGTTTTCATATGCGAAGGTATCATAAGTGATATTATTGGATTTAATGATCATGACCTTATTCGTGTCAGTATTAACAGTCATATCCATATTGGAGAAAAAATTTGATGACTATACCAATGAGAGTATTGCCGACACAGCCTCCTTCTTCCAAGAAATCTTCTAACTTGTCAATGTATATGCAAAAAAGGGTAGGGGAAAAGGAACAACCTTGTTTGAATCCAATACTATAGTTAATCTCTTTCGCCTAGGCCTCATTGTTCTTAAACTTGGCAATAACATTCTCATAGAGCCTTATTGCAGTTTCTCTCAACTCGAAAGGCACTTTTATCTCTTCCAACCTATTCCAAAGGTTTTTCCTGGGAATCATGTCAAAATATTTTCTAAAGTCAACAAAAAAAGAGGTTGGTTTTATTCTAAACCTGAATGATATATTCTAAACCTGGCATGGCCTTTAGCTCTTTTACCGTGAATTTCTATCCAAAGGGTAATCTTCTTTTCCAAAATAACTCCATAGAGCTTGGCTAAAATTGGGCTAACCATAACGGTCCTATAAATAGAGGGAATGTTTCTATCCCCATTTTTAAAAATAGGAACAATGAGGCTTTGCATATAGGGTTTAGGGAATCCCTTCTTGACTGCTAAATTGAAGAGCTTGTGTATGTGAGGGATGAGGAGAGGCCCTCCAATTTAAAAAATTCCATCTAGGTAGTCTTCAATGTCATTAGCTTTCCCCTTTGCAAGTCGCTCAACCCCGAACTCTATGTCATCCAAATAAAAAACTTCATCCCTTTTCAAGACAATAGGATTGGTGTCCATGGAATCAGGGAACTCGTAGTTAATTTTAAGGTAGCAATTCCAATCCCTTAATGATCTGAAAATGATCTTTTAAGACCATGGTTAAGTTTTAAATCATGAGTTCATTAACCATTTAGGAATTGAAGAAAGATGAATAAATTAATGATATAATGTAACGTTCCCTCGACCACACGCAGGCTGGGGGACGCCACTCCAGAGTAATCTCTCATGCTCTGACACCAGTTAGTAACATCCCCGGCCTTATACAGGCTGAACCATGCTACTCTAGGGAACACTTTCGTCCTCTCGCTACAGAACAAATGGTAACATACCCAGTAATTGATTGAGCTATGCCACATAAACTTTCTCTTAAAACTGCATGAAACTTAAACACGTACATGCAGTACTCTTGTGGAAGCTTTACACATAAACATAAACAAACCATTAGATTATGTAATATATGAATTTATACTGAAATAATAGTAACTACAAATATGCAACATATACAGGAAATTATAATCACATATATGATAAATCGTAACATAAGCATGTAAATAACAATGCAACATATAATTTTATCATACGATTGGTACTTATCTTGGAAATATTGTCACCAACTACGTACAGACAATCCACAAATCTCCTATCCTTAGACTACACTGTTCATCACTCTCACCAGTGAGTCACCCCCGAGTTGGGACTGAACTCCACCCGGGTAAAGGGTTCCTAACCAAGATAAGGCTCATGGACAATAGGAAAGACTCCGTCTCAGGTGCTTACTCAACTAACAGCCTACAACCTCTCATTCCCCACATGCCTGTCCCACCTAAGGAAGTGTGCCCCTTCTCTGCTCAACAGTCCCTCAGCTGCCGCACTTCCCTTCCAGGGCTTCAACAACAGGCTAGACTGGAAGTCTCAGAGCGTTGTAGCTGCAGTTTAGCACCTTCGGGAATCAATCCCCAACAATTATCATGCTCGGAGAATTTCTCACGGGCCTAAAAACCTGTTTCTTCAATCCTGCTCCAAGCTAAACAGGTACACCAACTGGAAAAGGTTATGGGAACATGCTCAGAAATGGTGAAATGGCTGTCTCAAGGATAACATAATGTGTGAGTGAAAATGGTCATGGAATCATTGACTGGATAACTAAGTGTAGGAAGGAATCACTGTGTTACTCATCGTGAAAGTGATGGTGAGAATGATGGTCAATCTTCCGGTAAGAAAAATCCCTGTGAAAAGTGACCAAATCAGCTAAGTCCCCCACGACATGAATGCATGTCCCCAACTTGACACTTGTCATATCGAAAGTTACTTTGGTCCATTTGTCCCCAAATTTAGAACTTAGGATAAAATAATTATCATACTTTATACTTTAGGAAATATTAATATAATATTCCCTTGACTTCCCCCCCT
>JASDQU010102289.1:125962-142425 GCA_032191745.1 Picea mariana
TCAGTTGTTATTGAGCTTAACAATTTTAAGTCTATTAATACATTCTTAATATTTCTTCAAGTGGTCATCAACATTATACAACATATGGACAATAAAAGTAATGAGCATCAATCACACATAAGGTATACACAGAGACATATTTTCACGAGGAAACCCATAAAGGGAGAAAACCTCTTCTTCTTCTAAATGATAGGAAGTATTTTAAGTTCTGTACATCATCTATAATTGAGCACCAACTCAATGTGAGGCTGCTACCTCTGTTTTTCAAGCTACAACTTGCTGAGAGCACCAACTCTCTGTTTTTCTCCAACACCCACTAGAAGGAAGCACCAACTCCTTGGTTTCTCTAACACCAACTAGAAGGAAGCACCAACTCCTTGGTTTCTCTAACACCAACTAGAAGGAAGCACCAACTCCCTGTGTTCAAGCACCCACTTGAACCTCTGAGGAAAACAGTCCTCCCTAGAACCTCCCAACCACCCTGAAATATGAAATGAATAATTAAACAACCAACTACATAGATAAATTGATTCTTACCACTTCTTCTCTGTTGTGTAAATCTGGTTTTCTTAACTGTTCTGCAATTATTCTATTCCTTTGTTTATTCTGCAATTCTGATCTGTTTCAACTTGTTCTGTCATTTTTCTCTACTTCAGGTCTATTCCTCATCTATTACTCTTCTCCGAGTTTTATCTCACACTGTGCACATTTTTTAGTCTCACACTGCGCATACTCTGATTTTCCCTTTCTCACAGTTTAATTAATTTTTTGTCCAGAACGACCAACCATGCACAGTCTATCTCTTCTTCATTTATGCACAGCACCCACAAGCGTTACACTTAGCATCTTCTTCAGAAAAAGAAAAACCATCTAAGCAACTGAAACGCCAACTGATCAAGAATCATGACTTATTTTAGCTAACAGATTCGTAACTGATGATTTAACTGTGAGAGAGAACAAAATCCCTCCGATCATATTCAAGTTTATCTGCACCGTTTGATGAACTTTATTAATCTTTCCTTTAAATTAGTTTTTGACATTTCAGAATTCCTGTGGCCAAGTGTCTCGACACTTCATGTAGCGATCTCCGAAATTCTGATATAGAGCTTTTCTGCCCTAGCTCCTTCCACTATATGACCATGGCCATGACCAAGCGCTTATGCAAAAAATGCTTTTCGCAAATTCACATCTCCTGAATATGGAGATGAGGCATCTCGAATATCCAAGTCACGATCCTCAAAACCCCGAAATGGAGCTTATCAAAACTAACTCCTTCCCTTCTTGTGACCACCGGCGGTGACCATACGCTATAATAAAAAGGCGCTTCACGAGTTTATAAACTTCATCTGATCGACGATTGAAATATCCATAGATATGACGGTCCAGATCTTATCGCGATCTTGCATCTCGCAAGTTTGGATATGAGGCATCTCGACTCTCCAAGTCGCAATCCCCAAAACCACGAAATGGAGCTTATCAGAACTGACTCCTTCCCTTTTCGTCACCACCGACGGTGACCATAGGCTATGCCAAAAGGCACTTCGTGAGTTTAAAAACTTCTTCTGATTGTCAGTTGAAATCTCCATCNATAGGCTATGCCAAAAGGCACTTCGCGAGTTTAAAAACTTCTTCTGATTGTCAGTTGAAATCTCCATAGATCCGACAATCCAGATCTTATCGTGATCTCACATCTCACGAGTTTGGAGGTTATGTTTCTTGCCTCTCCAAGTCGTGATAGGCGAAGCTTCGAGATGGATCCGGATCAATGGTTCAGATCACACCTTGATCTGATGGCTGCGATTAAATAATAATTTCGAATCTCGTGAGTTCGGTGATTATGTTTCTTGCCTCTCCAAGTCACGATAGGCTAAGCTCTGAGATGGAGCTCAGATCAATGGTCCAGAACAAACCTCAAACTGACGGCTGCGATTAAATCACAATTTTGCATATTGCGATTTCAGCGTTTATGTTTCTTTCCTCTCCAAGTTGCGATTTTCAAAACTCCGAAATGGCGTGGGATCAATGGTCCACGATCTCGATAAATCTATGGTCCATATCTTATCGTGAATTCACATCTCATGATTCCTTTGATGGAAGTTCTTGTCACTCCAATGCACGATAGGCGAAACTCCGAAATAGAGATTAGATCAACAATCCACATCTTTTGGTGTATTGATGGTCAGGAACTTTTCGTGATTTTGCAAACTCGCTTCACCTTTCACTTTTAAAGATCATGTAGATTCTCCTATATCCTACGATGGTCAATCCTCACGCTCGGATCTAACGCCCAATATCTATTCTCCATATCTATGTTCTCTTGTTGTTTATATTTAGATTTGACAGTAATCGAGAATTCTGAATTGTTGATCCAACGATCACTATTGCTGCTGATCATGTTGATCTTTGCCATCGCTATGCTTGCCAACAATCCTTTGCATGCTTATTCGAATCTTCTCTGCAGCGTCTATCTTCATTGTTGTTCTTGCCATCAATGACAAGCATTCGTTGTCTATTAAATATTTTCCAACATAGTTTCTTTCATGATCCTTCAACTTCCTTGATTCATAACATATGACAACCCCATTTTGACTGAGGACTCCACCAAGTCCTTTGTTACATGCATCGGTGCATATGATGAAGTCTTCATCTGAGTCTACGATCCTTAAAATTGGAGCACTTGTCAATAATTGTTTCAAGTGTTGGAAACTCTTCTCACAATACAATGTCCACTGAAACTTCACTCCCTTTCTTTGCAAATAAGTGATTGGGTGTGCAATCTTTGAGAATCCTTTAATAAATCTTTTGTAGTATCCTGCAAGACCCATGAATGATCTCACCTCTGTCACATTCTTCGGTGTTAACCATTCTCTAATGGACTATATCTTCTCAGGATCCACTACTATCCCATCCTTTGAAATGATATGCCCCAAATAATGAATCTGTTTATGGTAAAATGAGCACTTTCTCAATTTGGCATATAACTGACATTCCCTTAATACTTGCAACACCATCCTAAAATGATGCTCATGCTCTTCCTCTGACTTGGAATATATAAGAATGTCATCCAAAAAGAGAATGAAAAACTTGTCCAAATACTCTCGGAAAACACCATTCATTAAGCACATGAAAAAAACTGGTGCATTTGAAAACCCAAATGGCACCACTGTGAAGTCATAATGACCATACCTTGTCCTGAAGGCAGTCTTGCTGATATATTCTTCTTTAATCCTTACCTTATGGTATCTTGATCTGAGATCTATCTTTGAAAATATCTTTGCATCCTTCAATTGATCAAAGAGGTCATCAATCCTTGGCAGAGGATACTTATTCTTAACAATCACTTTATTCAACCATCTGAAGTCAATGCACAACCTTAGTGTTACATCTTTTTTTCTCACAAACAAGACTGGGGCACCCCAAGGTGACACGCTTGGGCATATATACCCCTTCTTCAGAATTTCTTCAAGCTAGATTTGCAACTCCTTCAATTATGGCGTACTCATTCTGTAAGGAGTCTTTGATACTGGCGCTGCTCCAGGAATCAAATTTATATAGAAATCAATGTATCTCCTTGGGGTTAGTCCGGGTGCCTCCGTGAAAACATCTTCAAAATATTCCAGGACTGCATAATCTTCCAAATTTGGCACCTTATCTCTAGGTGTCTCGACCAAATGAGCTGCAATTATTTGACATCCTTTTATGTAACATTTCTTCAGCTGCAACACTGAAATCTCTCTAATGGTTACTACCCTGGGAATTCCCTTTACCTTCCTTAGTTTCCCTTCCTCATCCAGGCAAGTAAATGCTTTGTTATGAAATTCTAAGAGAGTGTGATGTTGGTCCAACCAATCCATCCCAATTAGACAGTCATAGGAACCTAAAGGAAATATGTTTAAATATGCCTTGGTGTTCAGTCCATTCATGTATATGAGGCATGAATTAACTATCTCATTAAATTTTCTTCTGGCTCCTGTAGCCAGTTGCACCAACTAGGATTTCCCATGCTTTCTTCTTGGTAATTGCAAACTTTCCACCATCTTAGGGTCTATATAACTATGACTAGCTCCTGAATCAATTAAAATACCAATGGTTTGGTTGTTGATCATACCTTCCACTTCAATCATGTGGGACTGATACTTTGCTTGCTTGTTTTCTAGGGCTGCATAAATCCTTGGCACATATCTGCCCATGTCCCCCACTATTTCAGCTTGTTGTACATTGGGAGAAACCCTACCTTTTTCACCTCTGCAAGGACAATTTCTGAACCTATGGTCTCCTTTACAACCCCAACTTTGCATAGGTGGCTTCCTTGGCCCTGGACTCCCTGTGTCAATCATTCTGGGTTCTTTAGGCGTTCGTTGTCCTTGTGGATTATTTATGAAGAATGGTGGCTTAGCTCCCTTCTTCCTCTGATCCATCTTGAATTTCTTATTGTCTTCCCAAGCCTTTTGGAAAGATGGCCTTGCTTTCTGCTAATCATATAGGCATTTATCTCTTCTTATGGTCTCTTCTAGTGTCTTGGGATCATCATACTATATTTTTTCACTGATGAACGATGGAAATCCACTCAAATACCTTTGAATTTTCACTGTCTCATCTTTGATGAAAGAGACATACTTCAACAATTCCATAAACCTTCTCTCATATTCATATATGGTCATACTTACAAGCTTGAGTTCAAAGAACTCTTTCATTTTCTTGTCATAGTATCTCTTAGTCAAGTACTTCTTCTCAAAATACTTCTTTAATTCCCTCCAAGTAACACTTTTCTCTACAATGTGTTGCACCTGCACAAGTTGATCCCAACACATGGAGGCCTTTCCTTTGAGTTGATAGATAGCAATTCTACGTTCTGCATGAGAAGAATAATTATGCAATTGAAAATACTTTCTCATGCCCATCAACCATGTTTTTGCATCTTCATCCTTCTTGTGCTCACCATCAAATGTAGGAGGTTTGATTTTGTTCATTTCTCCTCATAGCTCATCCACCCCAGATCTCTTGTACCTTCTGACAAGGGATAAACTTGAGATGTTGCCTGCTCTCTTATTGGAATGCCTTGGGGAATGATGGTGATGTCTACTAACACTTTTTTCTTTTCTTTTCTCCTCTGAAGGCTTGTGACTTCCAGATTTCCTTGAGCTACTCTCCTTAACCAATTTCTTTTCTATTATGTTCAAGCCCTCCAATAACTTCATGTTGAAGTCATCCTTCTTCTCTTTGGATTTCATAAGCCTTTCATTATCAACTTTATGTCTTTGGAAATCCTTCTGCAAATTCTTAATGGTCTCAACCATATTCATATTTTCATTCCTTTCTTCTCCATGTCCATTGGAGTTCGTTCCTTCAATGACCAAATGGACATCCACCCCTCTGCTCTCATCTTGCTGACTATAATTCCCCTGTGCTTCTTCCATTCCTATGGAATCCACACTAGTATGATCTAATCTAGTTTTTAATTCTTCAAAACGTGTAGCCATCGAAACTTATTAGGCTAACAATTCAATAATTCATGAAAATATGCACCATTTTGGTTCAATATATACATCATAATTATCTCTCCCAATTTCCTGGTGTTATCACCATGACAATTCTAGATAAGACCCAAGTCTCGAAAACATAGATATGCAGGGCCTTCAGAGATACATCTATGCAAGAAGGTGGTTTGCCAAAACCACTTTCGCCAAGACGTGGTATCACGTGTCTCAACATGTCAAATCCACTGCTCATGGAGCGGGCGACGACTAGTTAGATCACCCTGCTTCACTTGTTCGGTACTTTGTAGCCATGTGACATCAGTTGACTGCCTCCATGTAATGAACTCAAAAGATAATCATTCGAAATGGATTACCCGAGCATGGAAACCCAACACTCTTGTGCATAATCCGTCTGCACTTCATAATTGGAATTCTATAATTACCAATCCCCAAGTATGAAGGTATCTACATATCCATAATCGAAGCAATGTCCAAAATGCTCAAATTTTTTCTCTCTGTAAAATCATTTTGGTATCCACAACCTGAGATACATGGACAAGGCTAAATCGAGTGAGACTAGTTATTTGAGCAACATGCTAGACTTTCCTGTGAATAAGGAGGAAAGGGTCCTTGCACATATTCTAGCAACTAAATTACACATAGATCCGGCTATAGACTTGTGGTTGGAAGTCAGGCTAAATCCCACTATGAAGGATTTAGTCATCAACAGGCCAGGTGCTAAGAAGAAAAGGATAAAGTGGCAGAAGAAGGAGGAATCTACGACTGAAGCCCTGAAAGTGTTGGAGAGAATCAACCAGTTTGGTTAGATTCTTTAAAGGAGGAGATCACTAAGTTGAAGTGAGTCTTCAACTAAAATTAATCATGTTTCAGTGAACTTTTGAACATCCGATAGTGAAGGTATGGAGCACTAGATATGATAGGCTTGTTCTTATAGGCCCCTTTTTACAACATGCTAACTATTGTCATCCCCCTTTTGTAATTTTTTGATTAATACGATTATATAAATACAGAAGTGGATTTTAGACTATTTATTACAGATTTCTATCTGGTGGTGTTATGAATCTTATTTTATTTTATAGCATGCTTTTCTTGTAAGCTTATATTTCACTTTCATCTGTTTGAATCGGAGGAATATAAAACTTAGAATTCTTTTTAATTAATGCTTCGATGTGGTTGTGTGTTTCTTTTTCTTCTAATATTATGCAAATTAAACTCAGACTCATCGCCTTCCAAGCGACTTCGCGTGCACTAAACTTCGACCTGTACATTTATATTTATCATGCATAGAAATATCACAAGGTAAAATGCTTTTCCGCGCACCTAAATCTACTGTGCATTTCTTCTCTGTCGCATCGACAACTTGCACGCACTACTTTTGCGTTGTGTGCCAATATCCACTGTGGACAATTTTGGTACCACGCACCGATATTCCACATGCATTTTTCCCTATGCATTGCACCAAGTCAAAGTTCAACATAGTCCATCGCACACAATTATCTATGTGCACTACTGAATACAATGTCATGAGACAACTTATACTCATACTTATGCATGTACCAACAAAAATCCTTTGTGTTAAGCAATACATGCGCACCCCATGTGCACATTACTATGCGTGTGCTCACCATGCAAGGCTAAATTCAACACGTGCATTCGTACATAATAATATTCTGTGCGGTGCCACAATTTACCGCGCACACTTGAACGCCAATGTTTTCCCCGCACGCCTTGCCAAAATTTACCATGCACGCTCGCACGCCAACATTTTCCATGGACGCTCCATCACTCAAATTTTGGTCACTTCAAAGTTACTCTTCTTTGAATATTCACTTCAACGGAACCCCTCTGGCCCATCCAGGCTCAGTGTTGAACTGAAGCTCTGATACCAATTTGTAAAGTTCCCCCGGCCGCCCGCAGGTCGGGGGATGCTAATCCAGAGAAATCTCTCATGCTCTGACACCAGTTGGTAACATCCTCGACCTTATATAGGATAGACCATGCTACTCTAGGGAATGCTTTCATCTTCTAGCTGCTGAACATACAGTAACATACCCAGTAATCGACTGAGCTATGCCACATAAAATTTCTCTTAAAACTGCATGCAACCTAAACACGTACATAGAGTACTCTTGCAGAAAATTTAAATATAGACATAAAAAAACCATTACATTCTGTAATATATGACTTTATGCTGAAATAAAAGTAACTATAGATATGCAACATATACAGGAAAATACACATAAACATACAGGCAATTATAATCACATATATGATAAACCGTAACATAAGCACATAAATAACAATGCAACATATCATTTTATCACACGATTGGTACTTATATTGGAAATATTGTCACCAACTACATACAGATCGTCCATGAACCTCCCAACCTTAGACTACACTGTTCATCACTCTCAACGGTGAGTCACCCCCGAGCTAGGACTGAAATCCACCCAGGTAAAGGGTTCCTAACCAGGTTAAGGCTCATGAACAACAAGAAAGACTCTGTCTCAGGTGCTCACTCAACTAACAACCTATAGCCTCTCATTCCCCACATGCCTATTCCACCCAAGGAAGTGTGCCCCTTATCTTCTCAATAGTCCCTCGGCTACCCCACTTACCTTCCGAGGCTTCTGCAACAGGCCGGACCAGAAGTCTCAAATCTTTGTAGCTGCAGTTTAGCACCTTCGGGAATCAATCCCCAACAATTCTCATGCTCGAAGAATTTCTCACAGGCCTAACAACACACTTCTTTAATCCTGCTCTAAGCTAACCAGATACAACAACTAGAAAATCTTATGGGAACAGGCTCAGAAATGGTGAAACGACTATCTCAAGGATAACAAAATGCATGAGTGAAAATGATCATGGAATCATTGCTTGGATAACTAAGTGTAGGAAGGAATCATTGTGTTACTCATTGTGAAAGTGATGGTGAGAATGATGGTCAAGCTGCTGGTAAGAAAAATCCCCATGAAAAGTGACCAAACGAGCTAAGTCCCCCCTGATATGAATGCATGTCCCCAACTTGACACTTGTCATATCGGAAGTTACTTTGGTCCACTTGTCCCCAACTTTAGAACTTAGGATAAAATAATTATCCATACTTTATACTTTAGGAAATATTAATATAATATTCCCTTGACTTCCCCCCCCACCCCCCCACCTTTCCCTAACTGGTGAAGTTCGGTCCCCAATCTCTTTTATTGTGGTTAGTCTATGCACCGCGATGTATTTTATATTAATAATGAGTCATGTACAAAGTAGGCGCATTGGCCTTTGAATCTAGGCATTTCGGCATAATACCAAAACACAAGCATCCCAACTTATAATAAATGGCTCACCAGCCTATAACACATATCATATACACGAGGCTCGTTGTCCTCCATACTACACACACCTTAGTTATTGTGCACGGTATTCAGGAATGTGCATACTAAATCATTTTACTACGAGGTTCATGAGCGCACTATGCCACATGATGTGCATTACCAAATGATGTCAAAACAACTCACCAACTTAAGTACACGTATATTACATTTACAATTGTGTTCAGCCAAGGGATATTACATATAACATGGAAGCCATAATAAGAAATGAATATCTGAAATTAATCACAAAGAATCAACAAACCATAACAACAAAGTTGTTAACAGAGTTTGGAAATATTGCCTACATCTCCAGGCCTTTGTCTCAGTGGGTGAGGCTTTCTTATTTCTCTTCAATGCTTCAAAAATACATCAGAAAAGTGTTAATTGGATTACAATATGGTCTAGATTTATTCTTCTCAACCTCAAGAACCCAACATAACTGACGACACTGAAAATGGTTGAGCGAAGCTCTTGGAATTGGCCCGCAAAGTTCCTCTCCTCAATGGCTTCCCTACATAAAAATGACTTTGGATTCACAATTCTACAACATTTCTCCTCTTCTAAATCTATCCCAAGTTTCCAAGAACCCTTGGTTTATATATATTTGGAGTGGGCATCATTCTCCCAACTTCCTCCCAATATATGGCCTCAAATCGGGCTCTAGATCTCTCAAAAATGGCCAAAATCCATTACAAATAGGCAAAAATCAGCATAAAAATTGTATAATAAGGTTAAAACTCAAATTTGGGAAAATGTAGCCATGCAACCCCCTTTTATTTCTGGCTCCTAGTCGCATGGGGTATGTCCATGTGTCCTTAGGATAGTCCTAGTGCGTTGGCCCCTCTCGTATTTTCTCTTGGTCTTATGGCTGGGCCATATGGTCATGCCCACTTTGTTGTAGCCCCTGGTCTTCAACCCCTAGTTGGTCGGGGCTGGCCCTTGCTAACCAGGGATTATCCCAAAATCCACACCACATGCTAATTGAAAACAAATTCATTGGTTTATAGTTAAGCTCTTCCACATAGTCTGACTAGTCCTCCTTCTTACCTAAAGTCTCTAGTGCCTACAGAGGTCGTGGGATCAAATCCCCCTGAGCCATACTTTTTTTTAAAATTAGCCGTCCTTGGAAAAATCTGGGGTGCCATGTGGCACCCTGTGATTGGACCACATGTCGCCTTGGGATTGGCCCGTACTATCTAGTCACCAACATAGTCAACATATAGTCAATGAGACACATCATAATCATACATCCCATTCAGCTACCATGTCATCTTTCGTATAACCATGTCACCTGCACAGTCACTTGCCACATCACCTGTTGTATAGCCATGTGTCGTGCCACGTCACGTTGTATTGCAAAGTCATCCTGCCACATCGACAACCGTACATCCTAATTGTCATCAGTACTGCCACATGTTATCCTATCATTGGGCCACGTCATGTACCGACTACCACGTGTCATATGTACAGTGCCACCTGCCAAATCCATACAGGTGCCAACTCAGCCCAAAAACGTCGAATTTGAGTGACATGTGTCACCTCCTGGTGATGCCACATCAGCATGATGAACTCATCATGAATTCATCTTGGTATCATCCTGACATCACTTTTCGTACTACTGATGTCATCATTGACTTTGACTATTGACTTTGACCAATTAACTTTTTGCTTGTTTGGGAATTCATTCAAAAGGCGATAACTTTCGCATACAATGTCTGTTTGAGGAAAAAAAAATATGGTCGGAATTGTCGCTACGAGATGGACACAATGGATCTGATTTCTCCTGATTACAAGAAATTTTATTTTTAGGCCTTCCTAGATCCATTTTGGATCACGCCTCTCCACTAAGACCTTTTGGTCCTCCAAAAGGGTACTAACCAGTCATCAAGAGCAGGATAGGCCACCCCACTTGTTCTATGTCTTTAAACTCTGTCCTATGCACTTGTATCATCAAGATCAATTGCAAAACAACCATGACAATTGACAACATATTGTTAGCCACTTGTACTCTTTCACATCTTACTGAACCCACTACAATCCATGTTGAGAACATTAGAAATGATAACATCAGAAATATGATTGAAAATGAGATAATATGTTTGTAGTACTTGCACGACATTAGCTTATCTTGAAGAAAAGTCTGATTGAACTTCCATTCTACGATCATCTCATGTTCATGCTTAAGACCAATTGCTTTATTTGGCACAATTATAGGTCTGTTGCTTGCATACGTTGCCTTCCTTAATTGTTCCATTGTTTGTAGAGATTGGTTTTCTTTTAAGTGATGAGTATCTACAATGTATTCATTTCCTTCTTTGATTAAGTGATATTGATTATGTTGCATGTAGAATATTTCTTTGCCATCATACAAATAAGGACTGGCTAAGACCATTCCACATTCATTGAGTGGTACCACATCACACATTACCCCTGTTTGAATCCAATACTACAGTTAATGTCTTTTGACTAGGCCTCAATGTTCTTAAACTTGGCAATAACATTCTTATAGATCCTTATTTCAGTTTCTCTCAACTCGAAAGGCACTTTTATCTCTTCCAACTTATTCCAAAGATTTTTCCTGGGAATCATGTCAAAATCTTTTCTAAAGTCAACAACAAAAAAAAGAGGTTGGTTTTGTTATTGTGGAACTCCTCTGCATTGATCCTAAAGGTAACAATATGGTACAATGTTGAATGATATCTTCTAAACCTAGACTAGCCTTTATCTCTTTTACCATGAATTTCTATCGAAAGGCTAATCTTATTTTCCAAAATAACTCCATAGAGCTTGGCTAAAATCGGGCTAATCATAACGGTCCTATAATTAGAGAGAATGTTTCTATTCCCATTTTCAAAAATAATAACAATGACTCTTTGCATCTAGCGTTTAGGGAATCCTTTCTTGACTTCTAAACTAAAGATCTTGTGTATGTGAGGGATGAGGATAGGCGCTCCGATTTTAAAATTTTCATCTTGGTAGTATTCAATGTCATTAGCTTTCCCATTTGCAAGTCGCTTAACCCAGAACTCTATGCCATCCAAAGAAAAAACGTCACCCCTTTAAATACAATATGAATGGACTCCATCGCATCATGGAACTCATAATTAATTTTAAGGTAGCAATTCCATTCCCTTAATGATCCGAAAATGATCTTTTAAGACTATGGTTAAGTTTTAAAGCATGAGTTCATTAACCATTTAGGAATTGAGGAAAGATGAAGAAATTAATGATATAACATGGAAACCATAATAATAAATGAATATTTGAAAGTAAGCACAAATAATCAACAAACCATAACAACAAAGTTGTTAACGGAGTTCGGCAAGATTGCCTATGTCTCCGGGATTTTGTCTCAATGGGTGAGGCTTTATTATTTATATTAAATGCTTCAAAAGTACATCAGAAAAGTGTTAATTGGATTACAAGATGATTTGGCTTTGTTATTCTTGACATCAAGAACCAAACATAACTGACGACACTGAAAATGGTTGAGCGAAGCTCCTGGAATTTTCCCACAAAGTTCCTCTCCTCAATGGCTTCCGTACATAAAAATGACTTTGGCTTCACAATTCTACCACATTTCTCCTCTTTTGAACTTGTCCTAGGTTTCCAAGAATGCTTGGTTTATATAGATTTGGAGTGGGCACCATTCTCCCAACTTCCTTCCAAGACCTGGCCTCAAATCCGGCTCCAGATCTCCCAAAAATGGCCAAAATCCATTACAAACAAACTAAAATGAGCATAAAAATTATATAATAAGGATAAAAACCCAAATTCGGGCAACAGGAGTGCAACCCCTTTTTTTCTGGCTCCTGGTTGCATGGGGCATGGCCATGTCTCTTTGGGCTAGTCCTAGCGCATTGGCCCCTCTGGTCTTTTCTCCTTGTCTTATGGAATGGGACATATGGTCATGCCCTAAGTCTCCACATGCCCACTTTGTTGTAGCCCCTGGTATTCAACCCCTAGTCGGTCGGGTTTGGTCCCCGCCAACCAGGGCTTATCCCAAAATCCACACCACATGCTAATTGAAAATCAAATTCATTGGTTTATAGTTAATCTCTTCCACATAGTCCGACTGGTCTTCCTTCTTACCTGAAGTCTCTAGCACCTATGGAGGTCACAGGATCAAATCCCCTAGAGCCATAACAAATTTTTAAGCTATCCGTCCTTGGAAAAATTTGGGGTGCCATGTGGAACCCTGTGATTGGGCCACGTGTCACCTCGAGATTGGCCCATACTGTCCAGTAACCATCATAGTCAACATATAGTCAACAAGCCACATCATCATCGTACAACCTAGTTAGCTTCCATGTCATCTTCCATACAACCACATCATCTGCATAGTCGCTTTCCACATCACCTGTCATACAACCATGTGTCGTGCCACCTCACATCGTACTGCATGGTCATCCTGCCACGTCAGAATTTGTACAACCCAATTGTCATCTGTACTACCATGTATCATCCTATCATTGGTCCACGTCATGTACGGACTGCCACGTGTCATCCGTACAATGCCATGTGTCAAATCTGTACAGGTGCCAACTCAGCCCAAAAATGTCAAATTTGAGTGACACATGTCACCTCTTGGTGATGCCACATTAGCATGATGAATTCATCATGACATCATCCTGATGTCACCTATCGTACTACTAACGTCAGCATTGACTTTGACCAATTGAATTTTTGCCTGTTTGGGAATTTGGTCAAACCAATTGTTGTAATTTTAGACTCATCACCTGAATCCGATCCCAAGTCTGTTGGTCGTGTTTCTACTGCAACTGTTTGTCTCCCTTTCCTTTCTTTGAACCACTTCGGTCTCTTCTCGGGATGCAATTTCTAGTAATGGTCATCATCATGCCCTTGTTTCTTGCAATGCTTGCAAGAGAGCTTCTATTCCCTTCTTGTCACTGAATTCGCTTTCTTTCCATTCCCCTTTCTTTTTTCCTCTTTCCTTGAAGATGATTCCCTTGATACACCAACTCTTATTTTCCCTGCCTCAATGTATGTTGCTTGAACAAAAACCTCATCAATATTAGTAGGCCCAAACATAAATACAGTGTTATGAATATGTGCAGGTAAACCTCATATATACTTCATAAGAGTTTCTTGGGTATGTAATGGAATGTCTAACATTAATGTCATCTTACAAAATTCATTTGCGTATTCTTGCAACGTTTGTCCTTTTCTTAGTTTAATGCCTTTCCATTCAATTAAATCCTTCTCTTTGTAACATAAATGATAAAATTGATTTTTAAGTGCAGAAACAAAACTTTTCCATGATGGAAATACATTACCCACTTGTTGCGTGACATTTTTCAACTTTCTTTGCCACTAGATGAGTGTTGTGCTTGCAAGTCGAAGCGATGCCAATTTTATTTGAGTTGCCTCATCCTTGATTTGTTGCACATTGCAATAAACTTCCATCTGTCTAACCCAATTATCAAGCCTCTCTACATTGACTTCACCATCATACACGAGTAATTCAAACTTCACATCAAGCTTAAGTAAATACATATCATGTTTATGGGAATGTTTTCTTGCGGTGGATTTGGAACTTGTACTTGAAGAAGAATAAGTTGATGAAGAAGAAGGAGGTGAAGGAGGAGGTTTAGGAGGATCCTCTCCTTCTTCACTTTTTGATTTTGAATATTCACCTAGAATTAGTCTCTTCCTCTCCAATTAATGATAATATAAAACCTTTACCATCTTTGACATGGCAAAGAAGCTCTTTTGAAACTCCATCTCGTTGTGAGAAATTCCCTCTTCCGATGCCATATTGTCACTTTGAGAAGTGCTATTTTTTGATCCAGTCTCATGATTCTCTTTGAAAATCTTGCCTTCACCATGATTCATCTTTTCCCTGTTAATCATGCAAACTCAAAAACCAACTGTCAACCTACTTTGATACCACTTGATCTAAAAATTATCTTTTAAGATTATGGTTAAGTTTTAAATCATGAGTTCATTAACCATTTATGAATTGAAGAAAGAGGAATAAATTAATGACTTAATATGGAAACCATAATAAGAAATGCAGATCTGAAAGTAAGAAAAAATAATCAACAAACCATAACAATAAAGTTGTTAACAAAGTTCGACAAGATTGCCTATGTCTCTAGGCCTTGGTCTCGATGGGTGAGGCTTTCTTATTTCTCTTAAATGCTTCAAAAGTACATCAAAAAAATGTTAATTGGATTACAAGCTAGTTTGGCATTTTTATTCTCGACCTCAAGAACCCAACACAACTGATGACACTGAAAACGATAGAGCGAAGCTCTCGGAATTGGCCTACAAAGTTCCTCTCCTCAATGGATTCCCTTCATAAAAATGACTTTGGCTTCACAATTCTACAAAATTTCTCCTCTTATGAACCTATCCCAAGTTGCCAAGAACCCTTGGTCTATATAGATTTGGAGTGGGCATCATTCTCCCAAATTCCTCCCAATATCTAGCCTCAGATCGCGCTCCAAATCTCCCAAAAATGGCCAAAATCCATTGCAAATAGGATAAAATCAGCATAAACATTATATAATAAGGTTAAAAACCCAAATTTGGGAAAATGTAGGTGTGCAACCCTTTTTTTTTCTAGCTCCTAGTCACATGGGGCATGGCCATGTGTCCTTGGTCTAGTCCTAGTGCATTGGCCCCTCTAGCCCTTGGTCTTGGTCTTATGGCTTGGGCCATATGGTCACGCCCTAAGTCTCCACACACCCACTTTGTTGTAGCCACACACCCACTTTGTTGTAGCTCCTGTTCGGTCGAGGCTAGCCCCTATCGACCGAGGCTTATCCCGAAATCTGCACCACATGCTAATTGAAAACCAAATTCGTTGCTTTATAGTTAAGCTCTGCCATGTAGTCTGACCAATCCTCCTGCTTACCCGAAGTCTCTAGCACCTACGGAGGTCACAGGATTTAATCCCTCAGAGCCATAATTTTTTTTAAAACTAGTTGTCCTTGGCAAAATCCAGGGTTCCATGTGGCACCCTGTGATTGGGCCACGTTTCACCTCGAGATTGGCTTGTATGGTTCAATCACCATCAAAGTTAGTGTACATTCAATGATCCATGTCATTGTTGTATAGTCTAGTCAGCTACCACATCATCTTTCGTATGACCACATAACTTGCCACATCACCTGTCATACAACCATGTGTTGTGCCACATCATGTCCGTACTTCATAGTCATGCTGCCACATTAGCATCCGTACAACCCAGATCTCATTCGTACTGCCATGTGTCAACATATCATTGGGACATGTCATGTATGGACTTCCATGTGTCATTCATACAGTACCACATGTCAAATTCGTATAGGTGCCAACTTAGCCAAAAAACGTTGAATTTGAGTGACACGTGTCACCTCCTGGTGAAGTCAGATCATCATGATGTTATAATAATGACATCATGCTAACATCACCTGTCGTACTACTAACGTCAGCGTTGAATTTTACTATTTACTTTGACGAGATGACTTTTTGCATGTTTGGGAATTTGGTCAAAACACAATAACTTTAGCATAAAGTATCTGTTTGAGGAAAAAAATATATGGTCGGAAAAAGCACGACGAGATGGATTAATACAAAACTATTT
>JASDQU010102289.1:142605-160335 GCA_032191745.1 Picea mariana
TTTTATATAAATGTATTTGCATGAAGATGATGATAATGTGTTCACACATGAACATGCACTTGTTCATGAGCTTCAAGCCTCATCATTCATCTAATTCTCATGAAGGTTGTTAACTAACTAGGTGTTCTTAAGAACATGTGTTAAGGTGCTTACATTCCTAAGAATGTATCCTCTAACAACCATGAAGTTTGTTAACTCAGTGTTAACTAGATGTTCTTAAGAACATGTGTTAATTTTTGTACATTCCTAAGAATGTGCCCACACACATTCCTATAATGTTAATTTTGGAAAAGGTTATGATTTATTTTCAAAATCATTGTAGGACTCTACTAAGGTGATCATTAATTGGTTCCAAGTAAATATTTCATTGAATTTGATTTTTTTTAAATTTCATAATTTTTTTAAATATAAAAAAATGACTAAAAAAATTCCCTTATTAAAATGTAGCATACTTAATTAAAATTCATCATACTTAATTAACATGGAGCATGCACTTGAAGAAAAACCAAACCCAACATCACCAAACACCAACCTAAAATCAAGAAACAAAAACATTGAAATTGATTTAGGGTTGAGGTCATTAAGAACCATTATACAAGACTTAAGAAATACTATAAAACCCCCATCTATTTTCACTAGCCAGATGTGTCTTTCATTATCCACATCCCTAATATCATTGTTACTTCTATTGCAAATTCCCAATGCCACTTAACACACTTTTATTATTATTTAGGGATAGAATGTTTGGAAAGTTTAGGACGAGTCTAGAAAAAAACCAAGTTAGATACCTTAATGTTTAAAAACAACATTTGATGACATTGTTTATTGACCCTAGAAATGGAACATACCCTGTAGTCACAAATAATTGCATTTTTATGGATTGGTGCACCTACCAAGCATTTGTAAACAGTTGGATGGATAAGTGTTTCATGGTATTTGAAAACGCTCCATGCAATAATAGGGAGGTGACTTTGTATTTCCTTAGGAAATTATGGGTTGATTGTTTTTAGGTCACCATGTCAACTAATTTGACATTACTGAATTCCACCTCCCATTAAAGAAAACATTAGCTAATAGTAAGAGGTCCACTAGACCTTTACCAATCTTATGGATTGAATCTAGAGCACCATGAATTTTCTGTCCATTATTCACACTGGCTAGACCTAGAATTCTCCCTCATGCTTGACCTAGATCAGAGTCCAATCAATTACATGGTTAGGATAAAACACATGCCATTTAATCAAAGATGCATGAAATACATTATGTACGCATATGGATTTAGGAAATGCAATCATGTATGCAACATGACCAATATTCTCTGGGATTATAAATGCTCCAAAATTTCTTGCTGCAGGTTTTTGGAAGCTTCCTAATTTCAATGAACTCTTCTTAGAATGCACTTTCAACAATACATTCTTGCCCACTTTGAGTTCTCTATGTGTTCTTCCCTTGTCTGCATAACATTTTTTCTTGTCTTGTGCAACCTTCAAATTTTGTTTCATTTTCACCATTTTTTCTTCCATTTCCTTGAGAAACTTTGTCATAGTGATGGCTCTATTAGTCGGGTTTTCCAAACTCACAATTGTGTTGAACTTTCTGTCATACAATGCTTCAAATGGGGTCATCTTTAAATATGCATGATACTCCTTATTATAAGAAAATTAAACTAAATGTAGATAATATTCCGATTTTGATGGTTTATCCATGACATACATCATCAACATAACCTCAATTACCTGATTGTCCCTCTCTATTTTCCCATCTGATTCTGGGTGATATTGATCCTGATTATTTTGAGCATGAAATGAGAGTGAAGATATAATAAATAAATATACTCTCATATTACAAGAGATCCAATAATGTAACACACACACACACACACACACACACACACACACACACACACACACACACACACACACACACACACACANTAACACACACACACACACACACACACACACACACACACACACACACACACACACACACACACACACACATAACAAAAGGCACATATATATAGTAATACACAATTTCTATTAGTGAGTGAAATGTACAGAAATGTAAAATTACAAAGTGAAAGACTTGCTAGAATGGTGGAAGCTTATCTCTAAGAAGAGATGTGGCGGATATGCTCATTCACAAGAAGAAGATGATTACAATGAGGCTCGAAAGGGATTTTTAACATAAACGGAGAAACCCTAAATATCCAAAAACCTAGATCCTAGAAGATGAAAATAAAAAAGGTTTGTGACCCCAATGTGGAGATGAAGTGCCAAAAGTCATGTGGGATCCAATGGGGTAAGTTGGTGCAACAAGTTCCCGGGGTCATAACTTTTGCATACAATCTCTATTTTAAGAACACAATATCTTGTTGGAAATATATATATGAGTAATACACATTATGTCATGAAACTCTGACTTCGTTTACAGTTTGGGTGTGGCGAGCTCCAAAAACACTGTTTAGGGCCTCAAAATGGCCCCAAAAGTTTAGGACTCGAAAATCTAGGAAATAACTGCTAATGATGAAAATTGCACGTGGGTCATTTGGAATAGGTGGGTGGCCACCGATATCGATATGGATCAATACTCCCCCCTTGGGAAGTAATGGTATCCATTGCGTTGAGTTTCCATGGGAGATGGGAAAGCGTTTGTTGAATCTGAGCCTTCGTGAGCTGCTTGCCTTACTAGAGATGTTGGACTACTAGGCTTGTGGAAGGCTATCACGAACCTAATGTTGGAGGGGTTGGACCTTGTTAACTAGTCTGACTGCATGAGATGATTATGTGTAGAATGAATCTTTATGCTTTGCTTCATTTTTTCTAACCCGCTTCTGTTAGATAGAGGGGGATAGAACCAAGGCCATAATGCTCATAGTGTCCTTCTATTCACTTCCTTCCTGAATCACAAAGAAGATAAACTTCATCATATGAGAGACAAATTTGATGCACTGTTGTGTCAAAATAGTAGTCAGAACTACCTCTATTATCCTATAGAGATGATCCCCAAGAGTAATAATGACACTACGGGGTAGAGACTCATAAAAAACATGGTGCCTCCACATATATGTCTGGCCCAAAAGAACATCACAGACATTGACGCCATACGAAAGGAGACACTCTTGGCTGACACAAAGATCTCAATCCTAGTGAAGCCACCCAATGTTGTATGACTTTAGGTGTGGTGTTGTTGGAAATCCCAACTGTTTAACAAACTCTCATATGATGGAGTTATTTTGGCTTTCTCTATCAACAATGAAATTCAATGGGATCCCCTTCACCCACATCTATGAATGGAAGAGATGTTCCCCATCTTTAGGATCTACTGGTGTTTCTGATTGGATTGTTGTGGCTATGGCAGTCACAGTGGGGTTTGTGTCAATGATATGTCTCCTTCCATTATTTTCTGAATCAGATTCAGATTCGGGTTTGGATCTTTGTCTTTGATCTTGACCACCAATGATTGTTTTGAGATAAATTCATTGGTGTTGTGCCAGGGTATTTTGTGGAAATCAAACCACTTTCCAATGTCATTCTTTGTCTTTCCCTCACCCTTATTTTCCTGTGTCTTGGATTGGTTTTCGGGAGGATGTTTGTTAGGGACGTCTTTATCATACTTTGGTTGTTGCGGATTTGTAGACCCAGACTCTCATTTGTTCAGGTTCTTAAATTTATGCTTGATTTTGACAACATATTGATAAGAAGCTCCCAGTGATGAGATGTCCAGAAAATCCATTTTGGTTTGCATGTACCTGTGTATATTCCCATGGTATTTTAGAATGAAATGCCACTCAAAATATTTGATACCTAGATTGGTGCACAAGGTATGGAAGGTATTGGTGAACTTCGACACTTCTTGGCCCCTCTCTTGATGCAAAGTGTTCCATCTCATGTAGTGGTCTTCATAGTTGCAAACATGGTAATATTGTTTCTTGACGGAAACTACGAAACATTCCCAGCTGGGTTCGACCTCGAACATTCTAGACTCCTCTATGGAAATTTTCTTGTAGTAAGTTTCCCACCAATGTTTGACATGTGGAAGATCCTTAAGGAGCACGAAGGTGATATTTTCCCTGTCGAAAAAATTGTGCAGAGAGAAATAACCTTCTAGCAGATTTAACCATTTTTCCATAGCATCCACACCTATCTAACCTTCAAATACGAGAATATCAAAATTAATTTCTACATTTAAAGGAGCGGTGCCTCCAAGTGGATTCTTTATGAATATGCATCTGTTGTTATAGGAAATCGTCATAGAATTTGGGAAATATTATCCATCATTTCATCCCTTTGTCGCTTGAGAGCTTTCTACAACAACATATTAATAGAATTTTTTACTCCATTGTTTTTCTTTTCTTCTGCCATGAAGGGTTTCTTGGGTGTGCAAGAGTGATTTTTCTCAAGAGAGACAAGCTTAAGACCCAACCTTCTATACTCAGACCTCGTCGAGGACATGCAATGAAAAATGACCAAGAGAAGCTTACTTTGATGCCACTGATCCAGATTATTTTGAGCACAAAATGAAAGTGGAGATATAATAAAGAAATATACAAAGATATTGCAAGAGATCCAAAAATGTAACATAGATTTATCAGATATATATAAAAAGAGGCATAGATATATTGTAATACACAATTTATATTAGTGAGTGAAATGTACAAAATTGTAAAATTACAGAGTGAAAGACTCGCTAGAATGGTGGTATCTTATCTTTGAGAAGATATGTGGCAGTTATACTCATTTGCAAGAGAAAGATGATTATAATGAGGCTCGAAAATCATTTTTAACATAAATGGAGAAACCTTAAATATCCAAAAACCTAGCCCCCAAAAGATGAAAATCCAAAAGGTTTGTGGCCACAAAGTGGAGATGAAGCGCCAAAAGTCATGTGGGCCCCGATGGGGTAAGATGGAACAACAACTTCTCCTGGTCATAACTTTTGCATACGATCTCTGTTTTAGGCACAAGATATCCCATTGGAAATATTTGTTCGAGGAATACACATTATTCCATCAAACTCCAACTCCATCTACAGTTTGACTGCGACGAACTCCAAAAATGTTGTTTAAGGCCTCAAAATGTCCCTGGAAGTTTACAACTCAGAAATCTAGGAAATAACTTCCAATGATCAAAACTACATGTGAGCCAGTTGGAATAGGTGGGTGGCCACCAATATCCATCTGGATTAGATATGATGTGCTAAAAATAAAAAATTTCCCAAATCTTTTAAATAATCCTTTCCATAAATTTGATGTGAACTTAGGATCTATATCAAAAACAATTTTCTTAGGCACACCATGTAGCTTGGAAATTCCCCTCATGTAAACATTTTCAATGTTATTTTCCTTGTGATTTAGATTAACTAGAATAAAATAGGTAGTCTTATTTAATTTATCCACCACTATGATGATGGAATCATGTTTCTTTACAATCTTAGATAGTTTAGTAATTAAATCAATGGAAACAACTCCCCATTTCCACTTAGGAATGGGAAATTGTTGTAGCAATCTAGTTGGAGGTTTATGCTTAGCTTTTACATTTTCACATTCTATACATCTAGCTATATAATCGTCCACCTCTTTCTTCATTCCTAGCCAAAAGTATTGGCCCTTTACCGCTGCAATTATTTTTTGATATGTCGGGTGCCCAACATAAGGCACATTGTGCATTTCTCTTAGCACTACATTTTTATTTCTTTAGATTTTGGCACATATACCTTTCCCCTGTACATCAGATATCCATCCCCTTTCAATTCATAATCCTTATATTTCTGTTGAAAACTTACCTTGTTGTAATGCCTCTTTTACTTGCAAATAATGTTGATATGAATTTGGCACTTCCAAAATTTTGTCTTTTAAATTAGATATATACATGATAATGATTGTATCATGTGTTTAATTCATTCTCCTATTGAGTGCATCAACCACATTATTTTCCTTACCTTTGATATGTTTTATATTGAAGTCATATTCATTGAGTAATTCCAACCATCTAACTTGTCTGTCATTCAATGCTAGTTATCCAAATAAATATTTCAAATCACTATGGCCTATCCTCAACTAAAATATCTTTCTCATGAGATAATGCCTCCACATATTTAAGGCATGAACTATGGCTTCAAAAACTGATTCATGTGTGGCATAAATCTTCTCATATTATTTCAACATCCTTGATTGATAGCATACCACATGCCCATTTTGTATAAGGACTCCACCAATCCATTCCTTGCATGCATTAGTCCACACAATGAAATCCCATTCCACATCATCAATCTTCAATATTGGTGCATTTTTTTGTAAATTATTCAAATGATGAAAGATTTACTCACATTCTCAAGTCCATTTGAATTTCACACCCTTATTTTGCAAATAAGTGATTGGTTGTGCAATCTTTGAAAAGTCTTTAATAAATCTTCTATAATAACCTACAAGTCCCATGAATGATCTAAATTATGTAACATTATTTGGTGTTGGTCATCCTTTAATTTATTTTATCTTCTCAAAACCAACTGATATCCCTTCATCTAAAATAATGTGGCCCAAATAATGAATCTACCACTGATAGAATGACCAATTTCTCATCTTCGTATAGAACTCATGCTCCCTCAATACTTGTAGCACCATCCTTAAGTGTTTCTCATGCTCCTCCTCTTTATTTGAGAAGATGAGTATATTTTCCAACAAAAAAATAGAAACTTGTCCACATTCTCTCTAAACACTCCATTCATTAGATACATGAAGACAACTGGTGCATTTGACAACCCAAATAGAAAAAATACAATCTCATAATGTCCATATCTTGTTCTGAATGTTGTCTCGGTGATATTTTCCTCTTTTATTCTTACTTGATGATGTTGTAACCTCAAATCAATCTTAGAAAATATCTTTTCAACTTTAAAATTGATCAAATAGATCACAATCCTTGGAAAAGGATATTTTCTTTTTTATGGTAACCTTATTAAATTGTTTGAAATAAATGCACAACCTTAAGGTTCCAAACTTCCTCTTCACAAAGAGAATTTGGGAACCCCAAGTTGACACACTTGAGTGTAGGTACCCCTTCTTAAAAAGTTCTTCAAGATGCATCTGCAACTCCTTTAGCTCTGGTGTGCTCATCCTATAAGGAGTCTTGGACACAGGGGCAACTCTAAGCACTAAATCAATGGAGAAATCAATATCTCTCTTTTGTGGAAACCCTGGTATCTACCCAAATACATTTTAATAATATTTCAATACTATATGGTCTTCAATACTTGGATTTTAATCTTTTTATATCTCTTCCATATGGGCTGCATTAATCTAACATCATTTTTCGAAACTCTTCTTCAAATACATGGCTGAAATTTATCTAAGTGATACTAGCCTTGGAATACCCTAAACTATTCTCAAGATTCCTTTATCATTAATACAAGTGAGTTCCTTATTGAAGCAACCTAGGATAGTATGATTCTTTTCCAACCAACCCATACAAATTGGGAAATCATATGAACCCAAAGTTATGATATTGAAATATTCCTTTGTGTCGAGTCCAATCATGTCCATTGAAAAATCCTTAATCAACGCATTGATTCTTGTCTTAGCTCCTATCGATAGCTGAAGCAACTAAGATTTATCAAGTTTTATTCTTTGCAAATGAAATAAATCAACAATATTATGTTATATGTCTTTATGGATAGCTCCATAATCAACTAAAATGGATATGGGCTGATTATCAATCTTACCTTCAACTTCAATCATATGAATTGGTATTTTACTTGCTTGTTGTCCAAGGTTGCATAAATCCTTAGCATGCTTCTTCCCACGTCCTCAACTATACCATCCTACTAGATATTATGAGCAACTCTTATTATTTCTCCTTTGTGATGGAAATCTATATACAAGTGATCTCCCTCACACCCCCAACATTTTATGGGATGTTGTCTTGGATTTTTTCCTAGACTCTATCATACTGGGCTCCTTTTGTGTTGGAAGTACCTGAGAAATGTTTATAAAATATGGTGCTTTATACCCTTTATTTATTTTTTCAATATCAATTTTCTTCTTGTCATCCCAATCCTTTTAGAAAACTAGGCTTCCTTTATTCTACTCATAAATATGATTTTCTTTCCTTATGAAATCTTCCAAGGTCCTGGGCTCATCAAAATGTATCTTATCACTATAGAAATAAGGTATCCCACTCAAAAGTATTTTAATTTTAAGATTCTCATCTGTTATGAAGCCAACATACTTCAGTAACTCAAGGAACCTCCTCTCATACTTATCCATTTCCCTGCTTCCAAGTTTGAGTTCAAAGAATTATTTCATATTCTTATCATAATAATGACCTGACAAGTATTTATTTTGAAAGTACTTTTTGAACTTCCACCATTATATCCTATTATCATCAATGTTATTTACTATCTTGAGTTGGTCCCACCACATTGATGTTTTTCCTTGAATATGGTAGATTGCAATTCTTTCTTCTACATTTGGTGACTAATTTTGAAATTGGAAGTATTTCCTCATTCCCAAAAAACAAGATTCTACATATCCATATTTCTTATGATCACCATCAAATGTACGAGGCTTAATCTTCCCATCTCTCCTTGTAAATAATCTACCTCGGACCTCTGTTTATGATGTCTGACAGGAGGCAAAACTTGGGATGCTCTATGACTCCCATAATGCATGTTCCCTTGTAGTTGAGTTCTTTTGTGAATGGTGATGATGTATAATATCACTTATAGAGTTCCTATCACCTCTAGCATCCTTCCTTTTGGCATGATATTTGTTCTCTGTTGCTTTCCTTGAATATAATTTTTTATTTATTTGCTTCTGCAACATGTTCAATCTTTGTAAAAATTGAGCATTGATGTGGTTTTTCTTCTCCTGAGATCTTATAATTATCTTATTGTCTATTATACAGCTCAAAACATCTCTTTGTAGTCTTCTCATTATCTACACTAAATCAACTTTTTCTTCTTTTCCTTCTCTATGCCCATTTGACTCAATCCCTCCATTACCCAAGCTGACATACAAACATTTGAGTTTCTCTTCATGGTTGTAATCTATATGAGCATATTCCATATCTCTGGTCCTCATTTCGAATCTACCCTTAATTCTGCAAAATGTGCATGAAAAAAAATTGTTATACAAAAATAAATTGCAATTCTTGAGAATTATGATCTTCACTCTTTGAGGCCACCAGTCATATTCCTTCTTATTGCCTATGAATTTTACTTCTCAAATCACAATTTTGTGTGCATATTTATATTATTCTATCTAATATCTTTCCAATGAATACTTTCTTGTTGAATTATGAGCTCTGAGTAGAAATTTAGTCTTCTGAAATTTGTCAATTTACCCATTTTGTGCACTTTTCTTCCTAGTGCAATTAAACTCAAACACAAACTTTTGTCACCTGTAGAGGTAAATCTATCAACAACCAAGGAAAATTTTGTATGAGTCATTGATAATTTTTATAACATGAGTTCACAACAACTCTCATATTGTTAATGTGATGCTCCAGTGAAAATCTGCAACAATCTAGAAATGAAAATTTTGTCATGTTCACACATTTTCCCAAACTTTGAATTTTTAGCCCAACCGACTATCTCCCAATATGAGCATTTCTGGAAAATATTCGTTAAATAAAAGTCATTTGTCTTGATGATTGCATGAAATTTCGAGTATACAATTTTTTCCATATTTTCCATATGGGAAAATCCACAAAATCCCCCAAAAGTGGCATAGAATAGTGGATTTACCCCTATTTTGGCATATCCACTCCACCCTCAGAATCCAATAAAAAAATTCATTGAGTATTTTAATTTATACTTTTCTATCATTCTATAAAAAAAATATCGGTTATGATTCCCCTACCACTGAGCACGACCCTTCTCTTCAAAAACATCTAATTTTTTTTTTTGGAAAATCGGTGCACAATTATCCAATCACCCTCCAACATTTTTGTAGCCAGTGAAAATACAGACAAAACCAATAAAATTTTATCTTCTTCCGAGTTAAAATTTTTCGATGTGGCATCCTTCCTGACGTGGATATTGATGTGGCATTTTGGGTGCACATGGAACCCTTAGGTGATTCCATGTCAACCCTTTTTCCAACATGGCCCTACCCCGTCAACCTCCAACACTTTCATCCTTCTCTCTCTCATCTTCCCTTATATTTTGTTTTTCCTTTATTTTTATCCTACTAAAATAAATCATGATCCCTACACATACCTCACTATCCACCTGTTTCTCAATATAACCATATATGGAACAAGGGTCCCACCCATATACCATACCTCCACTTGGAGCTTGTCCCTTGGATACCTTGATGGGTGGGTCTTGTCCCACAACCTTTTTCCCTGGGCATACGACTTGCTTGTATGATAGATCATACAATGGAGGAGGAAGAATGTTCAATGCATAAAATTGATATTGGATGTTAAGATGAAAAGGATTTATCAACACAAAAACCTTCAATACAACTAAAAAACCTTGTGTATACATGTTCCTCCCTCATTCAAATCATATCTTTTTGCAATGTTTCCAAACTTGTTTTAAAACCTATGAGTGATCCAGATTAATTTTCAGCACGAAATGAGAGTAGAGATATAATAAAGAAATGCACAGAGATATCGCAGATATCCAATAATATAACATAAATGTATCAGATATGCAACCATAAACACAGAGATACAGTAATACATGATTTATATTAATGAAATAAATGTACAGAGATTATAAAAATATAGAGTGAAAGACTCACTAGAATGGTGGCAACTTATCTTTGAGAAGAGATGTGACGACTACTTGCATTCATGAGAAGATAATTGTTACAATGAGGCTCCAAATTCCTTTTTAACATAAGTAAAATCCAAAACCCTAACCCCGGAAGATGAAAATCCAAAAGGTTTGCGGGCCTCGATGGGGGTAGCTTATACGTTAACTTGCTGAGAGCGTAATTTTTTCATACAATCTCCGTTTGAGGCTCTCGATACACCGTTGGAAAGGTCTAACCAAGAAGAACAATTTTTCGATTGGTCCAAGATAGGGAATATAATTGTCCCCTGGACCAAAAATCCCCAAAACACGTCATTTAGGGCCTCAAAACGGCCCTGAAAGTTTGGAACCCGAAAGACTATTGAAACACTTCCAAGATGGAAAACTATTTTTCGAGCAAGTGGAATAGGTGGGTGGCCACCGATATCCACCTGGATCAATCCTCCCTTCTTTGGAAGAAATGGTCTCCATTGCGTTTAGTTCCCTGGGGAGAGGGGAAAGTGATTGTTCAATCTGAATCTTGGTGAGGTGCTTGCCTTTCTAGAGACGTCGCGTTGCTTGGTTTGTGGAAGGCTTCCACGAACTTGTTGTTGGTAGGTTTGAATCTGTTCAACCAGTCGGCCTACTTGAGATGACTGTGTGAAGAAGGAATTTTTGTTCTTTGCTGCAATCTTGTTGAGCTTCTTTTGTTGGATAGAAGGTGCTTGGTTCAATATTGTAGTGGTTGTAGTATCCTTTTGTTCACCTTTTGAACATATTGTGAAGAAGATGAATTTTGTTGTATGAGATACTACCTTGCGGCATTTTTTAGGTAGAATAGTAGTCAGAACTACCTTTGGTTTTCTGTAGAGATGACCCCCCAAAGAAACAATGACACTGCAGGGTCAAGACTCATAAACAACATGGTGCGTCCACATATATAGTTGGCCCAAGTGATCCAGATGGATATCGGTGGCCACCCACCTTTTCCAACTAGCTCAAAATAGTTTTCTGACAATTTTGGCAATTTACTATTTTTAGCAGTTTTAACTTCCCCGACCATTTTGAGGGCCTAAATGGAAGTTTTTCGGGATTGAGCTCCTCAATGATAGCCAAAGGCATGATGGATCCCCCAAAATGAATCTCCTCGACGATACCTTTCCAATGGGCTATCACAAGCCCAAATAGGGCCCACATGACTTTTGGCAGTTCATCTCCTAGGGTTAGGTTTTTGGATGTCTAGGGTTTTTGGCATTCTTGATTATTGTAAAATGGCCTTCAGAGCCTCATTGTAACCTTATTCTTGCAAATGCATGCTGGCGTCACATCTCTTCTCAGAGATAAGCCACCACCATTCCAGCAAGCTTGTTTCCACTGCATTTTACAGTTTCAACTTATTTCGTTATTAAATAGAAAACCAGTTTTACTGTATCTCTGTTATTTTGAGTTAAGCACCTGTTAATAATCTATATTCATTTTTTTTTGCTCAAAAAAATTGGATTAGTGGTATCAGAGCAGTCTTCTCCTTGTCATCTTAATGCATGTCCCCAACGAGGTCGGAGTACAAAGAGTTGGGTCTTGATCTTGTTTCTCTTGAGAAAAGAAGCTCTCACACGCCCAAGCGACCTCCCATCACAGGAAAAAAGAAAGATGACATGACAAGAGATCCTTTCAAACTCTTGATTGAGGAAGACCTCACGCAACAGAGGAACACGATGATGGATATTTTTGTGCAAATCCTTCAGCGGCTACCAACAAGGGATGCATCTTCTTCAAACAGAGGTGTCGCCCCCTTCAAGGTACAAATAAACTTTGATATTCCTATATTTGAAGGTCAGATAGATGCAGATGTTGTAGATAAGTGGTTGAATCTACTAGAAGGGTATTTTTCTGTCCATAACTTTTCGAATAAAGAAAAGATTACTTTTTCCCTCCTCAAAGTCGTTCCCCATGTCAAATATTGGTGGGAAACTTTCTGTGAGCAAAAGGAAACAGAGGAAACCTCATTATTTTCAGTCACAACCACCTAGGAATCCTTCAGGGATGCTATTAAGGAACACTACTACCCTGTCGGAAGTTATGATGACCTATATACCAAATGGACCACACTGCGGTAAGAAAGAGACCAAGCAGTGCCAGATTTTACAAATGTCTTCCATACCTTGCGCACCAAGTTGGGTATCAAAGATTCAGAGTGACATCTGGTGCTCAAGTATCACAGTGCTCTGCATAGATACATCCAGACCAAAATGGAATTTCTAGACATCTCATCCTTGGGCATGGCCTACCGATATGTCGTCAAAATCGAGCAGAAGCTCAAACAAAAGACGTGGCAATTTGGGCCTGAGAACCCCTCACAACAAAAGACAAAAAAGGGTGGCCCCAACCCACCAAACAAAGGACAAAGCAAAGATGTACAGTATCAAGACAACCAGTCCAAGCCGCAAGCAAAGAAGGACACTGGAAAGACAAAGAAAGATACCAGGAAGTGGTGTGACTTCCATAAGAGCCCTTGGCATAACACTATTGACTACTTCTCAAAGCAGTCCTTGGTGGCCGAAGTGAAAGCCTCTGAATCAGATGCAGATTATGACTCTGAGAGAGAACTAGAAATGGGAAGACATATCATTGATGCAGAACCCAGTGCCACCGTTTCTACCACGAAGCTCCATCATGGTGAACCAGACGAGCTAGAAGAAGGAGAGTGCCTCTTCCATTCACAGATGTGGGTAAAAGGCACCCCACTACACTTCATTGTTCATAGCGGTAGCTAGAAGAACCTCATCTTAGCATAGGTTGTCAAGCGGCTGGCCCTGCCAACAACGCCGCACCCACAACCGTACACCATTGGATGGCTCTGCCATGGAAGCGATCTCCCCATCAGTCAACAATGTCGACTGTTGTATGGCATCAAGCCCTTCAAAGACGAGATATTGTGTGATGTTGCTCCTCTCGAAGTTTGTGATGTTATTTTGGGCCAACCTTATTTATGGAAATGTCATGTTGTATATGAGTCCAGGCCTCGTAGTGTTATTATTACTTTGAACAGGAAATTGTACAGGATACCCGAGGCAGTCCCACTAGTGCTATTTCCTTGATCTCTGCTAAGCAATGCAGGAAGGTCATCTCTCAAATGGGGAAGTTTTTCTTCTTTGTGATTTGCTCTCAGAATAAGAGAAAGATCACAACCACATCCAGGGTCTCTGCAGTCGACCTCTTCACACAGCATAAGCAAGTAGATAAGGCCATGGAAGAATAATAAGATATATTCTCCTCACCTACAAGGGTACCTCTGCACTGCCAGGTCAAGCACCCTATCGATCTGACCCCTGACGCATCGCTACCCAATGGGCTAGTCTATTGTCTCTCTTTGTTAGAGAATGAGGAGATCAAGTGATAGATCCAAGAACTGCTCCACAAGAGGCACATCCGCCCCATCTCATCACCTTGTGAGAGCCCAATCGTGTTGGTACAAAAGAAAGATGGGACCTGGCGACTCTGTATTGATTACCGAGCTCTGAAAAAAATCACGGTCAGAAATCGATACTCAATTCCTCGAATCGATGAACTCCTTGATCAACTGACGGGGGCCAAATACTTCAGTAAGATTGATCAGAAGTCTGGCTACCACCAGGTCCTGATAGAATAGACAAATGTATGGAAGACTGCCTTCAAGTCAAAGGAGGGCCTTTTTGAATGGTTGGTCATGCCCTTTGGTTTGAAAAATTCTCCGTCCACTTTCATGAGGATGATGGACGATATCCTATGACCATTCACCAATACTTTTGTAGTGGTGTATCTGGATGACATTCTAATTTACAACAAGACTTGGGTTGAACACTTGCAACATATTTAGTAGGTTCTGCACACCCTGCGACAGCACAAGCTATATGCCAACTTGGAAAAATTCCCCTTCGGCATGGACATGGTCCATTACCTAGGCTACATCATTGATCAGCATGGCGTACATGTGGATCTAGGCAAGATCCAAGTCATCCATAACTGGCCAGCCCCAACAACACTCACTGAGCTTCGGAGCTTCTTAAGCCTTGCCAATTTCTACCGTAGGTTCGTGTTGGGTTTCTCCCATATTGCATGGGCCCCTAGCCAAATAAACAGGGGTGGTGGTAAGGAAAAATTTGCGTGGGTCCGGTCCCATTAACAATCGTTCGATGATTTGAAGAAGCGCTTGTGCTCAGCCCCAATACTTTCACTATCAAACCTACAACATCCTTTTGAGATTGAGACAAATGCTTCAGAATATGCTCTGGGCAACGTTCTCACTTAGCATGACCACCCTGTGCCCTATCATAGTGAGACACTATCAGATACTGTCCGTAAGTACCCTACTTACGACAAATAAATGTACTCCATTATGCAAGCATGCCGCCAATGGAGACATTACATTCTTGGGAAGGAGACAGTCATCCACACTGATCATAAGCCACTACAGTTCATGCAAACATAGGGAAAATTGTAGAATGACTTCCATCAAAAGTGGTCCACATACTTGCAGCAATTCCACCTCAACATCAAGTATAAAACAGGAAGCACCAATCACGTCGTTGATTGCCTCAGAAGACTACTAGTTGTGACACTCACCATGGTGCTAGACTCTTGCGGCCATGAGACACCTAGATGCCCCCAACTCTATGAGATAGACCCTGACTTTGCCACCACCTACCAAATGTTGTGTGCAAACACAATTGTCGATAATTTCCATCTTCATTATGGGTTGTTGTGTCATCTGGGCCATATCTGTGTTCCATCAACTGAGCGAGTGAAGATGATCTAGAAAGCCCACTATAGTCGGGTGGCAGGACACTTCGGGATCGAAAAGAAAGTGGCAATGCTACAAAAACATTTCTACTGGCCGAAACTTTGATAGGAGGTCAGCAAGTATATCAGGTCCTGCACTGCCTGTGCTATTGCGAAACCGACCACTAAGAAATAGGGTCTGTACACCCCTCTTCCCACTCCTGATAGGCCATGGAAATCCATCTCAATGGACTACATGTTGGGCCTCCCATCCACCAAGCGGGGAAATGACTGTGTTTTTGTGGTTTTTGATCGCTTTTCTAAGATGACGATTCTGGTTGCTTGCAAGAAGAGCATCACAGTGGAGGCCACTGCCAAGCTCTTCTTTGAACGAGTCTGGGTACATTTTGGAATCCCACAAACCATTGTCTCAGATCGGGATAGTCGATTTCTCAACACATTCTGTCAAGCCTCTGGTCACTGTTGGACACTAAGCTCACCAAATCCATGGCCTTCCACTCCCAGACAGATGGCCAAACAAGGGTTGTAAATCGAATGATTGTGCATATCCTTCACATGTATAATTCAAAGAACCCTCGCACATGGGATGAGATCCTTCCCTATGTCTAACATAGCTACAACTGAGCCCTACATAGCTCAACCAACCATAACCCCTTTCAAGTGGGGTTGGGATTCCAACCATTGGGTCCCATAGTTGTTGCACTTCCCCTCACGGTCACCTTGACCAACTCATCTCCTACTCCAACTGAAGCTGAAAAAGCCACCCGGTTCATTGAGCTGATCCATCACATTTGCCAACAGGTTCGAAATATCCTATAGAATTCCAATGACAAGTACAAACAATTCCATGATCAACATCGAGTGCCACATAAGTTTTAGGTGGGTGACAACGTTTGGTTTCACTTGTAGAAAGAATGCCTTACATGACCCCATTGAAATCTTTGCCTACTCTGTTATGGGCCGTACACTATCACCAAGGCTGTGGGGGATAATGCTTTTGAGCTCAACATTCCTCCTTTCATTGGCCTGCACCCAGTGTTCAAGGTGGATCTCCTTCGCCCTTATTTCCCACCATTATTGGACACCTCAGAAGTAGTAGAATAGATAACACCAATAGAGCTCAACCCCAAATGCATACAATAGGCATCCGCTGATCAGATTGTGGACAGACACATCAAGGGCACTCGACAACAAAGGATACAGCTTTATCGAGTCGTCAAAGCAGGGCAACTCCTGCACCAAGGCAAGTGGCTCACTCGAGGCCAAGTTCAGCAGAAATTTCCTCATCTGATGGGGGACCTCAACACAATGGAGACAATTTATTCCTAAGGAGGGAGGATTGATCCATATGTATATCGGTGGCCACTCACCTTTTCCAACTATCTCAAAACAATTTTCTGACAATTTTGGCAATTTACTATTTTTAGCAGTTTTAACTTTCAGGGCCATTTTGATGGCCTAAATGAAGTTTTTTCTGGATTGAGCTCCTCAATGATTTCCAAAGGCATTATTGAGCTCCCAAAATGAATCTCCTTGACAATACCTTTCCAACAGGCTATCACACGCCTAAAACAGAGATCGTATGCAAAAGTTACAACCCCGGGATTCTCTTCCACACTCAGTTATCCAGTCAATGATTCCATGAATATTTCACTCATGCATTTTGTTATTCTTGAGACAACCATTTCACCTTTTCGGAGCCTATTCCCATAGCCCTTTTCGGTTGGTGTACCTGGTTAGCTTGGAGCGGGATTGAAGAAGCGGGTTGTCACGCCTGTGAGCAATTATTTGAGCGAGAGAATTGCTAGGGATTGATTCCTGAAGGTGATAGACTGCAGTTACAAGGCTCCGAGACTTCTGGTATGGCCTGTTGCTGAAGCCCTGGAAGGGAAGTGGGGCAGCCGAGGGACTGTTGAGCAGAGAACGGACACACTTCCTTCTGTGGGATAGGCATGTGGGGAATGAGAGGCTGTAGGTTGTTAGTTGAGTGAGTACCTGAGACAGAGTCTTTCCTGTTGTCCATGAGCCTTAGCCTGGATAGGGACCCTTTACCCTGGGTGGAGTTCTATCCTAGCTCGAGGGTGGCTCATTGTTGATAGTGATGAATAGTGTGGTCTATGGATGGGAGGTTTGTGGACGGTCTATATGCAGTTGGTGACAATATTTTCAAGATAAGTACCAGTTGTATGATAAAAATGATATGTC
>JASDQU010102290.1:28804-51663 GCA_032191745.1 Picea mariana
TTGTTCATTGCTTATTTACTCTGCAGTTATTGGATGGTAATGCTTCATTGATATAACACTTGGATTATATGGTTAAAAAGGATTAAATTACTCTATTACTGATTCACCCCCCCTCTCAGTAATCCAACAGTGAGAGAACCTCTGAGACCAATGGTGCATGCACGGGGTATACCACAAATGTCTTCACAGACAAGGTGACAATTTCCATGACAAGAGAGGCTATTTTCAAATGAGAAAGGCCCCATTTTGGCCATGTAATGATACTGAGCACACACAGGGTATAACCTTCATGGCTCTACCAACCAACTTGATAATGTTGAGATAGGACAGGGTCGAGAAATAACAATCACCTTAAGCAATCCCTTTGGAAAATGACCATCACAACCCACTGTGCAACATTAGTAACATGAACAAACTCATACCCAAGTGAAGAAAGCACAGTGACACAAGGTGTTCAAAACCCCAAAACAACAAAATAATGGATATGGAATACAAAGGCATGGAGACCACCAGCCACTCTAAACCAAATGAAACCCTCCGACTAAAACCAGTAAGGATGACAAAGAGCCTTTATGGTTTCCAATGCTCAGAACGACCAATGCCTATGTGACTTCAAATTTTATTGCAATGAAAACCACCAATGATTCATTCCAAAAAAATATCACCAATTAACACAGTTTCCCAACTCAAGGAAAGCACAAACCAATACATACCGAGCCACTATCTATTTCATAACCAGAGCAAATTCATGGATGTCCAAAAAGACATACCTGTAACCAAGAATTCCTTAAAACGTGAATTGGTTGAGCGGTTCTCCCTCTGCTTGAAAATCGGAGCCTAACCACAACAAACACAATTGAACAATATCCCGACTAGGGTGGCGGCCAACGAAAGAGTAAGGGTGACGTGCAGTAAATGCACATCGCCTCCACCCCCAGTCAGTTAATTTCTTAGTACACGCCAGCCAGCTTCCATTAATTCATTCAAATTAAACCCTGTATCGAAACCACCACCCACTAATTTCCAATAGCGTGACTCATATCACATTCATACATTCCCAACTTATGCCATAACACATATCGACCATATTCCATATAACTCAAAAATCGCATAAATATTACCTTATTTCTAGGATTAACAATCGACCATTTAAATTTCAATGCATGTAGCATAAGAGCATAATTCAATCTCTTCCTTTTTCATTTAGCTTAGGTTGCTTTTATTTCTTTTCAATTTCTTTTAGGTGTTGTTTCTAACCTATTTATTGTGCAGGTGTCATAGTAAGGAATCCATGAACCTACAACAATGATAACAATGGATACATAGGATATCAAAACATGAAATTAGAGCCTAGAGCAAGAGAAACAACACATAGCATGCCTTATCCACCATTCAATTGTCGCAATTAGAACCAACACATAATAAGCCAAATCCATCGCCAATAAAAACAAGATCTCATCAACCATGTAAGCAGTGTTGAGCAGTGGCGTGAACATCAAATAAGAGACATATATTATCTCCCAATCTACAAGGGGGTCCCACCTACTAGTATTATTTATATTGTTAGCTTATAATAATGGGCTTAGCAATACTTTGTGGGAAAAACCTTATTGGCGATTTTAATTGTCAACAAACTGGTGACTCCATAGGGAAATTTGTTTTCAACAGATTTAGAACTCAGAACTCATGGTTTCACGGACCAAGAATAGAAGGTCAAGAACATATAGCCGTGAAGATCATGCAACAAGGGGAAGTGAGTGGATTTAATGGAAAAATGACCGAGAATTTGGGAATAACTCATGAAAAGTGTTAAGTATAAGTGGTTTTACCACTGTATGCATAATCATTCAACCAGAATCTTCTCTTTACTTTAATAAGAAAAATTACAGGTTTTTCTGTTTAAAATCTCAAATGGATGAATAAATGGCAAGAAAAGGCAGGAAATAACCAATCCTTTTATAAGACGGTAGTGGAAATAGATAACAAATTCAAGCGTGCCTTCAGGGAGAACATTGTAACAGCTATATAAGCTTGATTTTTATTGACTAACAATTCCTTGCAGGAGTGTCACTATGGAAGAACTGATCCAATCATCCTATTTTGACCAAATTAACTAGAAGATGGTAGGAAACAAAATCATGACAGAAGTAAATTTGAAAAAATTAAAACAATAGTAATAAAATGACAGAAATGTAAAAGTAGTAGGAAAACTTAAAATGGATAGCATAATTCAAACTACTGTAAGGAAGAAAGAAAATAGCACAAAAAGGAAAGCGGAGCTAGGCTACTAGTATACAGAAAATCCAAATAGCATTAGAACTTTTCACGTTGGTCCCTCGCGATGTTTCAAGCGAGAACCGTTAGTGCTATAGGAAAATTATTTCTTCTATAAATCCTTTAGAATGTAAGAGTTAGTGTCATGGACAAAAGCAATTTTGAAAGGACCTAGAAATAACAATTGGAACTCTGAGGTAATTATCATCCTTTTAACGCATATGATTAGATCATCAAGTTAGATGTGGATGTTGATCAATTCATCAATATTTGTATGGATAGGTCTTTTAAAAGAGGTACTTGCATCAGGTAAGCCAGAAAATAGGCATTTGTAAGTCATGGTACCTCGAATTGAGATAGTAGTAGTTTTATGAACACCTGCCCCTTTTACCTTGATTTTATTGTAACCCAAAAACAATTCAAGTAAGGGCCTCATTTGTGAGCTTACAAATTGTTGCAGAATTATTTCGATATTGAGGGGAGGAGAAGTATTTCTCATAATATCTTGACTAAAAGTGTGAAAATGAATGTAGTTTCTAATATGATCCACGATCTTTGAAACAGGTATACTATTGGAAACCCATTCAGGATAGTCTGGACAAATAATCCCAGCCTTTAAGAAACTTTCCAAATCCTTTTGAAAATTTTCTTTAAATGCAGAGTTAATAGGTATTTTGTTTTGCCTAGATGGTTTCATAGCATGTTGAATAAGAGTAGGATCAAAACCATGAAGATCCTCATAAGACTAAGCAAAAACATTTTGAAATCCACCAAGTAGCTTGGAAAACCTCATTTCTTCTTTATCAGAACATTGGACACTCATTTTAACACTCTTTGAAGATTCAAGTGCCCCAATGTTCAAGGAGATGGTTTCACCCACCTTCTTTCTTGACTCCCCTTCTCTCTTTTTCTCTTTATAGCCTACATCACTCAATGAAAACAAACTCTCAAGGGGAGTTAATCCCTTAGTAATTATGTCGTCTTCTACAGATGTCATTTCCTTGGGATTAAGAGGTTCATCTTGAATGAAAGAACAAATGCTCTCATCGTTAGGGAAGGCCTGCCAAGATTCTACATTGTCTGGGATATGTGAACCATATAGAGAGTGAAAGAAACAATCAAACCTGTGAGGCAAAGGTTGTTGATTAGAAGAATCTTCAAAGACAACTAATCAATCAACCATTGAATTCAAATCCCTCTTAACATGAGTGATGTTGAAATATAGAAGGTTCGAGATAAGTTCCCAAACCATTTGGGTGTATTGTTCCATCAGCTCGTTGCTAGGAGAGCATACCTTACGTATCAGGTTCACAACAATCCCAAAATCTCCAAAAACTGAAAGGTGACCACAACCAAGATTAAGGGTGCTTTCAATGCCTAATAACAAAGATTCAAATTTAGTGACATTGTCTGTACAAGAAAACTCCAACCTGTAAGACAAATTATGATTTTTCCCTACAGGGGAAACCAAGATAATGCCAGCCCCATTGCCTTCATTAGAGAGAAAACCATCAAAGTGTATGTGACACATATCATCATATGAACCGATTTGTTCCAAAGGAATATTATCCTCCTCAGTAAATATGGAATACACTCCTATGTCCTCTTCGATATAGTTTACACTAGATTGCAGAACACTCTCTATGTAGGGTGAAATCCCTCCCTCTCTAAGGACTATAATTTTCTTACAATTCCGAGGAATGGATAATTGCGTCCCGTTGAGTGAGAGTTATCCACCCATTAAGGATTTCCAATCTCTTCCCAAGATAATTGAATAATTTCTTACGGGCATATCAATTACCTGAATGTTAATGGTTGTCCTTATTTTAGGATGAGCGCATAAAACTAAGGTCACATCCTTAATCTCACCTATGGTCGTTTGTTGTAGAATATTATAGGAGAGCATGCTTCTAGAATTTTCATTTGTACAAGAGAAGCCTAGATGTTCCATAATAATCTTCGACATCACACTTGGGCCCGAACTGCCATCAATGGGCGATCTTATCCATAATTTTTACAGAAATATAAAAAGGGGGATTTTTTATAGGGTATTTAAATTTATGTATGCCTACTTTATTTACAGATGAATCATCTTCATTTACCTCTTCAGAGAGGTTGGCCATAATGGAATATTTCCATTCCATGAATTGTTTCAGATGCATCTGTTGTTTAGGGACGACAACCATGTCCAAAAGGTTTGCATCTGCTTTGATGTTGGCCAACTGGTTCAAGATATTGTATTTGGAAGAGGGGAGAGGAGAAGTTGTTCCTTGAATTTCAGGAACCTTAGGAACCTGAACAATAGCAGACGATGAGGATGAGATTGAGCTAGAAGAAATGCGGGGAGGATCAAATTTTACCTTGGGAGCATAGTCTTTGTTCCTAGTATTGATGACCATGACATCTTCTGGCTCTACAAAATCTAGGACAGCAGTAGTAGCTTATGGTATCTTACCAAAGATATTATCTCTGGAACTCTTCTTTACCTCACATGTGGTTTCCTTGTGGTGTTCCTCGCAGAAGTTATGCCATCTTCGAGGCAAGATGGATTTAGAATAAAACTTTGTTTTCAATTGGATTCCTAAAGGGGGGTGCAGAAGAGGATGAAGCTCCAGGGGTGAGAGGTGAGGCTATAACCATTTAAACAAATTCCCCTCAAGAAAAAAAATAAGAACAATAAATTAGCGCCTAAATATTATGGCCCCTATAAGTTTTTGCAAAGGATTGGAAGTATGGCTTACAAATTGGAGTTTCCTCCATCTTCACGTGTGCATCAAGTCTTCCATGTTTCTTTATTAAAAAATTTAATCAACAAAAAGATACCGGTCCAAAATATTTTACCAAAGATTAATGAAGAAAGTAAAATCATACTAGAACTAGAAACAATCCTTGAAACAAGGGTTAAGCAGCTGAGAGATTGATCAATTACTGAGTACCTCGTCAAATGGAAGAACCTACCAATGGAAGAGGTGACACGAGAAGATGATTTCTTCATGCAAAAACACCCACAGTTAGTCAAGTGTTTAGAAGAACGCTTGTTTGAAGGTGAGAGGTGTTGTAACCTAGGTCTTCACCCCTGCCTCTCCTCTCTCTTTTCCCTATGCCTTCATCAATTCTTCCTATTATGGTTGGTTAAGTCAGTTTCCCATTACTGAGTGAACCTGGTTCTTATTTTTTGAGTCTTTGTGCATTTATGTTTCTGTCTTTCTACAAGGATTAAATACATGTCGTATTTGGTTCGGAATTCTTGTCATCATGTTTTCCATTGATTGAGCTCATAGCAGATCGACCAAGCCTTTTTATATGCACAGGAAACGATTGTGGACAAAGGCAAAAAATCAAAGCAGTCCATTTCAGACTTAGAATTAAATCTAAGTAGACAGGTCGAGCCTTCAAAGCTGGAGATCCAATAGTCGATGCAGATCAATGGATCCTACACTTTCGGAGTCTCAAAATTGCATGGGATTTAATAGGAATGACTCCGTGACTTTGCCACTCGGGTGTCTAAACTTTCCATTCGTTCAAATCTTGCGAAGTGTCGAATCCTCCAAAGTGTCGAAACCTCTGAATTTCTGAAGACCCAAAACCTCAAAATTGTCGAAGACCTAAAGCCTCTAAAGAGTTGAAGTCCAAAGAGCTTGCCACGTCACTCTGGGCCAGTACCACTCTTGGAGATTTCAAAGCACCAACATTCGAAACTCCCGAAGCCCAAACGTCCGAAGTGAACCTGGACCATCCATCGGCAAGGACACATGGAAGCAGATCATCCACTTTGGCGATTTTTTCTCCGGGAGATTTCAAAGAACAAAAATTTGAAACACTCGAAGCCCGAACGTCCGAAGTGAATCTGGACCATCCATCAACAAGGACACGTGGAATCAGATCATCCACTTAGGCAATTTTTATTCTTGGATATTTCAAAGCACCAACATTAGAAACTCTCAAAGCCCGAACATTCGAAGTGAATCTGGACTATCCATCGGCAAGGACAGGTGGAAGCAGATCATCCACTTCGACAATTTTCCTTCGAGAGATTTTAAAGAACAAACATTAGAAACTCCCGAAGCCCGAACATCCGAAGTGAATCTAGACCATCCATCTAAAATCAACCAACGTTGTCGATCCTTGCAACAGGTAAGGAAGGAATATTACTCGGATCATTTATTGTGACACAATCGATGGATACAATTCATTGCAGGGACGTAAATTGCCATGATGTTAATTTTCTAGAGTAGTCACGCAATTGGAACCATGGTATTGTTGGAAGCATATGTGGCAGCTTGTAGGTAATTGCGGGCCCAAAGGCGGTGTGGACCTGTTGGCATAGGGGCAAACCCAGGGTTCAACACTCAAGAGTGCACCAACAAAACCATAAATATTGGCCCTTTTGGCAACACCTATGAAGTAGATGAAGTCTCACTCGAGGTAGAGACAAGGGTGGTTGCAGGACTCAAATGTCTGCAACCTTAGCTGGGACACCGATCTATGATTATATCTTTTACAGGGCACTTAGCATAGATCATTCATCAATATTTAACCTGTATGGTACTTCGCAGATAGCACAGAGCATCGCAGTGAATAATTAGACTAAAGATGATTCAGTAATTAGCCACAGAAATATAGATTAGATCCAGCAGATCAAGCACTAAGCATCTCATATATCATATCTAACATTCATTCATATATCATAAGCACAGAGCATAACTAGATCTATTTAATCACAACAAGCACTTAGCCAAGAAGGAGATAAACACATTAGGTCGAAGCACAGAGCACAATACACAAAGTTATAGTGGTTCACCCCCACCCTGGGGCTACATCCACAAAGTATTCTTCTTTATATTATCTCGGTCAAGAGGTTACATCACAGAGCTTCAGTGACCCTTAATTCGCACAAGACAAAAGATCTGTGAAGCTCGCTAGATCTTTCTTCCTTTCACTTTAGCACAAAACTACAATAAATTGCACTTAGATTTTCAATTGCCTTACAATCATGCACAGAGCACTTGCAATATACATCCAATCACATAGATTTAGCTACTAGCACTAAGCCTTTAACTATATATCACATAGATGTACTACTACTACTCTCTACTTACATTGCCTAAGTATCTATTTATAGATTAAAAAATGGGCCTAAGCATGGGTAAACCCACGGGTCGACATCCCTTTCCCTTTACATCAACCCAAAACCCTAAAAGGAACCCAAAAATAGGTCTTGCTTCCCTAATTTTCGCTTCGCGTTGCGCTCCATCTTTGGCAAGTTGTCGCAGTCCCAAAAACGGTCAAATATGACCAAGTATTCTTCAAAAATTGGTCAAGGGCCAACAGGCCCCCAAAACTCACCTATGACTCGTCTCGAGTCACTCAGGTCTGATCAATTCTGCCTTGAATGCTTCGAGCTTGGCTCGAGCTACTTTGACCTGCTGCAGTGTGACAACCTCTTGCTCAGTAAATTCCTGGATCACTGTGTCATTGAACGGTCCTTCCAGGAGCTATTCTACTGTGATGACAATCTGTTCAAGTTTAGCTCCCTGGATTTCAAGTTCAGCGAACAGTCGGCATGCCTTTTCCTAGATTGGCTAAAGTCATTGGGAGACTTCCATCACTTTACTTTGCAACGTATGTAACTGTTGTTGGGTTGTGTGTTGTTTTGGGACCCTCTTCATTCTTTCGAATGGGGTCAAAGTCTTTATCTGTGCCTGTAGTGTGTCTGCATGCTTCTTTTCTTCTTGGAGTTGTGCCTACAATGTCTGCAATTCTGGATTCTCTACGAGGGTTTCATAAGTCTGGGCACTTCTAGCGCTTAGCTTCTTTAATTCCAAGGCAAAGGTTTTTAATCAGCCAACTGCGCTTCAAGCATTGGCCTCTCTTAGGTCTCTTATTTCTTGGGGGGTCTCGGGCACGGTATGAAGCTCCAAATCCATGATACGTTGTTGGATTTGTTGGATTACTTCTTCGAGTTGGGTCACCTGCTGTGGGATATGGTCTTCCATCTTCACTTCTATGACCGTCACAGAGTGCAGTGCCTTGTGAACCCTTTCTTGTACTTCAAGTTTCTCTGCTAGCAACTGTACCTTTTCCTCATCCCACTTCGCTTAGGGAAATATTTTCCCGTTCTGCCTCATTTTGTTGTTCTAGAAGTGCTTTCTGTGCTTGTATCAAAGCCTAGGTGGCTTGTGATGTGTCTTCTTGAGCTCATCGAAGGCGAGCTTCAACTTGATCAACGATATGGTGTAATTGAGTGGGCTCATTGCCTGTTCCTGATGTTCCGCTTATCATGGGTGTTGTAGAAACTACTTGTCTGGACTGGAGTGCCTGTTGCACTTCTTTGAGTTCGCCTTTGATTCGGTTGAATATCTCCTCCTTCTTTGCTTCTTGATTTTATGCGAGCTCTAGTGAAACATCATTCAGCACGTCAATTAATAAGTCGAAGTCATCTGGGGTAAGGGTAGTTTTAAGTGTGGTCCGGGTGGCCTTAGCTTTCTTTTGGGACAAGGGTTTAGGTGGTTTCATGTTTCTTTTCATGGAGGGATCCTCCTCCTCTCTAGGTGGAGTAACCTCGCCTTTTTTTTGCTCAATCTCTGTACCACCTAGCTCATCACCATCACCTCCCTGCACAGGTGAGATCAATGTAGTCTTCGTGGACGTGCTATGGGCATCTTCAACTTTGTCATCCTTCTTAGTCCTACTTGGCCCAGGTGTATCCAGCATAGCTTCAGGTCTTTCCTCATCAAACATGTCTGCGAGGTCCACTACAACAAGGAGGTTTTCCGACCATTCCTTAGTAATCTCCTCCAAGTCATATTCTATCAGCTTGTAGTAGGATTGGAGTTGTTGTTTATGCTCATCACCGTGTGTTGTAATATAGGTGTAGTGGCGGTCCGTGCTAAATTTCATCAAAGGTATAAACCTATGAAGTACGTTTGGGGTGATTTACAGTGTAGACTGAATTTCATCCTTCAGTTGGTTGAAGTAGGTGTGGAAGACAGCATTGGACTACCATTGCTTGTTCATGTCGTTGGAGTACCATAGCGTATAGAACTTCGCAGCTAGTGGTTCGAAAGGTTCGATCTCTGAAAAAGTGGATCCCTCTGGTAGTTCCCAAGTGATGAAAGAGATGAGTATGAGAAACCAACTAAAGTGGAACTCATACCCTTAGTCTTGCGCTCTTCTGCAATCCAACTCTAACCGGTTTACAAGATATTGTGCCCAATTCATCTGTAGTTCCTCGACACACTTCCTTGCGAGGGCAATTACGAAGCCATTCACATGTGTTGGTCTGTTCTTACAAACTAACTTGCTTGTGATCAACTGACATGCAAGGCACATTGCACCACTCTGGATAGAGGCTACCTTGTAGCCTCACGTACCCTTCTCTACATCGCCATAAGTTTCCTTTATCCATTGTGCTAGTGCTCAGTCTGAGGTCTTGACTGGGTAAAAGTCCTGTGGGTTAGGGCCTTGCATGATAAGCTCTGTGATCCAATTGATCAGAGTTAGATCCACAGTGATTTGGTGGTCCAACCATAAGTATCCACCGTGGTAGCAAGACAACATCAACCTAACGCATGTGTTGACTTCTTGGTGTCTTCCAAAGTGAGGGATCTTCAATATTACATTGAGCAGTGTGGACTGCACAAGGTTCTAGGTCCAGGACTATGAGACAATCTTAGGATTTATTCCTTTGGTCTTGGTTAAGTATTTATGCGGAGCTAACATGTCGTAGGTTTTGCGATCTCCAAGGTTAAAATCATTAAATTTCAGTGTTGCGAGATTATCCTGGTCAACACGTATTGCGCGCACCCCTTTTATAAGATACACGATGATCAAGATGTACTCAAAGTCTCTGGGTACACTGTCATGGTTAATCTTTCCACTCAAAGGTGGTATGTAAATCGACAGAATGCGCGGGATCAACTTGGCATTTGCAATATCATCTCTGTGCTTTGTTCTTATCTCAGTCGTGGTTCTGGAAGGTCCTGCTCCATGAGTAGTAGAGGGAGAAGCTTGGACTCCTCCTATCGATGATGATTGCATGCCTGCAAACATCCTTCTCTCTGACATGACTCTCTCAGCCATTAGATCAATCAAAACTTCTTCAACTACTTTCTCAACAGCGTTGAGCTCATCCGACATACAAGATTGGGTCCACTAGCTCAGGTGTGAAAATGAATTCAAAGACTATGATAAATAGTATGGGAACAAGGCAATGATCACAGGGTGAATTAATCTCAAGTTTTGGGCTCAAATTCTCAGTTAGAAAAAAGTATTCTCGATGTGTGGCGTGACGGACTAAGTAGGGAAACTTAGCAATGGTCTTCTTGCCATGAATATGGGGCCTTCATTAACTCTGTTCTATCCATTCTGGTGTTGTTCAACATTCTAGTGGGAACCCATAATATCTTTTTGACTCATTAGGGGCGAAAGTTGAATGGGTATATTGGTCCAACGGTTATATTGTTGCGCCATGGAAAAGTGTCAGATGTCGTTGTTTTGATATCTCAACGAAGCTCAATTCTTGTGATTTTTCCTTCTGCGAAGTTTCCTCTTGAGTATTCTATAACTTTCTGATTTTGGCCCTCTTCTTACTTATCTTCCTAGCCGTTTTCCCAATGAGCTTAGTCTCGGTCATCCTTTTTCCATTTTGAGTCTTATCTTCTCTCGACATAGTCACTTCACGCTGCTTAGGTTCTTTCTTCATATCCAAGGGTAATACTCCTTCATCATATGGATTAGGTATTTCGGTCTTCTGTGGTTCCTCTAATGCTCTTATAGCTTCGACATCCAGATCCCTGGTGTTTAACAGTTGAGATCTGTTTTCTTATTCCTCTATCAAGTAGGCGATCCTTCTATTCATAAATTCCATGAGTTCTTTCTTCTTCTATTCTAGGGATTCCTTTTCTTCTTTCCTCCAGATCTGATCTTTTTCAATCCAGATTTTTCCTGATAAAGATGGAAATGGGGCACGGTCCTCAATAAATCTAATAACTTCAAACTCTTCCTCTGTCGAAGTTCCATGGGTACTCATAGCTATCTAGGTAAGTCTGCCACATAGGGTTACCATTTTTCCTTTAAATAATCTGATGGTTCCTAGTGAAGGGACCAGAGCAGGCCTTCCTAGGGTTTCCCAAGTGCTTTCTATCATAATGTTCATCGGTGTTCCCTCATCTAGAGCACAGTCAATGTCGAAGTCTCCTATTCTTACTTCGATTTTCTCCTTTTCTTTGAATATCTCTGACAAACTGACATTCTTATGATCATCTAGGGTTTCTTTTATTTTTAGTAACATGATCTCTGATTCTTTCTGGGGTTCTTTCATAATTTTAGTCTCTTGATATCCTTCAGAGTTTGCTTGTTCCATATTCAGTTTTTCAAGCCTAGCAATCATTCTAGGGAAATCTAATACTTCATGGTCCATATCCTTACAACAGAGGCAGCTAGGGTTTCTACCATGGCATTCATTAGCAAGATGTCCTGGTCTTCTGCAATTGTAACAAAGAGTTAATCTTCTCTTTCTAGTCCATGATCCCCAACTCTTCTTGTACTGCGTGCTAGGATCATGATGGCTAGCCTGCAAACATTTCTTTCTAGGATCCTGCATCCATTGGTTAGTCCAAAAATTATTTCTATGCATAGGTATAACATATCTTTCACTATTCCTATTAGACCTATTCATATCAAACTTTCGTTTATCTAACAATTCTCTAGTTCTTAGGCTAGGACAAAATCTATCAAGCGTACCTAAATTTATGCTTCAAAAAAAAAAAACTCCACTTATCTTACCTATATAGAGAACAAAGATTTCAGATCTAAAACTTGAACTATTCTTACCTTTACTAGAGGCTAGAGCTTACAGATCTTACCTCTTTTCTGTGGAAATTTATACTTTTACCTTTCTTAGAGCATAAAGTGTTCAGATCTCACTTATTTTCTTCAGTATCAACCTCTTTCTTGCAGATATGACCTCTTTCCTTTAGATATGATCTTTCTTTCTCGGCACAAAGATTCATAGGTCAAGTAGAATACTGCGCACTAGGGCAACAGATCTACGCACAGAGCTTATTTCACACAAATATTTTTCTTCTTTAGTTCCCAACAATCACAGTTCCAGGTCCCGACAATGGAACCATTTGTTGGCACAGGGACAGACCTAGGGTTCAATGCTCAAGAACGCACCAACAAAACCCTAACTATCGCCCCTTTCAGCAACACTTGCGAAGCAGATGAATTCTCACCAGAGGTAGAGGCAGGGGTGGTTGCAGGACTCAAATGTCTACAACCTTTGCTAGGACACCGATCTGTGATTATATCTTTTACAAGGCACTTAGCATAGATCATTCATCAACATTTAGCCCTTATGGTACTTCGCAGATAGCACAGAGCATCACAGTGAATACTTAGACTAAAGATGATTCAGTACTTAGCCACAGAAATATAGATTAGATCCAGCAGATCAAGCACTAATCATCTCATATATCATATCTAACATTCATTCATATATCATAAGCACAGAGCATAACTAGATCTATTTAATCACAACAAACACTTAGCCAAGAAGGAGATAAACACATTAGGTCAAAGCACAGAGCACAATACAAAAAGTTATCGTGGTTCAACCCCACCCTGGGGCTACATCTACAAAGTCTTCTTCTTTATATTATCTCGGTCAAGTGGTTACAACACAGAGCTTCAGTGACCCTTACTTCGCATAGGACAAAAGATCTGCGCAACTCGCTAGATCCTTCTTCCTTGCACTTCAGCACAAAACTACAATAACTTGCACTTAGCTTTTCAATTGCCTTAAAATCATGCACAGAACACTTTCAATATACATCCAATCACACAGATTCAACTACTAGCACTAAGCCTTTAGCTATACATCACATAGATGTACTACTACTAATCTCTACTTACATTGCCTAAGTATCTATTTATAGATTACAAAATGGGCCTAAGCGTGGGTAAACCCACAGGCCGACATCCCTTTCCCTTTACATCAACCCAAAACCATAAAAGGGACCCAAAAATAGGTCTTGCTTCCCTAATTTCCACTTCGCATTGCGCTCCATCTTTGGTAAGTTGTCCCAGTCCCAAAAATGGTCAAATATGACCAAGTATTCTTCAAAAATTGGTCAAGGTCCAACAGGACCCAAACCACTCTCGAGAACTTCTGTAATCACATGCTTATATGACATCAGTTCTCCATGTCACCTCCACTCATGCCTATCACCTCCACTCCCCTACACTTCATCTACATCCATGACATCCACTTGCATGTGTCCTGTCTTCCTATTAGATGCCCGCCCCCACGTCATCCCATTCACATCCAGTTCATCACAAAGAAAGTGAGAAGAAGGGTGAGTTACAGGTGATACAGAGCGTGCTTAGCTTTTGAAAGCTCAGACACATACAAATGGAGAGTTAAGCCTCAGTCACAAGTCGACACAGATTGGTTCCAAAACACTTCAACAAAATACCTCTTCCTCAAGAAGAGATCTACTCATGTAGCCAGTTGTCTCCAGTGGCCTCCAACAACTTGCAATCATGCCAACTCTCAATGTAGAGCTCTGTTCTGTCACCCTGTGCCCTATTTTCTGCCAATTCATTTCCTCCAGCACATGCATCAGTTCTGTCTCAGAGATAGTAGTAGTTTTTAGTTGATTTATTCCAACATTGTCTTAGATTAGATACAAGAGTGGTCTTCTGTGTGTGATAATAACCACTCTTGTTGATTAAGTCTAGTGTCTTACTCGTTTTAACAATTTTTTTTACAAACAGTTACCTAAAATTAGGTCTCAGTCCCCTGAGGACGAGAACCTCTGCAACTCTGTTAAATACAGGGTATTTGAATGTTTTGAGGGTCGGATTTTTTGAGGAAAGAATAGCAATAAAACATATTGGTTGGACCCATTTTATGCATGGATTAAAGATCTCTACCTAGTCAACATACTCTTGATGACAGTGTTTCGTTCAAATCTTCATGTGTTTTCATTCTTATCTTGAAAACAGTTTTTGATTTGTGAAACATACATTTCATTTCCTTTCAGCTATTGTATGACTTATTTTTACTGATATGCAACCTGTCAAACAACTAATTCTTTGGTGAATATTTTTTTGCTACATCATGTGGGAGTTATTGTGTTTTGATACATGTTTGATGTCTTGAAATGATATTTTAAGTGTTGAACTTCTTGCAGCAGATTATTCATTGAGTAGTTTGTTGTTTCCCTTTGTTTTCTATTATTTCACTGGTCTGCCATTAGTGTTCCATCAGCCAAGGAGGGTCCTCATCCATAGCATTCTTCCAACCCAACCTTTCCTTTGTCTTGATAGAATAACCCTCTGACCAACCAACAAAAAGTTAAAATAAGAAATCATTCTAAACTGATAGGTGCCCTAGATTTTCCCTTTAGCAGTCAGGTGTAGACCTTAGGACCAACATATTTTGGCACTGTTGTCAGGGAACGGAGTAAAGAAATATATTTCCCTGGGAAAACGACAACAATCAGATCTGATCTTTGATGGTGAACAAAGTCCAGACACATTCATATTGCATATCATTCGCCTGGTGACTCCATGGTTAAAGAATCCAGTGGCGACTCTGCAGTTTTAAGAAGTCATAGTTTCAGATGGAAGCCATCTTGGCTCGTAGGCTTTCTCCTTTAAATTTCTCTGTTGTTCCTGGGTTTCCAAATGTTGTTCCTACTATAGATGAGTGGGGTGATTTTTTTCCTAGATTTAGAGAACATAGAGATGACAACCCTGCTGAGCATTTGCTTGAGTTTCATGAACTCATGCATTAGTGAGGAATACATCATGAGGATGTACTAATGAATATGTTTATGTACTCATTAGAGGGAGATGCTCATGAGTGGTATCGTTCCTTGCCCCCTGCTAGCATCTCTTCCCAGGAACAGTTCCATGCTGCATTCAATAAGCATTGTAAAAGGTTTTTTCCAGCTGATTTACTTTTTCAGAACTGTTGTGAATAATTTGAATCTCATTTTTGACAGTCACTTATTAGTTCTTCTAGTAGTGAAAGTAAAGGGGACTTTTCCATTGAAGAAGTGGAAGAAGATTCAGTTACATATGAGTCTTCTTCTGATCCTTTTATTCAAAAGGATGATGTTGGGAATTACATTAATGATGAAATTGATGATAAAAAGGCTTTGGACACATCTTCCATTATTCTAGGTGACTCAGATAGTCATTGTTATGATACATCTGTTATTATATGTTCTCATAAAGATTTGATTAACTGTGAGGAAAGTGATGTTGAAGGTCACAAGGATGTTTTTCCCCTTCCTTCTAAAATTGTTGAGCAACAAGAAATCTATAAGTATGAAGATGACACTCTAGAGCTAGAACAAGGACAAGTCAGCAATGCAGGAGACATACCCATTCATTTCAAACAACAAGATGAGAAGTATCAAGGGTTTTCTGCTGCCCTTTATGGTTATGAATCACATGACTTTCATGAGTTGTTTCAATGAGGATAGGAGAAACTCGGTCTTGTTTATAATGCAGATCTCACACAACAACAAATATGTCCTCTCAACTAGTTGGGGGCTTTTCATGAGTTTCAAGATCCAATAGTGAGATGGATGGATTCTTATTTTTCCAAAATCCCAAAGGTTGAAAGTTTTACCATGATCATCATTTGAAACTGTAAGTACCAGATGCCTGCCAACTTTTTGTCGCATTCGATATGTCCTCTTTGGATTATTATAAATAGTGACCTGCACATAGTTGTGATTCTTAGTCAAATGTTTTCTTGGTTTGATTGGAAGTGGAATTACACATGATTGTGTTGGTTTTCAGCTGAATAGAGTAGGTAGTAGGAGAATAAGCTCATAGTTTGAGCATTTAATTTTTACTTCACAATTTATTTTTCAGTATGTTGGTTTTCAGTATCTTGTTTGAATAAGAGACTCCATAGCCCAACAAAGGCACTGTGGTTTAGTTGCATTTTCAAGTTTCAGTAAAGACTGCATATCCCAACGCATGCACTAGGGTGTAGTCTCAGTTTTTAATTCAATAAAATGCATGGTTGAGGGATAGTAGTAAATACACAGGGTTGGAAGATGGAAACAAAGGTTAGAAATGGAAGGCAAGAGTAGTTATTTAATCTCAAGGCACCGATCTATAGTTCTTATCACCTCACAGGGATGAGCTATCCCCAGTTGGAGCCAATGTTGTAACCTAGGTCTGCACCCTTTCCTCTCCTCTCTAGTTTCCCTATGCCTTCATCAATTCTTCCTCTTCTGGTTGGTTAAGTCAGTTTCCCATTACTGAGTGAACTGGTTCTTATTTGTTTGAGTCTTTTCACTTTTATGTTTCTATTTTTCTGGAAGGATTAAATACATGTAGTATTTGGTTCGGAATGCTTGTCATCACGTTTTCCATTGATTGAGCTCACAGCAGGTCGACCAAGCCTTTTTATATGCACAGGAAATGATCGTGGACAAACGTAGAAAATCAAAGCAGTCCATTTCAGGCTTAGAATTAAAGCCAAGTAGACAAGTCAAGCCTTCAAAGCTGGAGATCCAACAGTCGATGCAGATCAATGGCTCTCGCGCATTCGAAGTCTCAAACTTGCACAGGATTTAATAGGAATGACTCTGTGACTTCGACGCTTGGGCGTCTGAACCTACCATTCATTCAAATCTTTCGAAGTGTCAAATCCTCTGAATTTTCAAAACCTATGAATTGTCGAAGACCCGAAATCTCTGAATTGTCGAAGACCTGAAGCCTCTAAAGTCCCGAGAGTCTACCACGTCACTCTAGGCCCGTACCACTCTGGGAGATTTCAAAGCACCAACATTCGAAACTCTCGAAGCTGGAACGTCTGAAGTGAACCTGGACCATCCATCAACAAGGACACATGGAAGATGATCATCCACTTTGGTGATTTTTCCTCCGAGATATTTCAAAGCACAAACATTTGAAACTTTCAAAGCCCGAACATCGGAAGTGAATCTAGACCATCCATCGGCAAGGACACATGGAAGCAGAGCATCCACTTCGGCGATTTTTCTTGCAGGAGATTTCAAAGCACAAACATTCGAAACTCTTGAAGCTCAAATGTCTGAAGTGAATCTGGACCATCCATCGACAAGGACACGTGGAAGCAGATCATACACTTCGGTGCTTTTCCTCTAGGAGATTTAAAAGAACAAACATTCGAAACTCTCGAAGCCCGAACATTCGAGGTGAATTTGGACCATCCATATTAAATCAACTAGCATCGTCGATCCTTGCCGCAGGTAAGGAAGGAATATTACTTGGATCATATATTGCGACACAATGGATGGCTACAATTCATTGTGGGGACGTAAACTGCCCAGAAGCTAATTTTCTAGAGCGGTCCCGCAATTGGAACCATGGTATTGTTGGAAGGGTACGTGGCAGCTTCTCGGGAATTGTGGACCCAAAGGCGGTGTGGACCCAAACCACTCTCGATAACTTCCGCAATCATGTGCTTATATGACATCACTTCTCCACATCACCTCCATATCACCTCCACTCATGCCTTTCACCTCCACTCCCCTCCACTTCATCTACATCCACGACATCCACTTGCACACGTCCTGTCTTTCTATTGGACGCCCACCCCCACGTCTTCTCATTCACATCTAGTTCATCACAGAGAAAGCAAGAAGAAGGGTCAGTTACAGGTGAGACGGAGTGCGCTTAGCTTTTGAAATCACAAACACATACAGATGGAGAGTTAAGCCTCAATCACAGGTCGACCCATATTGGTTCCAGAACACTTCAGTAGACTACCTCTTCCTCAATCATAGATCTTCTCATGTAGTCGGTTGTCTCCAGTGGCCTCCAACAACTCGCAAGCATGCCAATGCTCAATGCAGAGCTCTATTCTGTCACCCCATGGCCTAGTTTCTACCAATTCAGTTCCTCCAACGCATGCATCAATTGTGTCTCAAATATAGTATTAGTTTTTAGTTGATTTATTCCATCATTGTCTCAGATTAGATATAAGAGTGGTATTTTGTGTGTGATCATAACCACTCTTGATGATTAATTCCAATGTCTTAGTCAAGTTAATAATTTGTTTTACGAACAATTACCTAAAATTAGGTCTCAGTCCCCTGAGGACGAGAACCTATGCAACTCTGTTAAATAGAAAGTCTTTGAATGTTTTGAGGGTCAGATTTTTTGAGGAAAGAATAACAATACAACAAATTGGTTGGACCCATTTTATGCATGGATTAAATATCTCTACCTGGTGAGCATACTCTTGATGACAATGTTTCATTCAAATATTCATGTGTTTTGATTCTTATCTTGAATACAGTTTTTGATTTGTGCAACGTACATTTCATTTCCTTTCAGCTATTGTATGACTTATTTTTACTGATATGCAACCTGTCAAACAACTAATGCTTTGGTGAAGATTTTTTTTCTACAACATGTGGGAGTTATTGTGTTTTGATACATGTTTGATGTCTTGAAATGATATTTTAAGTGTTGAACTTCTTGCAGCAGATTATTCATTGAGTAGTTTGTTGTTTCCCTCTGTTTTCTATTATTTCACTGGTCTATCATTAGTGTTCCATCAACCAAGGAGGGCCCTCATCCATATCATTCTGTTAACCCAACCTTGCCTTTGTATTTATAGAATAACCCTCTGACCAACCAACAAAAAGTTAAAAGAAGAAATCATTCTAAACTGATAGGTGGCCTAGATTTTCCCTTTAGCAGTCAGGTGCAGACCTTAGGACCAACAAGGGGCATGTTAATCCCTAGACAAATCCCTATGTTTTGTATAAAACCCCTTATTAATCCCTAGATATTGAATTATTAAATTTCTACTGCTATATTTGTACATCAGCTAGAACGCTTCATTTCACCCTTTCATTATAATTGTACCCTTTGCATCCTATTTATATCAAGGAGACCTAGTCTTATGATCATCTTATATAATCTCATATTGTATTCTGAATTGGATATATTGTAAAAGGAGGTTTCCCCCTCAAAGTGAACTGTATTCATTGACTTTTTATCATTTTGAAGGCATAAGATATTAACATTTCTACTCTGCTATGTCCATTTATTTTCCTAGCTTGAGTTCATTATCATAATTGTAACAATTGTTTTATACTTCTTTGTTTTTTCTTTATTGTCTTTCATGACACAATCCTTGGCCTTTGTTAAATTAGGAAGGACATAGGAAAAACATCTTATCTTCCAATATGGTGATATTATCATCAATCTTTCCAAAGCCGCATGTCATCATCTAGGGCACATCTTCTGCAATAGGTTTTTCCTCTAACCAAATAGAAAACATGGGATAGAAATATCTTAATAAGTACATACAAAAAAGACAAATGAAAAATGTCCTTTTGTACCATTTGATTCTAGTTTTTTGCTATAATATGTCCACTTATTATCCTCGCTTGAGGTCACCCTCACAATTATAACAAGACAACATGAGAGATTAGTGCTAGAATAGCAAACAAAAAATATGTCTAAAAGATAAGCATATTGATCTAACCTTTCTATAACTTATTGTCAAGATTCCTCTAATTTATTAGGGTGGTAGGTGTGGGAGGGGCTATTATGAGCCATAGGGGAACAATATAATCAACATTTGCTTATGGTTTTCGTATTCATTTTAACAACATAATGGAAGCCTATGATTTTTTGCAAGGATTGAGGTTATCCAATGAGTATAGAATTCAATCATTGATAGTGGTTGGTGATTCTAATACTGTAATTTGAAAAATGATATTGAATGCATCCCTAGTTGACAATATTATAGCCTTGGCACCAGAATTAGAGAAAATAGAAGAGATTAAATTTACAAGCATCAAGTTCTTTCAATTGCTTCAGGAAAATAATCAATTACCAAATGGATATGCTAACCAAGCCACCCTTATAAAAGAAAGGGTCATTAATATCAATGGAAATGATTACAATAAACATATTCCATAATCATTTTAACATGAGGATCAAAGCATGTATCATACAATTAAGGCATCATATGGATTATAAAATGGATACTTAGCTGTATATAACGGGTAGTTATGAGAAGCAACTTGAGCCACCTATTCACATTCACAGGCTCCTAGCTTCACATGATTATGAACTCATGAAAGGACTCTTCCCTTGTCATGGTGGGATTATTGCTGGCACCCAAATTTTTATTTTTATTTTGCATGCATGTAAAAATTAATTTGTGTGCACTCATTCAAAGTTTTGTGTGCATTCCTTCCAAGTGTTGTACATGCTCAGTCCAAGTTTTGCGCACTCCCAAGTGAAAATCGCAAAGAAGGGAAATTTTTTTGTGTCAGACCGATTTTTGAGAATGTGTGCCAAGTCCAAGGCTTATCAAATTCGTGTCTATCCCAATTTTAATGTGCACCAAAAATCAAGAAAATGCATGCAGGAATCAATAAAGGAATATTCAGTAAATCCTCTCGAACGATTACTACTAGTAGCACAAGGGATCGTGGAGCTGAAAAAAGATGAGTTGGCAAGGCAGTTAAGATTTCCCTAATTCCATAAGGCTACGTGGACTGTAGGTAGGGGCCAAAATCGTGTGAGGTAGCTTGTCAAAATAGCAAGTGGAGAAAAGCATAAAGGGACAGATCTCTCGAGCAGGAAAAGCTATAAAAGGAAGCAGTGATATAAAAAATAGAGTTAGTTCTATGGTTAGATGAGAGCCATTGAGTCATTTGTATCGAGCTCACTTTAAGCCTAATGTAATATTGTAATGCTTATGAATATAATTTTGAGTCTGTCATATGCATGAATTATTGATAGAATTCACATTGCGCAGTGTGTTGTATTTCATGGAAACTATATAAAATAAGATATGAAGCTCTATTTTTTCCAATACATTATGGTTAATGTATACCGCATGTGATGGAATTGAAGAAATAATAAATATAAAAAAATTGTTATCTATTATGCGTTTATCATATGTTATTTGAATATGTGTGTGTATTGTTTTACTTCTTAGTCCTAGTAAGTTATCATATATGAGTTGCATAGAATTMGAMYCRGATGAATCTTTGTGTGTTTCGCCTTCATTCATGTCACAAGAAATTATGGTCTTTGTGATCCTCTCTACATCTCAGGTGAGACCTTCCTCAGCCTTGGTTGAGTATTGATATGTCGATACTCTGGTGTTTTTATTGGTCAACTCTAGAAAAACCCCAGGTCTAAAATCCCCAGCATTAAGAAGGACATGTCCAAGCATGGAACAAAACTCCCAAAAAATGGTTTCGTTTCCAAGACCTGAAAGTCTTGTAAGGAATAATAAAGGAAAGATATGAGGTGGTATCCATCTTGGGAGGAAATTCAAGACTGACTAACTGCAAAAGAGCATGAGTTTTCCCTATGGGAAGATCAAGGGATAAGAGTGAATGTGAAGCAATGGAAATATAGCTATCTCTACACTAATATGCACGAGATTTTCTTTGTGAATTTCCTTGTATGTTGCATGAGTGGCTAAAAAGGAAAACTGCTATCAATTATATTATGTGGCCTATAGAACCCATGGCTTGGGATCAATATATACATTGAGATATTGAAGGCATTAAACAATAAGTGGACTCAGGCCATTGATTTTTGGTTTTCTCAAGTAAAGGAATGATACATTATTGAGTTTTTTGTGGAGTACATCGATTCTTTCAACAAGGATGAAAGGAATTTCGTTGAAGGTCCAAGGAAGTGGATGCTATAATAAATATCACTTTGGATAAAGATGGTGTTCATGGAAAAAGGGTTGATGCATATGGATCTCAATCAAATGGCTGAGTAAACTCCCCTAGTACAGGGGAGGTGAAATTTCTGCAAAGACGAGGGAAAATGAGAGAAAGATGGATCTGTGAAGGAGGATCTAGAAATTGTCGAGATGAGGTGAGGAATGGCATGGTCCCAGAGGAGAAAAGGAGAAAAGGAGTGGAGAGATACACAAGAATAATTGAGATAAGAAGAAAAGAAGAGTAGAGAAGTGGAAAATAGTTAGCAAGGGGACCAGGATGAAGAGAAACGAAACCACACCAGGTGGTAGTGTGGAAGAGTATGGTGTGCCAGAGTGGAGAACAGATGAGGATAGGCTTGCAAAGAGGCATGGAATTGAAGATAGGGTGTCTAGTGGGGATACCAGTAGTGATATTAGTAAGGGCCTAGGTGATGAATTCCATACCCCTTGGTTATTACAAAGTGTTGAAACCTTAGAGGAAGATTAGGCACAAAGAATTGGTGTGTTGATAAGAGAAAAATATGGTGTGTACAGAAGTAGTGTGTTGTTAGAAAAGGAATATGGCATGCATATCAGTGGTACGTAAATACCATAGGAAGTTGGAGGCTCCCCTAGTGGTAGGGGGATGATTTGGCAATAATAGATGGTCTTGCATGACTACAAGTGGGAAACTCTTTGGGTTACCTCAAAAGTAATTTAACAAGAAGATGGACTTACCCCCCCTTTGTACCACCCCCCTTGTGCATTTTTAATAAATAAGAAAGAATGACAGATAGTGAAGCAATTGGAGTAGAAGAGAGAGAAGAAGGAGATATAAGAGAAGAGGTGAGTGAAGAAGAAGGTGAAT
>JASDQU010102290.1:52538-82144 GCA_032191745.1 Picea mariana
GCTACCTTGTAGCCTCACGTACCCTTCTCTACATCACCATAAGTTTCCTTTATCTATTGTGCTAGTGCTCGGTCTGAGGTCTTGACTGGGTAAAAGTCCTGTGGGTCAGGGCCTTGCATGCTAAGTCCTATGATCTGATTGATCAGAGTCGGATCCATAGTGATGTGGCGGTCCAACCATAAGTACCCACCATGGTAGAAAGACAGTAGCAACCTAATGCATGCATTGACTTCTTGGTGTCTTCCAAAGTGAGGGATCTTCATTACGTTGAGCAATGTGGACTATGCGAGGTTTTAGGTCCAGGACTACGGGACAATATTAGGATTTATGCCTTTGGTCTTGGTTAAGTATTTATGCGGAGCTAACATGTTGTAGGTTTTGCGATCTCCAAGGTTAAAATCATTAAATTTCAGTGTTACAAGCTTATCCTGGTCAACACGTATTGCGCGCACCCCTTTCAGAAGATACGCGGTGATCAATATGTACTCAAAGTCTCTGGGTACACTGTCATGGTTAATATTTCCAGTCAAAGGTGGTATTTAAACCGACAGAATGCGCAGGATCAACTTGGCATTTGCAATATCTTCTCTATGCTTTGTTCTTGTCTCGGTCGTGGTTCTGGAAGGTCTTGCTCCACGAGTAGTAGAGGGAGAAGCTTGGACTCCTTCTGTCGATGATGCTTGCATGCCTGCAAACATCCTTCTCTCTGACATGACTCTCTCAGCCATTAGATCAATCAAAACTTCTTCAACTACTTTCTAAACAGCGCTGAGCTCGTCCGACATACAAGATTGGGTCCACTAGCTCAGGTGTGAAAATGAATTCAAAGACTACGATGAATAGTATGGGAACAAGGAAATGATCGCAGGGTGAATTAATCTCAAGTTTCGGGCTCAAATTCTCACTTATAAAAAAGTATTCTCGATGTGTGTCACGACGGACTAAGTAGGGAAACTTAGCAATGGTGTGCTTGCAACGAATATGGGGCCTTCATTAACTCCGTTCTATCCATTCTGGTGTTGTTCAACGGTCTAATGGGAACCCATAATATCTTTTTGACTCATTAGGGGTGGAAGTCGAACGGGTATATTGGTCCAACGGTTATATTGTTGCGCCATGGCGAAGTGTCAAATGTCGTTGCTCTGATATCTCGGTGAAGCTCAATTCTTGTGATTTTTCCTTCTGCGAAGTTTCCTCTTGAGTCTTCTATAACTTTCTAATTTTGGCCCTCTTCTTACTTAGCTTCCTAGCCTTTTTCCCAATGAGATTAGTCTCAATCATCCTTTTTCCATTTTGAGTCTTATCTTCTCTTGACATAGTCACTTCGCGCTGCTTAGGTTCTTTCTTCATATCCAAGGGTAATACTCCTTCATCATATGGATTAGGTATTTTGGTCTTTTGTGGTTCCTCTAATGCTCTTATAGCTTCAACATCCAAGTCCTTGGTGTTTAATAGCTGAGATTTGTTTTCTTGTTCCTCTATCAAGTAGGTGATCCTTCTATTCATAAATTCCATGAGTTCTTCCTTCTTCTATTCTAGGGCTTCCTTTTCTTCTTTCCTCCAGATCTGGTCTTTTTCAATCCAGATCTTTCCTGACAAAGCTGGAAATGGGGCACGGTCCTCAATAAATCTAATGACTTTAAACTCTTCCTCTGTCGAAGTTCCATGGGTACTCATAGCTATCTGGGTAAGTCTGCCACATAGGGTTACCATTTTTCCTTTAAATAATCCGATGGTTCCTAGTGAAGGGACCGGAGCATGCCTTCCTAGGGTTTCCCAAGTGCTTTCTGTCATAATGTTCATCGGTGCTCCCTTATCCAGAGCACAGTCAATGTCAAAGTCTCCTATTCTTACTTTGATTTTCTCCTTTTCTTTGAAGATCTCTGACAAACTGACATTCTTATGATCATCTAGGGTTTCTTTTATTTTCAGTAACATGATCTCTGATTCTTTCTGGGGTTCTTTCATAATTTTAGTCTCTTGATCTCCTTTAGAGTTTGCTTGTTCCATATCAGTTTTTCAAGTCTAGCAATCATTCTAGGGCAATCTAATACTTCATGGTCCATATCTTTACAACAGAGGCAGCTAGGGTTTCTACCATGGCATTCCTTAGCAAGATGTCCTGGTCTTCTGCAATTGTAACAAAGAGTTAATCCTATCTTTCTAGTCCATGATCCCCAACTCTTCGTGTACTGCGCGCTAGGATCATGATGGCTAGCCTGCAAACATTTCTTTCTAGGATCCTACATCCATTGGTTAGTCCAAAAATTATTTCTATGCATAGGTATAACATATCTTTCACTATTCCTATCAAACCTATTCATATCAAACTTTCTTTTATCTAACAATTCTCTAGTTCTTAGGCTAGGACAAAATCTATCAAGCGTACCTAAATTCATTCTTCAGAAAAAAAAATATAAAATAAAATAAAAAATCCACTTATCTTACCTATATAGAGAACAAAGATTTCAGATCTAAAACTTGAACTATTCTTACCTTTACTAGAGGCTAGAGCTTACAAATCTTACCTCTTTTCTGTGGAAATTTATACTTTTACCTTTCTTAGAGCATAAAGTGTTCAGATCTCGCTTATTTTCTTCAGTATCAACCTCTTTCTTGCAGATATGACCTCTTTCCTTTAGATATGATCTTTCTTTCTCGGCACAAAGATTCATAGGTCAAGTAGAATACTGCGCACTAGGGCAACAGATCTACGCATAGAGCTTATTTCACACAAATATTTTTCTTCTTTAGTTCCCAAGAATCACAGTTCCAGGTCCCGGTAATGGAACCATTTGTTGGCACAGAGGCAGACCCAGGGTTCAACGCTCAAGAGCGCACCAACAAAACCCTAACTACCGGCCCTTTCAGCAATACCTGTGAAGCAGATGAAGTCTCACCTGAGGTAGAGGCAGGGGTGGTTGTAGGACTCAAATGTCTAAAACCTTAGCTGGGACACCGATCTGTTATTATATCTTTTACAGGGCACTTAGCATAGATCATTCATCAATATTTAACCCTTATGGTACTTTGCAGATAGCACAGAGCATCACAGTGAATACTTAGACTAAAGATGATTCAGTACTTAGCCACAGAAATATAGATTAGATCCAGCAGATCAAGCACTAATCATCTCATATATCATATCTAACATTCATTCATATATCATAAGCACAAAGCATAACTAGATCTATTTAATCACAGCAAGCACTTAGCCAAGAAGGAGATAAACATATTAGGTTGAAGCACAGAGCACAATACAAAAAGTTATCGTGGTTCACCCCCACCCTAGGGCTACGTCCACAAAGTCTTCTTCTTTATATTATCTCGGTCAAGTGGTTACAACACAGAGCTTCAGTGACCCTTACTTCGCACAGGACAGAAGATCTGCGCAACTCACTAGATCCTTCTTCCTTGCACTTCAGCACAAAACTACAATAACTTGCACTTATCTTTTCAATCACCTTAAAATCATGCACAAATCACTTGCAATATACATCCAATTACATAGATTCAGCTACTAGCACTAAGCCTTTAGCTATACATCACATAGATGTACTACTACTAATCTCTACTTACATTGCCTAAGTATATATTTATAGATTACAAAATGGGCCTAAGTGTGGGTAAACCCACAGGTCGACATCCCTTTCCATTTACATCAACCCAAAACCCTAAAAGGGACCCAAAAATAGGTCTTGCTTCCCTAATTTCCGCTTCACGTTGTGCTCCATCTTTGGCAAGTTGTCCCAGTCCCAAAAATGGTCAAATATGACTAAGTATTCTTCAAAAATTGGTCAAGGGCCAACAAGACCCAAACCACTCTCGAGAACTTCCACAATCATGTGCTTATATGACATCAGTTCTCCACGTCACCTCCATCTCACCTCCACTCATGCCTATCACCTCCACTCCGCTACACTTCATCTACATCCACGACATCCACTTGCACGTGTTCTGTATTCCTATTAGATGCCCACCCCCACGTCTCCCCGTTCACATCCAGTTCATCACAGAGAAAGTGAGAAGAAGGGTGAGTTACAGGTGATACAGAGCGTGCTTATCTTCTGAAAGCTCAGACACATACAAATGGAGAGTTAAGCCTCAGTCACAGGTCGATTGGTTCCAGAACACTTCAACAAATTACCTCTTCCTCAAGAAGAGATCTGCTCATGTAGCCAGTTGTCTCTAGTGGCCTCCAACAACTCGCAACATGCCAACTCTCAATGCAGAGCTCTGTTCTGTCACCCTGTGCCCTATTTTCTGCCAATTCATTTCCTCCAGAACATGCAGCAGTTCTGTCTCAGAGAAAGTAGTAGTTTTTAGTTGATTTATTCCAACATTGTCTTAGATTAGATACAAGAGTGGTCTTCTATGTGTGATAAGAACCACTCTTGTTGATTAAGTCTAGTGTCTTAGTTGAGTTAACAATTTTTTTTACGAACTGTTACCTAAAATTAGGTCTCAGTCCCCTGAGGACGAGAACCTCTACAACTCTGTTAAATACAGGGTCTTTGAATGTTTTGAGGGTCGGATTTTTTGAGGAAAGAACAACAATAAAACATATTGGTTGGACCCATTTTATGCATGGATTAAAGCTCTCTACCTAGTCAACATACTCTTGATGACAGTGTTTCATTCAAATCTTCATGTGTTTTCATTCTTATCTTGAAAATAGTTTTTGATTTGTGAAACGTACATTTCATTTCGTTTCAGCTATTGTATGACTTATTTTTACTGATATGCAACCTGTCAAACAACTAATTCTTTGGTGAATATTTTTTTTCTGCATCCTGTGGGAGTTATTGTGTTTTGATACATGTTTGATGTCTTGAAATGATATTTTAAGTGTTGAACTTCTTGCAACAGATTATTAATTGAGTAGTTTGTTGTTTCCCTTTGTTTTCTATTATTTCACTGGTCTTCCATTAGTGTGCCATCAGCCAAGGAAGGTCCTCATCCATATCATTCTTCCAACCCAACCTTGCCTTTGTCTTGATAGAATAAACCTCTGAACAACCAACAAAAAGTTAAAATAAGAAATCATTCTAAACTGATAGGTGCCCTAGATTTTCCCTTTAGCAGTCAGGTGTAGACCTTAGGACCAACATATTTTGGCACCGTTGTCAGGGAACAAAGTAAAGAAATATATTTCCTTGGGAGAACGACAATGATCAGATCTGATCTTTGATGGTGAACAAAGTCCAGACACATTCAGACTGCATATCATTCACCTGGTGACTCCATGGTTAAAGAATCCAGTGGCGACTCCACAGTTTTAAGAAGTCATAGTTTCAGATGGAATCCATCTTGGCTCGTAGGTTTTCTCCTTTAAATTTCTCTATTTTTCCTGGGTTTCCAAATGTTGTTCCTACTATAGATGAGTGGGGTGATTTTTTGCCCAAATTTAGAGAACATAGAGATGACAACCCTACTGAGCATTTGCTTGAGTTTCATGAACTCGTGCATTAGTGGGGAATACATCATGAGGATGTACTAATGAAGATGTTTATGTACTCATTAGAGGGAGATGCTCGTGAGTGGTATCGTTCCTTGCCCCCTGCTAGCATCTCTTCCCTGGAACAGTTCCATGCTACATTCAATAAGCATTGTAAAAGGTTTTTTCCAGCTGATTTACTTTTTGAGAACTGTTGTGAATAATTTGAATCTCATATTTGACAGTCACTTATTAGTTCTTCTAGTAGTGAAAGTAAAGGATACTTTTCCATTGAGGAAGTGGAAGAAGATTCAGTTACATATGAGTCTTCTTTTGATCCTTTTATTCAAAAGGATGATGTTGGGAATTACATTAATGATGAAATTGATGATAAAAAGGCTTTGGATACATCTTCCATTATTCTAGGTGACTCAGATAGTCATTGTTATGATACATCTGTTATTATATGTTCTCATAAATATTTGATTAACTGTGAGGAAAGTGATGTTGAAGGTCATGAGCATGTTTTTCCCCTTCCTTCTAAAATTGTTGAGCAACAAGAAATCTATAAGTATGAAGATGACACTCTAGAGCTAGAACAAGGACAAGCCAACAATGCAGGAGACATACCCATTCATTTCAAACAACAAGATGAGAAGTATCAAGGGTTTTCTGCTGCCCTTTATGGTTGTGAATCACATGACTTTCATGAGTTGTTTCAATGAGGATAGGAGAAACTCAGTCTTGTTTATAATGAAGATCTCACACAACAACAAATTTGTCCTCTCAACTAGTTGGGGGATTTTCATGAGTTTCAAGATCCAATAATGAGATGGATGGATTCTTATTTTTCCAAAATCCCAAAGGTTGAAAGTTTTACCATGATCATCATTTGCAACTGTAAGTACCAGCTGCCTGCCAACTTTTTATCGCATTCAATATGTCCTCTTTGTATTATTCTAAATAGTGACCTGCACATAGTTGTGATTCTTAGTCAAATGTTTTCTTGGTTTCATTGGAAGTGGAATTACACATGATTGTGTTGGTTTTCAGCTGAATAGAGTAGGTAGTAGGAGAATAAGCCCATAGTTTGAGAATTTAATTTTTACTTCACAATCTATTTTTCAGTATGTTGGTTTTCAGTAGCTTGTTTGAATAAGAGACTCCATAGCCCAACAAAGGAACTGTGGTTTAGTTGCATTTTCAAGTTTCAGTAAAGACTACATAGCCCAATGCATGCACTGGGGTGTAGTCTCAGTTTTTAATTCAATAAAATGCATGGTTGAGGGACAGTAGTAAATACATAGTGCTGGAAGATGGAAACAAAGGTAAGAAATGGAAGGCAAGAGCAGTTATTTAATCTCAAGGCACCGATCTACAGTTCTTATCACCTCACAGGGACGAGCTATCCCCAGTTGGAGCCAATGTTGTAACCTAGGTCTGCACCTTTTCCTCTCCTCTCTAGTTTCCCTATGCCTTCATCAATTCTTCCTCTTCTGGTTGGTTAAGTTAGTTTCCCATTACTGAGTGAACTGGTTCTTATTTGTTTGAGTCTTTCTGCATTTCTATTTCTATTTTTCTGGAAGGATTAAATACATGTAGTATTTGGTTTGGAATGCTTGTCATCACGTTTTCCATTGATTGAGCTCACAGCAGGTCGACCAAGCCTTTTTATTTGCACTTAAATGATCGTGGACAAATGCAGCAAATCAAAGCAGTCCATTTCAAGCTTAGAATTAAAGTCAAGTAGACAGGTCAAGCCTTCAAAGCTGGAGATCCAACAGTCGATGCAGATCAATGGCTCCTGCACATTCGAAGTCTCAAACTCGCACAGGATTTAATAGGAATGACTCTGTGACTTCGACGCTTGGGAGTCTGAACTTGCCATTCATTCAAATCTTCCGAAGTTTTGAAACCTATGAATTGTTGAAGACCCGAAACCTCTGAATTGCCGAATACCCGAAGCCTCCAAAGTCCCGAGAGTCTGCCACGTCACTCCGAGCCCATACCACTCTGCGATATTTCAAAGCACCAACATTCAAAACTCCCGAAGCCAGAACGTCTGAAGTGAACCTGGACCATCCATCGGCAAGGACACGTGGAAGACGATCATCCACTTTGGTGATTTTTCCTCCGGGATATTTCAAAGCAGAAACATTCGAAACTCCCAAAGCCCGAACATTGGAGTGAATCTAGACCATACATCGGCAAGGACACGTGGAAGTAGATCATCCACTTCGGCAATTTTTCTTGTGGGAGATTTCAGAGCACAAACATTCGAAACTCTCGAAGCCTGAATGTATGAAGTGAATCTGGACCATCCATCGACAAGGACACGTGGAAACAGATCATCCACTTCGGTGCTTTTCCTCTGGGATATTTAAAAGAACAAACATTCGAAACTCTCGAAGCCCGAACATCCGAGGTGAATTTGGACCATCCATCTCAAATCAACTAGCATCGTCGATCCTTGCCACAGGTAAGGAAGGAATATTATTTGGATCATATATTGTGACACAATGGATGGCTACAATTCATTGTGGGGATGTAAACTTCCCAGAAGATAATTTTCTAGAGCGGTTCCACAATTGGAACCATGGTATTGTTGGAAGGGTACGTGGAAGCTTCTCAGGAATTGTGGGCCCAAAGGCGGTGTGGACCCAAACCACTCTCGACAACTTCTGCAATCACATGCTTATATGACATCAGTTCTCCACGTCACCTCCATCTCACCTCCACTCATGCCTTTCACCTCCACTCCCCTCCACTTCATCTACATCCATGACATTCACTTGCATGCGTCCTGTCTTTCTATTGGACGCCCACCCCCACGTCTTCTCATTTGCAGCTAGTTCATCACAAAGAAATCAAGAATAAGGGTTAGTTACAGGGGAGACGGAGTGCCCTTAGCTTTCGAAATCACAAACACATACAGACGGAGAGTTAATCCTCAATCACAGGTCGACGCATATTGGTTCCATAACACTTCAGCAGACTACCTCTTCCTCAAGCATAGATCTTCTCATGTAGTCGGTTGTCTCCAGTGGCCTCCAACAACTTGCCAGCATTCTAGTGCTCAATGCAGAGCTCTATTCTGTCACCCCGTGGCCTAGTTTCTACCAATTCAGTTCCTCCAGCGCATGCATCAATTGTGTCTCAAAGATAGTATTAGTTTTTAGTTGATTTATTCCATCATTGTCTTAGATTAGATACAAGAGTGGTATTTTGTGTGTGATCATAACCACTCTTGATTATTAATTCCAATGTCTTAGTCAAGTTAATAATTTGTTTTACGAACAATTGCCTAAAATTAGGTCTCAGTCCCCTGAGGACGAGAACCTTTGCAACTCTGTGAAATAGAGGGTCTTTGAATGTTTTGAGGGTTAGATTTTTTGAGGAAAGAATAACAATACAACAAATTGGTTGGACCCATTTTATGCATGGATTAAATCTCTCTACCTGGTGAGCATACTCTTGATGACAATGTTTCGTTCAAATATTCATGTGTTTTCATTCTTATCTTGAATACAGCTTTTTATTTGTGCAACGTACATTTCATTTCCTTTCAGCTATTGTATGACTTATTTTTACTAATATGCAACCTGTCAAACAACTAATTCTTTGGTGAAGATTTGTTTTCTACAACATGTGGGAGTTATTGTGTTTTGATACATGTTTGATGTCTTGAAATGATATTTTAAGTGTTGAACTTCTTGCAGCAAATTATTCATTGAGTAGTTTGTTGTTTCCCTTTGTTTCCTATTATTTCACTGGTCTATCATTAGTGTGCCATCAACCAAGGAGGGACCTCATCCATATCGTTCTACTAACCCAACCTTGTCTTTGTCTTTATAGAATAACCCTCTGACCAACCAACAAAAAGTTAAAAGAAGAAATCATTCTAAACTGATAGGTGGCCTAGCTTTTCCCTTTAGCAGTTAGGTGCAGACCTTAGGACCAACAAGGGGCATATTAATCCCTAGACAAATCCCTATGTTTTGTATAAAACCCCTTATTAATCCCTAGATATTGAATTATTAAATTTCTACTGTTATATTTGTACGTTAGCTAGAACGCTTCATTTCACCCTTTCATTATAATTGTACCCTTTGCATCCTATTTATATCAAGGAGACATAGTCTTATGATCATCTTATATAATCTCATATTGTATTCTGAATTGGATATATTGTAAACGGAGGTTTCCCCCTCAAAGTGGACTGTATTCATTCACTTTTTATCATTTTGAAGGCATAAGATATTAACATTTCTACTCTGCTATGTCCATTTATTTTCCTAGCTTGAGTTCATCATCATAATTGTAACAATTGTTTTATACTTCTTTGTTTTTTCTTTATTGTCTTTCATGACACAATCCTTGGCCTTTGTTAAATTAGGAAGGACATAGGAAAAACATATTATCTTCCAATATGGTGATATTATCATCAATCTTTCCAAAGCCACATGTCATCATCTAGGGCACATCTTCTGCAATAGGTTTTTCCTCTAACCAAATAGAAAACTTGGGATAGAAATATATTCACAAGTACATACAAAAAAGACAAAGGAAAAATGTCCTTTTGTACAATTTGATTCTAGTTTTTTGCTATAATATGTCCACTTATTATCCTCGCTTGAGGTCACCCTCACAATTATAACAAGACAACATGAGAGATTAGTGCTAGAATAGCAAACAAAAAATATGTCTAAAAGATAAGCATATTGATCTAACCTTTCTAGAACTTATTGTCAAGATTCCTCTAATTTATTAGGGTGGTAGGTGTGGGAGGGGCTATTATGAGCCATAGGGGAACAATATAATCAACATTTGCTTCTGGTTTTCGTATTCATTTTAACAACATAATGGAAGCCTATGATTTATTGCAAGGATTGAGGTTATCCAATGAGTATAGAATTCAATCATTGATAGTGGTTGGTGATTCTAATACTATAATTTGAAAAATGATATTGAATGCATCCCCAGTTGACAATATTATAGCCTTGGCACCAGAATTAGAGAAAATAGAAGAGATTAAATTTACAAGCATCAAGTTCTTTCAATTGCTTCAGGAAAATAATTAATTACCGAATGGATATGCTAACCAAGCCACCCTTATAAAAGAAAGGGTCATTAATATCAATGGAAATGATTACAATAAACATATTCCATAATCATTTTAACATGAGGATCAAAGCATGTATCATACAATTAAGGCATCATATGGATTATAAAATGGATACTTAGTCGTATATAAAGGGTAGTTATGAGAAGCAACTTGAGCCACCTATTCACATTCACAGGCTCCTAGCTTCACATGATTATGAACTCATGAAAGGACTCTTCCCTTGTCATGGTGGGATTATTGTTGGCACCCAAAGTTTTGGGTTAATTTTGCATGCATGTAAAAATTAATTTGTGTGCACTCATTCAAAGTTTTGTGTGTATTCCTTCCAAGTGTTGTACGTGCTCAGTCCAAGTTTTGCGCACTCCCAAGTGAAAATTGCAAAGAAGGGAAATTTTTTTGTGCCAGACCGATTTTTGAGAATGTGTGCCAAGTCCAAGGCTTATCAAATTCGTGTCGATCCCAATTTTAATGTGCGCAAAAAATCAAGAAAATGCATGCAGGAATCAATAAAGGAATATTCAGTAAATCCTCTCGAATGATTACTACTAGTAGCACAAGGGATCGTGGAGCTGAAAAAAGATGAGTTGGCAAGACAGTTAAGATTTCCCTAATTCCATAAGGCTACGTGGACTACAGGTAGGGGCCAAAATCGTTTGAGGTAGATTGTCGAAATAACAAGTGGAGAAAATCATAAAGGGACAGAGCTCTCGAGTAGGAAAAACTATAAAAGGAAGCAGTGATATAAAAAATAGAGTTAGTTCTATGGTTAGATGAGATCCATTGAGTCATTTGTATCGAGCTCACTTTAAGCCTAATGTAATATTGTAATGCTTCTGAATATAATTTTGAGTCTGTCATATGTATGAATTATTGATAGAATTCACATTGCGCAGTGTGTTGTATTTCATGGAAACTATATAAAAGAAGATATGAAGCTCTATTTTTTCCAATACATTATGGTTAATGTATACCGTATGTGATGGAATTGAAGGAATAATAAATATACAAAAATTGTTATCTATTATGCGTTTATCATATGTTATTTGAATATGTGTGTGTATTGTTTTACTTCTTAGTCCTAGTAAGTTATCATATATGAGTTGCATAGAATTAGAATCGGATGAATCTTTGTGTGTTTCGCCTTCATTCATGTCACAAGAAATTATGGTCTTTGTGATCCTCTCTACATCTCAGGTGAGACCTTCCTCACCCTTGGCTGAGTATTGATATGTCGATACTCTGGTGTTTTTGTTGGTCAACTCTAGAAAAACCCCAGGTCTAAACTCCCCAGCATTAAGAAGGACATGTCCAAGCATGGAACAAAACTCCCAAAAAATGGTTTCGTTTCCAAGACCCGAAAGTCTTGTAAGGAATAATAAAGGCAAGATATGAGGTGGTATCCATCTTGGGAGGAAATTCAAGACTGGCTAACTGCAAAAGAGCATGAGTTTTCCCTATGGGAAGATCAAGGGATAAGAGTGAATGTGAAGCAATGGAAATATAGCTATCTCTACACTGATATGCATGAGCTTTTCTTTGTTGAATTTCCTTGTATGTTGCATGAGTGGCTAAAAAGGAAAACTTCTATCAATTCCATTATGTGGCCTATAGAACCCATGGCTTGGGATCAATGTGTGCATTGAGATATTGAAGGCATTAAACAATAAGTGGACTCGGGCCATTGATTTTTGGTTTTCTCAAGTAAAGGAATGATACATTATTGAGTTTGTTGTGGAGTACATCGATTCTTTCAACAAGGATGAAATGAATTTCACTGAAGGTCCAAGGAAGTGGATGCTATAATAAATCTCACTTTGGATAAAGATGTTGTTCATGGAAAAAGGGTTGATGCATATGGATCTCAATCAAATGGCTGAGTAAACTCCCCTAGTACAGGGGAGGTGGAATTTCTGCAAAGACGGGGGGAAATGAGAGAAAGATGGATCTGTGAAAGAGGATCTAGAAATTGTCGAGATGAGGTGAGGAATGGCATGGTCCCAGAGGAGAAAAGGAGAAAAGGAGTGGAGAGATACACAAGAATAATTGAGATAAGAAGAAAAGAAGAGTAGAGAAGTGGAAAATAGTTAGCAAGGGGACCAGGATGAAGAGAAACGAAACCACACCAGGTGGTAGTGTGGAAGAGTATGGTGTGCTAGAGTGGAGAACAGATGAGGATAGGCTTGCAAAGAGGCATGGAATTGAAGATAGGGTGTCTAGTGGGGATACAAGTAGTGATATTAGTAAGGGCCTAGGTGAAAAATTCCATATCCCTTGGTTATTATGAAGTCTTGAAACCTTAGAGGAAGATTAGGCACAAAGAAGTGGTGTGTTGATAAGAGAAAAATATGGTGTGTAGAGAAGTAGTGTGTTGTTAGAAGAGGAAGATGGCATGCAGATCAGTGGTGCGTAAATATCATAGGAAGTTGGAGGCTCACCTAGTGGTAGGGGGATGATTTGGCGATAATAGATGGTCTTGCATGAATACAAGTGGGAAACTCTTTGGGTTACCTCAAAAGTAATTTAACAAGAAGATGGACTTACCCCCCCTTTGTACTACCCCCCTTGTGCATTTTTAATAAATAAGAAAGAATGACAGATAGTGAAGCAATTGGAGTAGAAGAGAGAGAAGAATGAGATATAAGAGAAGAGATGAGTGAAGAAGAAGGTGAAGTCAGTACTACTTCACCCTGAGAAGTATTAGTGTTGAGAAATCAAAACCATAACAGTCACAAAGGAGGATCTAGCTCAAGTTTAAGGATGGAAAATCAGGATAGTGTGTTGAGGATACCCATGCTCCACAGAATGGGTAAGGACGATGTATAACAACATTGTTTTACATGTGAATAAATCTAGTTCATGAAGAGGATTGCAGACGAAGCGGTGAAGATCACGCAATTGGAAAACACATTCAGGATAGAGCCTTGACGTGGCACATGAAGTATAAGGAAACTACACCAACATGTCAGACAAGATCTCTAATAGAGATTAAGAGGGACTTACTGAAGTATTTTCAAAATCCCAAATATGAATCGCAGTGCATCACCGATATAAAGGAGACTGAGCAAAAAGAAGGAAAAAACATTTGGGATTATGACCAATGGTTTAAGATTTTTTTGGATAGGAAGACATTCTAGATTCAGGATGTGCAACAATGAGAATGGTTAATTATGGGGTTTCTACCCCATATTTGAGTCCCTCTCACCCAACACAAGGTGACAAATCAGGCAGAGGTCGTATCAATTGTAAGGTTCCTAGAAGCTACGCCAGGAGGGGTGGAAACCTCAATAGGTTTGGCATAGGTGAAGTCACAACTGGCCAACCTGATGATGCAGTTTCAAGACATGGCCAAGACAAAGGTCATGTGTGAGCATGTATGGTTTACCAACTATCATTCAAAAGGGCATCAAAGGGAATAATTCTTTTTACTTCCAAATTATAAGGTGACAAGTGCACCAAGTCCATTTCCATATGGAAAAATGGAATGATGTGAGATATGTAGAGAATGGGGCCATGTGCCACATCACTTCCCAACATTTCAGAAGTACCAAACGGTAACCCATACTCCATTATGTGAGTTTTGTAAATCCATTGGGCACGATGTCAATAAATGTTGATCACTCCATCTAATGCAGAACAATACATGTGATGCATTCTAGGTAAAGGAAGAACAAAAGGGGGTGATCATGGTAGTGCTAAGTAAGGTAGATACGAAGGAGGTCCCTGGGTTGGATATGGGCATGGTCACAACCGAAGATATGGAGGAGGAGGAGGTATCCCCCCCGCCCTTCAACTTGTTTCAATTGTGGTGAAATTGGCCATGTATCAAGGTTTTGTATGAAACCATGTGCACTTTGTGCATATTCATATAGTCCAACACATGTCACAGAAGACTATCCCGACTTGTTGAAAAAGTGGGAAGACAAGAAGGCCAATTTCAACATGGTGCATGTGGAACCGCGCAAAAACAAAAAGAAAAATGGCATAGTTGATGTCCGGGTAGTAACCCGGGTAGGGGAAAATATAGGAGAAGACTTTGAGCATGGTGAAGGATCATGTCATAATTTAGAGGGACAGATAAGGAAGGTAGAACAACCCCCTCCAAATTTTGTTGCTTCCCATAAAATAATTTCCTATGTGATGCACAGAGAGCAATGGAAGAGGAAAGGGCACACCAAGAATTGCAGTGCGTGACTCAAAGGTCACTTGAGAAGAATCATATTTGAGAAGAAGTGCATAGGGAAAAAAAAAGGTCGATGGAGGAATCTTGGATCTATGAATAGGTACAACACGCGATGCATAGGTCATTGGAAGAGGCTCGTAGACGTGGAGAATTACAATGTGCAACACAATGATCCTTGGAAGAAGATCATGTGTGTGAATAAATGCAGTGTGCAATGCAACAGTCATTAAAAGAAGCGCATAGAAAGAACGAGTCGCTATGTGCTAAGAAAAAAGCGCATAAAGAATAACACCTATAGGAATTGCAACATGTAGTGCATAGAATCCTTTCACGACTCAGGTTGCAAGGAAGGATCTGAAAACCAAGTCAATTATTTCTTGTGTTTTTTTTTTTTTGTTTTGTTGAATGATCTAGAGGCCGCCAATAAGTTGACACAGATGTTAGCTAAATGCATGAGGGAACAAGGAGTAGAGGAAACCATATCAACCCCTCTACCAAAAAGATATGTATGTCAGGTCAGCAAGCACAAGTGCACTAGATGAGAGTTCAATATGACAATAGAACTTGGTGTCTATGACATGAATGGAGTCATGTTGGATCTGGCATCTGACATGAATATTCCACCGAAGAAATCTTAGGAGGTGATGGGTAAACAAAATTGATCTGGTCACCCATCCAACTACAGTTGGAAAATCAATGCAATATCTACCCAATAGGTTGACTATATAAAGTGGAAGTGAATATATAAGGAGTAAAAATAAAGGATAACTTTGAGGTAATAAAGATTATGGATGATTCGGATCCATATCCTTCCTTATTTGGAATTGATTAGGCCTTTGATAATAATGCAGTGTTGAATTTAAAGAAGAGACAAATGCCATTTGAAACAAATACCATGTGCATGGTTGCACCTCTGGATCCATATGAAGGAGACATATAGAATGATCCAGTGGAAGAGGATTCATAGAGCTCATCCATTTAAAATATTTATAAAATCACGGGGCATAGGGAGGATTGCATTAATGCCATTACATATGGAAAATTAAGCTAGGGAAATTTCAAGTCTTATGATGTGAACTCTGAGGATTCCATGGATAGATAGAAAAACAATATCTATGAAGTTTCCACTTGCAAATGTGTGAGAATAACAATGACACTACATTGGATCGGATATGAGCTATGCGATGCCCCACGGTTTGATGGGACAGGGTCGGTAGAGAAATTCCTTATACAAATGGGGAAAACCATCACCATGGAGTAGAAGCTTCAATCCATGTATGCAATGGTGTGAGGAACACCTGTACGATGGTGGATGACCCATCACCCAAATATTTATAAAATGGGTACAGGTAGCTAAGTTGATAAAGGTTCAGTTCCATCGCATCGTTGATTTCAAACTAGCCAACTGATACAAGGGAACTAAGGATCCTCTAGAACACATTTATTTTTGTGAACAACATTGGACCTCTAAGAATATTCCTCGGGCTTAATGGATCCATATATTTTTCCACACTATGGACATGGTCCCTAGAAGTTGGTACATTCAAGATGAGATTAAGAGAAAAACGGTCCAATGGACCAAGGTAAGTTCCCCATTTTGTTTAACTTTCAGCTTCACAGCAGAAGACCTGACTCAAAGAGAAGTGCTCCACTGGGTTAAAGATTGTATTTTCCATAGAAAACCAAAGGAAGCCACACCCAGGGTGGTCTTCTCATATCATCATCCAGTGGAAAAACTAAAAGAGGAAGTACATTGTTGGAAGATTGATGTCAACAATGTTGATGATGATAACCCACGCGACATATAAATCAAAGAGTTTGAAGGAGAGTGTGCACTGAAGGGTAAGGCAGTAGAGATGACCACATTATAATATACTAGCCTGATCAAAACTAAGAAACACAATATTGGCACTGAAGAAATGCCCAATATGGCCATCATTGGAGATTATTGTGATAACGAGATAGTCACTCAAGTTGTTGACCTCCTTAAGGAATACAAGGACTTTTTCCCCCAGATATTTTCTGAAATGAAAGGAATTGTAGGATCATTGGGGGGCATGAAAATTCAACTTAAACTGGATGCCAAACCGATAAACAGAAAGCCCTATCACTTAAATAAAAATATAAGGAAAAGGTGCACAAAGAATTGGATCGCATGTTGGATGTTGGCATCATTGTCTCGGTAGAGGAGTCTGATTGGATTAGTCCTATGGTTTTGCAACCCAAGAATATCATTGATATTCAAATCTATGTAGATATAAGGAGTCTCAACACAGCCTATGTCCACGACCCTTTCTCAACACCCTTTACGGATGAGGTGTTGAAAATGTTGGTGGTCGGGAACCCTACTCTTTCACAGATCGATTCTTAGGCTATCATCAAGTTCATATAGCAGAGGAGGATTAATATAAAACCACCTTTGTGATAGAATCGGGGTCCTTTGCATACACGGTAATTCCCTTTGGTTTGAAGAATGCCCCTGCAGTATTTTCCTAGATAGTGGTCATGACCATTGTCTTGATAGAGGAGTCTGATTGGATTAGTCCTATGGTTGTGCAACCTAAGAATATTGGTGATATTCAAATCTGTGTAGATATAAGGAGTCTCAACACAACCTGCATCCATGACCCTTTCTCAACACCATTCACGGATGAGGTGTTGAAAATGTTGGTGGTCTGGAAGCCTACTCTTTCACAGATGGCTTCTTAGGCTATCATCAAGTTCAGATTGTAGAGGAGGATTAATAAAAAATCACCTTTGTGATAGAATGGGGGTCCTTTGCATGCACGATAATGCCCTTTGGTTTGAATAATGCCCCTGCAGTATTTTCCTAGATAATAGTCGTGGCCTTTAAGAAATTCATCCACAAGTTTCTTGAGGTATACTTCGACGATTGGATTATGTTCAGTTTATTGAAGGAACACATGCAATCTCTTCAACTGATGCTAGATCGATGTTGCTAGCTACATATATCCTTGAATTTGAAGAAATTCATTTTTTGTACACCCTTTGGCACACTATTGGGCCACGTTGTGTGCAAAGATAGATTCTTGGTGGACCGAGATAATATTGATGCCATCTTGAATATGGTGGCCCCAACTTTGATTCAGGATATGAGAGCCATGTTGGTTCATAAATGATATTAGTGACAGTTCATCCAAAATTATGCTCAGATTGTTTCCCCATTGGAAAAAATATTGTGTAAAGATACTAAGTATGAATGGATGCCAGAATGCCAGAAATACGTGGATACCCTCAAAGAAAAATTGGTTACTATGCCAATTTTGGTTTTTCTTGATTGGTCGAAGCTCTTCCATGTCCATGTCAATGTTTTTTCTATTGCATTCGCCATGGTTCTTGTGCAACCAAGTGAAGGAAATATTGACCATCTAGTCTACTTTTCCAGTCGCAAGTTGTCTGATGTCAAAAATAATTATACAACAATCGAGCGCAAGGGCCTTGCCATGGTATATGCATTACAAAAAAATTCCACTACTTGTTGGGGTCTTCTTTCAAATTCTTCACTAACCACTCCACACTCAAGTATTTAGTCAACAAACCAATGTTAGGAAAAATAATTTTTAGTTGGTTGCTTCTATTCCAAGAGTTTTATTTTGAAGTTGTGGTTAATATAGGGAAGCATAATGTTGGACAAAATAATTTGTCGTAGATTGAGACTAGGGAAGATGCGACGGGTCTCGATGATGAACTCCCCAATGCATAACTCTTCCAGCCTGATCAAAGTTATGCCTGATCAATTGGCCAAAACTGTGGAATTTCTCATGATTGGCCAGCCTCCCCCAAGGTATACTTCGGTGTAGCGTCATCGACTAGTGACCCATAGTGTCAACTATCAGTTAATGTCAGACAGTTGTATAATTTGGGTGAAGATGGAATCTTTCATTACCGTGCAATAGAATACAAATAAAACTTCATCATGTATGAAGCACATGAAGGTATTGTTGGAGGACACAATGTAGGGCTTCTACATAAGGTTCTACATGTAGGGCTTCGGTGTCCCTCCCTCTTTGCAGATGCTAAATACTACTGAAAACGTTGTGACATATGTCAACGGATTGAAAATCCCTGCCAGGTAGATGAGATTAATTTATTTCTAGTGACCATGCTAGAGCCATTCGAAAAATGGGATATAGATTTTGTGGGTCCCATCAATCCCTTGACGCATCGCACAGGAGAGCGCTACATTATTATAGTGACTGAATACCTCACTAAATGGGTCAAAGTAATGCCAATCAAATATTGTACAACAAAAACAATGGCATGCTTCATTTTTTAGAATGTCATCACTAGATTTGATTGTCCAAGGGTGTTTATGAGTGACCAGGGGTCACATTTTCTGAATGAGAACATTCAAAAACTCACTCAGGAGTTCATTATCCATCACTAGAAGAGCACTCCATATCAACCTCGAGCTAATGGTACAGTTGAATATTTTAATAAAATTTTAGAGCACGCTTTAACCAAAGTTTGTAATGTGCAATGTGATAATTGGGATTAGTGCATACCAGCAATATTATGGTCTTAGTGAAAAATGTGCAAAAGGATGAGAAGTTACACACCCTTCAGATTGTTGTATGGAAAAGAAGCGGTCATGCCACTAGAATTTGTTGTTCCTAGCCTCCAGGTCACCCTTGCAACCCAAATGACAGATGATTGGTCCCTTCAACATAGGTAAGATGAAATTATGGAACTAGAGGAGGAATGAATGATAGCAATATTTATCCAAGTGGTCGAGAAGGAAAGATAGAAAGCATGAAATGATCACAACATCCGTCAGAATATCCTCTAGTCGAGATCTTTAGTCTTGTTATATGAAAACAAATATTTGCAACATATATGGAAGCTATGCATGCGATGGTTGGGTCCTTTCTGGCTAGTATACATCAGTGAAGCAAGTGCCTCCAAGTTGAAAACCTTACAAGGAAAATCACTCAATGGACTCATTAATGGAAGCAGGTTGAAGGTGTACTATGGCCCGCAAAGGTCAACCATCATTTATCTCTCCCTATTAGCTTTGAATGTTGGTAGAGTAGGTTTAGTGTAGGATGTACAGTAGGTATCACATCTCATAGTCGACATAATTTAATCATTTTACAACACAACATTCACATCAGTCATGTAGGAAGACTTGATAGACTGACAGTTTTTGCAGAGTCCCCAAATTTCCAAATCAGAATGACAATTTGATATAAGTACAAGATCTCAACCCTAACTACCAAGTCACATGGGCCAATTCCTAGCGATTTATTTCACTGAATGGGAAAGAAATCCCAATTGGGCAGTCTTCACATGCCATAGGTACATAGTCAGTCATGTTTCCACAATCCCACACTAGCATCACTACTATGGTGGATCCGACATATTGATCTCCCCACGAGTCACGTTTCACCACCATTTTCTACTTATCCTCCAATCCATCCCCTCCATAAAATTGTTCTATTTCCCCATCATCATCTCTCCCCCAACCTTCACTCTATAAAGACCACCCCCTACATTCTCGATAGAGTAACTCTCCATGCCACATTCACTCCCACCCTCATCTATGACTTCATTCATCATCTCATTGGTATTTTCCCCGATTCCCTCATCTTTAGCAACTTTTCTCAGTTTTATTTTCACCTTCCCACTCATGGTGTGGCTTAATAAACTATCAATACTATGTTCTTTCCAGTTCGGTCGATCAGCTCAACAACCTACACTTCATTTTTCATGAATATTTTCAGTATGTGACCAGCTACTTGGTAGAGATCCCTCCCCCGTCTTTCCTATCATGAATCAACTTAGTGCCCCACAATTCCCTAAATTGTGTTTTTTTACTTGCAGTTGTTCACTAGATCTCTCAACCCCAAGCTAGTTAAAAAATCTCCATGCATCATAACCTTTGTTGATATGGAGGGACCCTACTCTCTTGTTAGCTTGAATCCCTTCCTCCATCTCTTTTCATGGATCCCCCTCTTCCAGCAACAGAGCACCTGAGCCAAACCAGATAATCTATCTTACTCGTCATGATCCCTACTCATATCTTTTCATGGATCCCCAACCCTCCAATATAAAGGCCAAGGTTACTATCTCACTCTCATCTTCCCAACACAAAAAGGCAAGTAAAGAATGATACTCTCTCTTGATGGACCCTCACTTGTGTTTAGGGGTCGGTGTGTGTTGGTGGGGTTTAAACATATCCCTCATTCCCCTCCACAGACACCAAAGGTTCTGGGTCGAGCAGCAGGTCGCATGCAATCCAACTCCATCTTTCACAATGGAGCCTACTTGACTCATTTACAGCCTTGAGTCGAGTTGCAATTATAGACTACACAAATGATTTTCAATTACTCACACCTAGTAATCACCATAGCTTGGTTTGATGCTTTGGGGTGTTAATGAGGATGATTTTGTCTTACTCAAATTCCAATCATTAATCCATGAAATTTTTGGCTCGACGAAGACCCAAGTAATAGTAGTGGGGGGTTGTTGGCACCCAAAGTTTTGGGTTCATTTTTCATTGGTGCACAAATGAAGTTTTGCCTTCTCATTCCAAGTTTTTTTTGCATTCCTTCCAGGTGGTGTATGCGCTTAGTCCAAGTTTTTCACACACCCAAGTGAAAATCGCAGAGAAGGGAAAGAAGTGTGTGTTGGTCCCAGTTTTGATGTGCGTCGAAAATCAAGAAAATGCATGATGGAATCAAGAAAGGAATCATCGAGAAATCATCTTGGATGATTACTACCAGTAGCACAAGGGATCGTGGAGATGACAAAAGATGAGATGGTGAGGCAGTTAAGATTTCCCTAATTCCAAAAGGATACATGGACTATAGGTAAGGGCCAGAAGAGTGTGAGGAAGTTTTTCATAAGAATGAGTGGATAAAATAAGAAAGAGACAAAACTCCTGAGAAAAACAAAATATAAAAGGAAGCATCGATATTGGAAATAGATTTAGCTAGATGGTTGATGGTTAGATGAGATCCATTGACTCACTAGTATCAAGCTCACTATAAGCATGTTGTAATATTGTAATTCTTCTGAATATAGTTATGAGTTTATCATGTGTATGAAGTCTTGATAGAATGTGCAATGTGTTATATTTCTGGGAAATTACATAAAAGAAGATATGAAGCTTTGTTGATGCCTAATACAATCTATTTAATGTATATTGTGTGTGATGGAATTGAAGGAATAATAAAGTGGTGACAATTTTGATCTACTATGTGTTTATCACATGTTATTTGAATATGTTATTTTGATCTACTAGATCCATGTTTCATAACTTGATTTGGAAACGATTCAATTTATTGAATTTTGATTGTGTCATAGCTATAGTACTTGCGATGAATCATGGTTTCATCATACATTTGAAAAAACTCTCTGCCATCGCATGACAAACGAAAAATTCCTCCATACAATCGATAGACTTTCATCGCAAATATAGTTATTTTCCATCACAAGTTAGTCATAAGGGAGACCAAGCTATGATGAACGTAGACCATAGTCAACCAATTTTCATAACCATTGTCATTGTATGTTTGTTGTATGAGCAACCAATATACATTTCCATGTCATCAGATTAATGACCCACGTGCAATGAACTTGCAGAACAATCAAACATTATCCAAAGTTATTGTCGTCGTAGGTCCATCGTATGAGCGACTATGCTTCGTCGCCAGATCGTTGGAATAATGACTAACATATGACAAAATTGGAGCACAATCGACCACATTTCATAGTCATTGTCGTTGTACATCCATTGTAAGATCGACTATTCTTTGTCGTAGATTTGTTGTAGGCTCATCGTACGCTAAAAGAACAAATGAAGTAATTTCACCCAGGTTTGTCAGAAGAGAAAAAAGGTCGACAAATTTATAGTCCTACTATCGACGAACACCTATTCATATGATCAATGAACTCCTAGAAGTTTGTCAATGTTCCAATGTGTTTTTTATCAATTAAAAAAACAATTAATACTCTCGATGTCATATGGTTGAATTTTCCTCTCTACTCTCAACGTCAAATGGTCTCTCATGTGCAACTAGTATGAAGGTAATAGGTTTTTGGTTAAGTTTTCTTATGGTATTGATCAACAAGAGTTCAGTATTGATCATGTTGTAGTATCATGATATGTTGCAACAACTAGATTTCTAAAATAACAACATGTGGTGACTTCTCCTTAAAAGTCACAATTTGTTTTTTTTTTTTTTACAGGTTTGAAAGTTTCTCTTATTTCTATATATGATATATAATATATAAAACCATAATAAAACTTAAACAACAACCTATTACCTTCATACTAGCTTCGTGTGAGAGACCATTTGATGTCAAGAGTAGTGATGAAAATTCGACCATATGACATCAAGAGTATTGATTTATTTTTTAATTAATGAAAATCACATTGGAACGTTGAAAAACTTCTAGGAGTTCATTGATTGTATGACTAGGTGTTCATCGATAGTAGAACTAGAAATTTGTCGGCAATACAACAAGTATGTCGGTACCTTTTCGCGCTTGTGACAAACTTGGGTGAAATTATGTTGGTTGTTATTTTAGCGTACAACGAGCCTACTACAAATCTACAACAAAGAATAGTCGATCTTACGATGGACATATGACGACAATGACTATGAATCGTGGTTGATTGTGCTCCAAGTTCATCATACATTAGTCATTCTTCCAACGAATTGGTGACGAAGCGTATTCATTCTATATGTTTATCTTTCTCTTTCACTAAACGTCTAATGGTCTTCCGACTTCTATATAAACTACCCTCAACATTGTTTTTCGATCATATCATCTTCTATTGTTCCTAATGATGGGTGGAGTGTCCACCCAAAATGTTGGACATTTGAAAAACCCTCACACAATTATATGCAGAAAAATCTACTGCCATTATGACGAGTTGTGGAAACTTACACTCTCAAATACATACATACATACATGTGTGTGTGTGTGTGTGTGTGTGTTTGTGTGTATTGGAGAGTGTATAACATTCCAGAGGATCTTGGAAATCTAAAGAATCTTATTATCTTGTATTTTTATAACAATCAATTAACCGGTGAAATTCCTCAATCACTGGGGAGTTTGAAGTCTCTTCAATTCCTGTAAGCATTGACATTTCCAGTAACCACTTTAAATACACTTTTATGTTCTGAAGTCCTCACATATTTATATTAGAGTCCTGCATATCTTTCTCATTACCCTCAGGTCTGTTAATAATGCTTCATGTCAATTACATAATTGATTCATTCATTGAACAGTCGTCTCAACAATAATAAGATGAATGGACAAGTTCCACAAGAGATAAAATCACTTCCAAACCTTCAAGTTTGCGTAAGTGTCAAGTTATTTGTTTATTGTTGGTTTTAATTTGTGTCAAACTTGATAGGATTTCTAAGTAACCCTGGTCCACAGTTATTAGTAGTTTCTCTTTCATTCATCTTATTTTTTAAGGGATTTTTCATGCAATAACTTGAATGGGCCCTAGTCCAACTTCTGGTGTATTTCAACGCTTTCCTTTAAAGAAGTAAGAACTATTTTCTGAATTTGTCTAAATTAGGAGTACTCTGCTCTAACTACCTACTAATTTGTATTCTCTTGAAATTGGCTTCTTGGTTCTTGGTTTCCAATTGTCTATCTATACTATTGATGAATTATTTGTCTATACTATTGATGAATTATCTGTCTATATGTGACTTATGTTTCCCTCATTGTATGCATGTCCATGTATTTTTCAAAGGAATTACATGTGTGTGGGTTGTGTGGACAGTATGTTGATACCTGTGTGTCTCCATTAATAAAAAATGGGAAATGGACTTTTGGAAATGGGAGCAGATGGGCTCTACCATGGGTAAGAAACTTGAGGTAGACATTGTTAGGAAACAAGTAGAAATGAGGGAGCACATGTGTCTACCATGAGTAGGAAACTTAAGGTATACATAGTTAGGAAACAAGAAGAAATGAGGGAGACCATGCATGGGTCTACCATGTGTAGGAAACTTAAGGTAGACATAGTTAGGAAACAAGAAGAAATGAGGGAGCACATGGCATCTACCATGGGTAGGAAACTTAAGGTATACATCGTTAGGAAACAAGAAGAAATGAGGCAACGTTGGAAACACAGAGGGAGATAGAATGGAATTTTCTGTAAAACAAAATAGGATCTTTTGCATGAAAAAAGAAGAAAACTTTCAAACAGTAATGTTTCATTGTCTCATAAAGTAGTAAACAAGTTTAAATTGATTCTCTATGCATAAATGATAGATGTGGCATACCCACACATTCATTCAGTGGGGGTATACAAAATAATTTTCATGTACAAAATATTTTCCATCCCTTTGTCATGTCTTATATTTTGTTAGTCTCGGCCTTTTGATATAGAACCTTGACATCCCAACCCCACATATGCACTTCCTCAATGCCCAAAAATCAGTGAAATTTTGAGGTTTGGGTTTCAACACAATTTAGATTGAACAAACATAACAAGACCATTATTGCTAGAAGATATTTTTGCTATGCCCTATTGATTATGTTAGAGCAGTTTCCAAAGGAGTATTTGAGAACTATCCATGATAAAATGGACAAAACAGAGACTTCAATTCCTAGGCTATGTGTCAAATCAAAATATGTTGTAGGAACAAACCTAGGTTTGTAATTGATAGGTATGATAAAACATGGGCACAAGACAAGAACTTTTGGTCATTTATCCCTATCATTTGTACATATGGGATCACAATTCACCATTACATCCCTTGCTAAGTACATGAGGGACCTTGAATATCCACACGTTGATATGTATGGTGATCTCCTTTATGAGAGTGGAAGTTCAAGAAATCCACTTTCATATGCATTACTTGATAGCTTGATTTATTCAAAATGCAGAACATACAAGAATGATGTTCTATCTCATGGAAGACTAGAAAATTGAGGAGTTGATTTTAAATCTCTTCCTCCACATTTGTTGTTACAACTAGGCAATGCAACAAGTGATAATAAGGATCATCTTTTCATGTTTCTATAACTTCTAACAATGCTTGGTTCCTTCATCACTACCGAGGCCGGGTTCTGACTTGTGGGACACACCCATGAAGACATATATGGAACAAATAGAAGGATATTTTCCAACTTGAAAAGTAAATAAATATATTCTTTAGTTGAGATGATGAATACATATCACACAAATGAAGAAAAATGGGTGTTTCCACCTAAAATGATTGATAATGTGTATGACTTGAAAACTTTCCTCAATGGATACATCAAGGGAAAAATGCACTTGTTTGACATTTTATTGTCCAATAATTTGAATTTTTAGTACTCAATAATGTTCCAATATTAAGATACAAGGAATCCATTAAAGATATTGAGCGGTCAGAACCAGTTGAGTTGTGGGCTACAGATGATGAAAGTTGACCTAAATTTATGATAGGGATGCCATATGTCTTACATCTAAAAGAGAATAAGGTTTGTTTAAAATAACCAAAGGAAGGAATTACATCATACATAAGAATGTGTGAAGAGACTATTGGTGGTGAGGATTCTCCAATTGTTACAGAGGAATGGAAAAATAAGGTATATTGGAAAAGATTTATTAATAGTTTTGATGAAGTTTATAATGATCATATAATAGTGGATAGAACTGATTCATATTTGAAGGAATTATGACTCAAGACAAGACAAAACCTCAATGATTATTCTAATGTGTTTCATGTAATATTGAGTATTGTGGAGGAGGATTTATAAAATGTGACATGTAAAGAAATATATCTTGGACCCGGGTGCAATAGGCCAAAGATAACATTCAATCCTCGTGATGACAGTGAGAAAAGAAATATGTTTCTTGTTAGACAAAGAAATGAGGATGGAGGGAAGATAGTTTGGATGTCAATAGACATCTCAAATATCTTCTAGAATGATGTAAGTGGGACTCTTCATATTAAGGTTGATTGGTGGAAACCTAGTTCAAAGAAATACACAACAAAAATATTAAACCAATATTGGGTACTAAGTCCCCACGACACAAAACTTATGTCTCTTCCAATTGATACCATAGATTGGGCATGGAGGGAAAAGAGAAAATATTGAAAAAGGGTCAAGATAAATAAATGTGGTGTAGACAGTGTATTTCATCTAATTGAGGATTCCATGAGATTTGGTGGAAACAATTTGTCCTTTGAAAGATCAATTAATATTTATTAAGAAACAATTTTCAATGTTTATTGTATATCGTGTATTATCTTCATAGGGATAAAGGATTGTTGGCAAGGGAAATTTGTTGAAGAATGTCTTACACATTGGGTGAAAAAGAAAGAACTTATAATATTCAAAGGATTGTATTTCATCACTTCATGGGAAATTTGGTTAGCTACAAATGCAGGGATACTTGAGAACATGTATATCCCTTCGATCCATTGTGCCTATCTAACTAAATCCATTTTCTCATATTTCAAATTTGGGATACAAACCCCTTTGATATTACAATTCTCTTATGATACTATTGAAAAATATAGGGCTTGGGGATACTTTGATGGTGCAATTCAAGGTACCCCCCAAAAGGAGGATCTTGTGGTACTATTTTTCTTAATGATACTCACAAAAACAAATTCAAGGCCAATCTAGGAGATGGCATGAACAACTTTATAAAACTACTTGCTCTAAAAATTATCTTAAGATTGGTCATTCAACAAGGAAAATAAAAAATATAGGTTTTTGGTGACTAGATGACAATAATCAATTGGATGAATAGCAAAATCAAAATGACAAGTCTATTTTTAAGCCTGATATTTGATGAAGTAAAAGCATCATTATTAGTTTTTAACTCTATCTTCTTTGAAGATGTTTACAAATAATTGAATAGGGAAGTAGATTCTTTGTTTAAAGAGTGATTGTAGCACTCTATTGTTACAGGGCGTTGAACAGAATTCGAGGATGAAATATTGTTACAAGAACGGATTTTTCCCATATTCACTTGATGACCTTTTAGACAGCTAGACTTTTGATGAAGAGTATACTTGAATAATTAATGGAGATGAACTTCTAGAGGAGACTAAGTTTACAAAAACTTTTAGATTCATATTTTCCTCAATTTGTGTAAGTTGTGTTTCTGCGCTTATTTTTTTGGATAATGAAAGTAGGTAAGACACTCTTTTCTTTAAATGTGTAAACAATTTTTTTGTGATTTTAGCTCTAATTGAAAGGTGGCATTTTGTTTATCTTCATGAGATGAGAAATCTCAAAGTCTTGATTGACAAAGAGTAAAGCATATGCAAAATGTATATTTATTTCATCTTGTTAGAAATGTACATGCTTTTTCCCCTTATCTTCATATTATATTTTGAGGACTTTTAAATTATTTAGTATAGATATGTAAATTTTGGTTCCTCTAATTTGGCATAATAATTTTTATTTATTTTAAAAACCAAACAAATACAATGTGATGTTGAAACCCAATACTTAGTTATTTTCCCTTGTGAGAAAGTCAATACAATTGCAATTCATTCATGTGAGAATACTTTATACTAATTACATGGCACCATTCAATATTTTACCCAGAAATTTTTAATTTCAATGTGGCATACAATTTTTAATAATTATTTTAATTGTTTTGAAAACAAACAAACAAAATTTGTTGTCGAAACCCGATTTTCTTAATTTTCCTTATATTCCAAATTCACTACAAGTTCAATGTATTATTCTGACTATACTTTATACTAATTACATGATATCATTCAATATTTTACATAGAAATTACAACTTTCAATGCTTTTTGTTGGACGCAGACCCATTCTGGGGAAAAGGCTATTTTTGGGGAGAGAAGCACAAAGGGAAGAAAGGACAGCTGGAAGGAAAAGCATCACATGCAAGGGAAGCATGCAAGGCATGCATGCAAGAGAGACTTAACTATGTTAGGGTTATTGTTTTTCCAAAATATTTAATGGCAGATGAGCCAAGAATAGATATAAGTACTACTTAGGAGTTCTAAGAAGAGAGAATATGAGTTGGATAGATACAGAAAGACATCAGTAGTACCTAGTAGGTAGAGAGAGTTCGGAAGTTGTAAGGTTTGTAAGAACTGAAACATTTCATTAACTAGTGAGCTAAGAGAAGAATTAAGCAACTCGATCCTGAGGGTTAGATCATGGGTTGAGGAGCATGGTGTGATCTAGTGAACCTCACAGGGATCGGGAGGCTGGTTGAGATTGTAAGATCCAAGACTGTAAACACACATAGTGCGACATATTGTTGAGACATAATAAAGAGCTTGAGAGCCAGATATTTGTGGGCGTATCCCAGGAGGGGGTGAGCCATGGTAAATCTTGTGTTATGTGATTGAATGTATGCATCTCCATTATTGTTAAGGATTAAATGCTAGATGAATGAATGAAGGAACTAGTTAGATATGATACTCCACATGCATGAATAAGAATGATTGTTTTAATCAAGAGGTTAGACTAAATAAATAAATATCACAAGGTACAACCACAGATCTCCACTCATTCCCAAGCTGCAAGCATCTAATTATTGCATCCACCCATAGAGATATCTTGGGTGAGACTGCACAGTACACCTTGTGTGTTGCGTTGCCTTCTAGTTTACCAGGGGGGTGTTAGTTTTAGAGGGATTTTGTTGGAAGCTTGCTAAATTTGAACCTGGGTCAACTTATGAAAGTAAGGTAAGATCATAGTATATAACTAATAAAGTAGACTAGAAAACAACAAATGGTTATGTTGTCTGTTGGAACAGGATGCGACTGAGTGAATGAAATCTGTTGAAGAAGCATAAAAAAATGTCATATCTGATGACAAGACGTTAAGAGAATGAGAATCCAAAAGGGGATGTTGAGACCATGGAACCCATTGAAGCCA
>JASDQU010102290.1:82164-117419 GCA_032191745.1 Picea mariana
TATTGATCATGTTGTAGTATCATGATATGTTGCAACAACTAGATTTCTAAAATAACAACATGTGGTGACTTCTCCTTAAAAGTCACAATTTGTTTTTTTTTTTTTTACAGGTTTGAAAGTTTCTCTTATTTCTATATATGATATATAATATATAAAACCATAATAAAACTTAAACAACAACCTATTACCTTCATACTAGCTTCGTGTGAGAGACCATTTGATGTCAAGAGTAGTGATGAAAATTCGACCATATGACATCAAGAGTATTGATTTATTTTTTAATTAATGAAAATCACATTGGAACGTTGAAAAACTTCTAGGAGTTCATTGATTGTATGACTAGGTGTTCATCGATAGTAGAACTAGAAATTTGTCGGCAATACAACAAGTATGTCGGTACCTTTTCGCGCTTGTGACAAACTTGGGTGAAATTATGTTGGTTGTTATTTTAGCGTACAACGAGCCTACTACAAATCTACAACAAAGAATAGTCGATCTTACGATGGACATATGACGACAATGACTATGAATCGTGGTTGATTGTGCTCCAAGTTCATCATACATTAGTCATTCTTCCAACGAATTGGTGACGAAGCGTATTCATTCTATATGTTTATCTTTCTCTTTCACTAAACGTCTAATGGTCTTCCGACTTCTATATAAACTACCCTCAACATTGTTTTTCGATCATATCATCTTCTATTGTTCCTAATGATGGGTGGAGTGTCCACCCAAAATGTTGGACATTTGAAAAACCCTCACACAATTATATGCAGAAAAATCTACTGCCATTATGACGAGTTGTGGAAACTTACACTCTCAAATACATACATACATACATGTGTGTGTGTGTGTGTGTGTGTGTTTGTGTGTATTGGAGAGTGTATAACATTCCAGAGGATCTTGGAAATCTAAAGAATCTTATTATCTTGTATTTTTATAACAATCAATTAACCGGTGAAATTCCTCAATCACTGGGGAGTTTGAAGTCTCTTCAATTCCTGTAAGCATTGACATTTCCAGTAACCACTTTAAATACACTTTTATGTTCTGAAGTCCTCACATATTTATATTAGAGTCCTGCATATCTTTCTCATTACCCTCAGGTCTGTTAATAATGCTTCATGTCAATTACATAATTGATTCATTCATTGAACAGTCGTCTCAACAATAATAAGATGAATGGACAAGTTCCACAAGAGATAAAATCACTTCCAAACCTTCAAGTTTGCGTAAGTGTCAAGTTATTTGTTTATTGTTGGTTTTAATTTGTGTCAAACTTGATAGGATTTCTAAGTAACCCTGGTCCACAGTTATTAGTAGTTTCTCTTTCATTCATCTTATTTTTTAAGGGATTTTTCATGCAATAACTTGAATGGGCCCTAGTCCAACTTCTGGTGTATTTCAACGCTTTCCTTTAAAGAAGTAAGAACTATTTTCTGAATTTGTCTAAATTAGGAGTACTCTGCTCTAACTACCTACTAATTTGTATTCTCTTGAAATTGGCTTCTTGGTTCTTGGTTTCCAATTGTCTATCTATACTATTGATGAATTATTTGTCTATACTATTGATGAATTATCTGTCTATATGTGACTTATGTTTCCCTCATTGTATGCATGTCCATGTATTTTTCAAAGGAATTACATGTGTGTGGGTTGTGTGGACAGTATGTTGATACCTGTGTGTCTCCATTAATAAAAAATGGGAAATGGACTTTTGGAAATGGGAGCAGATGGGCTCTACCATGGGTAAGAAACTTGAGGTAGACATTGTTAGGAAACAAGTAGAAATGAGGGAGCACATGTGTCTACCATGAGTAGGAAACTTAAGGTATACATAGTTAGGAAACAAGAAGAAATGAGGGAGACCATGCATGGGTCTACCATGTGTAGGAAACTTAAGGTAGACATAGTTAGGAAACAAGAAGAAATGAGGGAGCACATGGCATCTACCATGGGTAGGAAACTTAAGGTATACATCGTTAGGAAACAAGAAGAAATGAGGCAACGTTGGAAACACAGAGGGAGATAGAATGGAATTTTCTGTAAAACAAAATAGGATCTTTTGCATGAAAAAAGAAGAAAACTTTCAAACAGTAATGTTTCATTGTCTCATAAAGTAGTAAACAAGTTTAAATTGATTCTCTATGCATAAATGATAGATGTGGCATACCCACACATTCATTCAGTGGGGGTATACAAAATAATTTTCATGTACAAAATATTTTCCATCCCTTTGTCATGTCTTATATTTTGTTAGTCTCGGCCTTTTGATATAGAACCTTGACATCCCAACCCCACATATGCACTTCCTCAATGCCCAAAAATCAGTGAAATTTTGAGGTTTGGGTTTCAACACAATTTAGATTGAACAAACATAACAAGACCATTATTGCTAGAAGATATTTTTGCTATGCCCTATTGATTATGTTAGAGCAGTTTCCAAAGGAGTATTTGAGAACTATCCATGATAAAATGGACAAAACAGAGACTTCAATTCCTAGGCTATGTGTCAAATCAAAATATGTTGTAGGAACAAACCTAGGTTTGTAATTGATAGGTATGATAAAACATGGGCACAAGACAAGAACTTTTGGTCATTTATCCCTATCATTTGTACATATGGGATCACAATTCACCATTACATCCCTTGCTAAGTACATGAGGGACCTTGAATATCCACACGTTGATATGTATGGTGATCTCCTTTATGAGAGTGGAAGTTCAAGAAATCCACTTTCATATGCATTACTTGATAGCTTGATTTATTCAAAATGCAGAACATACAAGAATGATGTTCTATCTCATGGAAGACTAGAAAATTGAGGAGTTGATTTTAAATCTCTTCCTCCACATTTGTTGTTACAACTAGGCAATGCAACAAGTGATAATAAGGATCATCTTTTCATGTTTCTATAACTTCTAACAATGCTTGGTTCCTTCATCACTACCGAGGCCGGGTTCTGACTTGTGGGACACACCCATGAAGACATATATGGAACAAATAGAAGGATATTTTCCAACTTGAAAAGTAAATAAATATATTCTTTAGTTGAGATGATGAATACATATCACACAAATGAAGAAAAATGGGTGTTTCCACCTAAAATGATTGATAATGTGTATGACTTGAAAACTTTCCTCAATGGATACATCAAGGGAAAAATGCACTTGTTTGACATTTTATTGTCCAATAATTTGAATTTTTAGTACTCAATAATGTTCCAATATTAAGATACAAGGAATCCATTAAAGATATTGAGCGGTCAGAACCAGTTGAGTTGTGGGCTACAGATGATGAAAGTTGACCTAAATTTATGATAGGGATGCCATATGTCTTACATCTAAAAGAGAATAAGGTTTGTTTAAAATAACCAAAGGAAGGAATTACATCATACATAAGAATGTGTGAAGAGACTATTGGTGGTGAGGATTCTCCAATTGTTACAGAGGAATGGAAAAATAAGGTATATTGGAAAAGATTTATTAATAGTTTTGATGAAGTTTATAATGATCATATAATAGTGGATAGAACTGATTCATATTTGAAGGAATTATGACTCAAGACAAGACAAAACCTCAATGATTATTCTAATGTGTTTCATGTAATATTGAGTATTGTGGAGGAGGATTTATAAAATGTGACATGTAAAGAAATATATCTTGGACCCGGGTGCAATAGGCCAAAGATAACATTCAATCCTCGTGATGACAGTGAGAAAAGAAATATGTTTCTTGTTAGACAAAGAAATGAGGATGGAGGGAAGATAGTTTGGATGTCAATAGACATCTCAAATATCTTCTAGAATGATGTAAGTGGGACTCTTCATATTAAGGTTGATTGGTGGAAACCTAGTTCAAAGAAATACACAACAAAAATATTAAACCAATATTGGGTACTAAGTCCCCACGACACAAAACTTATGTCTCTTCCAATTGATACCATAGATTGGGCATGGAGGGAAAAGAGAAAATATTGAAAAAGGGTCAAGATAAATAAATGTGGTGTAGACAGTGTATTTCATCTAATTGAGGATTCCATGAGATTTGGTGGAAACAATTTGTCCTTTGAAAGATCAATTAATATTTATTAAGAAACAATTTTCAATGTTTATTGTATATCGTGTATTATCTTCATAGGGATAAAGGATTGTTGGCAAGGGAAATTTGTTGAAGAATGTCTTACACATTGGGTGAAAAAGAAAGAACTTATAATATTCAAAGGATTGTATTTCATCACTTCATGGGAAATTTGGTTAGCTACAAATGCAGGGATACTTGAGAACATGTATATCCCTTCGATCCATTGTGCCTATCTAACTAAATCCATTTTCTCATATTTCAAATTTGGGATACAAACCCCTTTGATATTACAATTCTCTTATGATACTATTGAAAAATATAGGGCTTGGGGATACTTTGATGGTGCAATTCAAGGTACCCCCCAAAAGGAGGATCTTGTGGTACTATTTTTCTTAATGATACTCACAAAAACAAATTCAAGGCCAATCTAGGAGATGGCATGAACAACTTTATAAAACTACTTGCTCTAAAAATTATCTTAAGATTGGTCATTCAACAAGGAAAATAAAAAATATAGGTTTTTGGTGACTAGATGACAATAATCAATTGGATGAATAGCAAAATCAAAATGACAAGTCTATTTTTAAGCCTGATATTTGATGAAGTAAAAGCATCATTATTAGTTTTTAACTCTATCTTCTTTGAAGATGTTTACAAATAATTGAATAGGGAAGTAGATTCTTTGTTTAAAGAGTGATTGTAGCACTCTATTGTTACAGGGCGTTGAACAGAATTCGAGGATGAAATATTGTTACAAGAACGGATTTTTCCCATATTCACTTGATGACCTTTTAGACAGCTAGACTTTTGATGAAGAGTATACTTGAATAATTAATGGAGATGAACTTCTAGAGGAGACTAAGTTTACAAAAACTTTTAGATTCATATTTTCCTCAATTTGTGTAAGTTGTGTTTCTGCGCTTATTTTTTTGGATAATGAAAGTAGGTAAGACACTCTTTTCTTTAAATGTGTAAACAATTTTTTTGTGATTTTAGCTCTAATTGAAAGGTGGCATTTTGTTTATCTTCATGAGATGAGAAATCTCAAAGTCTTGATTGACAAAGAGTAAAGCATATGCAAAATGTATATTTATTTCATCTTGTTAGAAATGTACATGCTTTTTCCCCTTATCTTCATATTATATTTTGAGGACTTTTAAATTATTTAGTATAGATATGTAAATTTTGGTTCCTCTAATTTGGCATAATAATTTTTATTTATTTTAAAAACCAAACAAATACAATGTGATGTTGAAACCCAATACTTAGTTATTTTCCCTTGTGAGAAAGTCAATACAATTGCAATTCATTCATGTGAGAATACTTTATACTAATTACATGGCACCATTCAATATTTTACCCAGAAATTTTTAATTTCAATGTGGCATACAATTTTTAATAATTATTTTAATTGTTTTGAAAACAAACAAACAAAATTTGTTGTCGAAACCCGATTTTCTTAATTTTCCTTATATTCCAAATTCACTACAAGTTCAATGTATTATTCTGACTATACTTTATACTAATTACATGATATCATTCAATATTTTACATAGAAATTACAACTTTCAATGCTTTTTGTTGGACGCAGACCCATTCTGGGGAAAAGGCTATTTTTGGGGAGAGAAGCACAAAGGGAAGAAAGGACAGCTGGAAGGAAAAGCATCACATGCAAGGGAAGCATGCAAGGCATGCATGCAAGAGAGACTTAACTATGTTAGGGTTATTGTTTTTCCAAAATATTTAATGGCAGATGAGCCAAGAATAGATATAAGTACTACTTAGGAGTTCTAAGAAGAGAGAATATGAGTTGGATAGATACAGAAAGACATCAGTAGTACCTAGTAGGTAGAGAGAGTTCGGAAGTTGTAAGGTTTGTAAGAACTGAAACATTTCATTAACTAGTGAGCTAAGAGAAGAATTAAGCAACTCGATCCTGAGGGTTAGATCATGGGTTGAGGAGCATGGTGTGATCTAGTGAACCTCACAGGGATCGGGAGGCTGGTTGAGATTGTAAGATCCAAGACTGTAAACACACATAGTGCGACATATTGTTGAGACATAATAAAGAGCTTGAGAGCCAGATATTTGTGGGCGTATCCCAGGAGGGGGTGAGCCATGGTAAATCTTGTGTTATGTGATTGAATGTATGCATCTCCATTATTGTTAAGGATTAAATGCTAGATGAATGAATGAAGGAACTAGTTAGATATGATACTCCACATGCATGAATAAGAATGATTGTTTTAATCAAGAGGTTAGACTAAATAAATAAATATCACAAGGTACAACCACAGATCTCCACTCATTCCCAAGCTGCAAGCATCTAATTATTGCATCCACCCATAGAGATATCTTGGGTGAGACTGCACAGTACACCTTGTGTGTTGCGTTGCCTTCTAGTTTACCAGGGGGGTGTTAGTTTTAGAGGGATTTTGTTGGAAGCTTGCTAAATTTGAACCTGGGTCAACTTATGAAAGTAAGGTAAGATCATAGTATATAACTAATAAAGTAGACTAGAAAACAACAAATGGTTATGTTGTCTGTTGGAACAGGATGCGACTGAGTGAATGAAATCTGTTGAAGAAGCATAAAAAAATGTCATATCTGATGACAAGACGTTAAGAGAATGAGAATCCAAAAGGGGATGTTGAGACCATGGAACCCATTGAAGCCATAGATAGAGAGCTAGTTGAAAACAAAGGAGTTGGATTTTTCATAGAAAGATAACAAAAACCCTAAGTTAATACCGCGCAAATATATAGACAAGTATGTATTCAACGACTTGCATGAAGTATTTTTTTGTGATTTCCTGCATGTGTTGTGGGAGTGGATATTAAGGTTGAAAGAAAACCATCCTAAAAATAGGATCAGACAACTAGAGTGGAATATTGTAGAGATCACGCAGTTACAACAAGTTGACAATAAATTTATCATGCAATAGATTTCTAGTTAGACAACATTGTTAGCAAGAGTTCTTAAAGGGACCTCGAGGTAGGTATATCAGATCTCTAGATAATTCCATTACGATATTACTATATAACAAAGGTTTAATTACAATGGCCTCAAATAGATAAACTTCTCTGCGTGCATGGGGAAGGGGGGAAGCACTGACAGGAGAAGGATAAATGGAGGGAGAAATGGATAAAGGAGAGGCCTTGGACCCAATCATGATGGAGGAAGACTAAATTAATCATATCATGGAAACACCCGGAAGAATGTGCAGTGGAGTACCCTACCAATATAACATGAGCACCAAGAAGAGAGCCATAGCCGTGAGGGAGGGATTGGCAAGTGATGAAGAAGAGGTAGAGGATCTATGGGCTATGGAGAAGATTGAGTAAATCCTGTGCGCGACATATGAAAGGAAGACGAGGGGTCCAAGAGTAGGAATAGAAGGAAGCACTCCTATCCATATCAATTTCAATGTGGAATCCATAAACCCGTGTGTGACTAATACACCAATAAGAACACCACCATTTAGACAACCGAATTTCGAGAAAAGGAAGATAGAAGCAAGTACATCTACACAGGGAACAACAACTAGGAGAGCTATTTCAGGAAGCATCAGTCAAGTATATACATTGTGTGGAGGCAGTAGTTTAGCATTCAAGATGACAGGGCATGATCCCACCATTAGGTTACCATAATTCAAAGGAGAGGCATCGAAGGACCCTGAGAAGCACTTGTTCATTTGTGAAAATATCTGGGAAACAAAATAGATCACAGATGAGGAAACTAAACTTGCACAGTTAGCCATCACGCTAAGAGATCACACAATGGATTGGTACATGAGCTTAGCTGCAAACAATCCACCCGGGAAAACCAGAATGATTGGAGATATCAAAAATCTATTGATAATGAATTCCATAAGCCTAGCTCAAACGATCAATACATGAATGAGATGATAGAGATTAGATAGAAACTAGGAGAATATTTGTCGGAGATTGACCATATATTCAAACGATTGAAGGGAAAGATAAAGTATGTCATGATAGATATGCAACATAGGCATATGTTTTTCAATTCACTTCTCTCGCTCTTGAAATACCCCTTGCAACAATATAAGTTTCAAACCCAGGCAGAGGCTCTGTAGGCAGTCCTACAACTGGAAGAGAACCAATATCAGAAGACAAATCCATCCATAGAGGATTTGAAGGAGGATTTGAAGAACTTAACATTTCAGCTAAACCAAAATAGGGGTAAGGACAAAAGAGAATTCATTTGGTGTACCACATGTAGGACAGAAGGACACCACAAGAATGAATGCCCAACATTTGCACAGTACATGGAAAAAGGACTGCCAAACCCTTTTCCAACAAGAGGACTATGGTGTGAGATCTGTAAGAAACAAGGGCGTGATCCATATCACTGTCCAATGATGCAGAAATACTAGACGGTACCTAAGAGTTCATATTGCAACTTTTGCAAGTCAGTGGGCCACGATGACAAAGATTACAGGACCATGGACCTGATGAGGGAAAGAAAATCAGATGCTTACAGGGTGCAGATAGAAATGATGATCGGGCAAGCTGCACCACAGTTTAACCAAGTACCAGCCCCATATAACACTTCACAGCAACAGTATAACACTGCACAACAATAATATAACACTACGCAGTCGTAGTACAATACCACACAACCACACTATAATCCCACATGGTATAACCAGGAGCCCCAGTACAACGCACCGCGAGGAGATTGAGTTGTCTACAAAGGTGGAGGAAGAGGAAGAGGAGGCTTTGGAAGAGGCAAAGGACCAATGGTATGCCACAATTGTCAACAACCAGGACACTATGCAAGATAATGTCCACTTCCACCTGCGACATGTATGTATTGTCGTGCATCATAACATGACACAGAAGACTATCCCACACTATTGGGGAAGATCTAGAAAAAGAGAAATCAGAACAATCATAATGTTCAGTGGATTTCAGTGGAAGCAATGGATGCTGGAAGAAATATCAACATATTTATGCATGGAGGAGATAAGACAGGAAATGACGCAGTAAGACAAGATCAAGCACACCACCAATGGGTGAAGAAGAATGTTGAACTACAGAAAGAGTTTGATGCGTAGAAAAAAAAAGGGGATATTCAAGAAGTCCAAATAAGAATTCTTGAAGCCAAACACTTCATCGACATCCATTGTGCATCATATTCAGGAAGTACCAACGTACGATATGCCTTCATTGTTGGATCACACTAATGAAGCATAGCCCCTAGGACAAGTAAGTATGATTAAGGATTTTCTGCAATCCTGTGTTAAACTACTAAATGATCCATCATCTATTAAAGTGTTACAAAATATGTTAGAAAGATGTAGCACAGAGGTAGAGGGAAATCTAGAACAAAAAATAGTTAATCATCTGCATACAAGGAGGAGAACAAGCAGATAATTCAGACTAAACGCTAACATTGGAGATTTCAACGTGGGAGATATTATATTGGATTTAAGATCCAAAGTAAATGTGTTACCCAAGAATACATGGCAATGTATGGGAGAGACCACATTGGGATATTCACTTGTTCAGCTGAAACTAGCAAATCAATACAGATTTCTACCAATTGGAAGGATAAAGGGGGTGACAATAGATCTGGATGGAGTGTGCACTAAAGTCGATTTCAAAGTGATAGAGATAGTGGATGGCACAACATCTTATTTGAAATTGCTTGGCTTAGATTGGGCATTTGAAAATCAAGCCATAATCAACTTAAAGACGAGGAAGATGACATTTGATTCAGGAGAATACAGATTCATTGTGCCATTAGATCCATTAGAATGGGAAAGATTTATAGAACCCACTTGTTTAGACCTAGAGGAAATTAACCATTTGTACAGAACCATCACGTGAGAAGAATATAATGTGAAACCAACTGCAGAAGGGGTACTCAGTTGGAGAAGTATCACATCATGTGTGTCAGACTCAGACACAGGATTGGAGAATTGGCAGCACAAGTTACACGAAGTCTCCACAAGAAGATGTGCAAGAATAGACTGCATAGTAAGATGGGTAGGTACAGAGATAAGAGAACCTCCCAAATTCAATGGGGTGACTGACTTAGAAGAGTTATTAACAAGATATAAAGATGAAGTGTTGGAAAAWCATAGGATATTAKCTCTGGATATAACACTCAAGGAAACACCTGCAATATGGTGGGGTGCGCACAAAGAGATAGTCAAGGAMTGGTACCAATGTAAGTGGTTATGGCGCATCAGATTTGGCGCAGAATAGGGAAGAAACCAACTGTAGAGATATGATGGATAGGGGAMACCAACAGAACACTTGGAGAAGTGCATAACACTATGAAGAATGACACCACCAGAGGAATGGCCTTATCAGTTTATTCACACATTAGAAGGGATTCCAGCAAACTAGTATATAGACCAGGAATTGTGCAGAGGAACTACAGACTGGACAGTATTACAACATAATTTTATAGTTAATTTCGCATTTAAATATGAGAACCCCAACATAGACTCAGCACTCAAACAAATCATAGGGGTGATATTCATTAAGGAACCATAAGTTGAACTTATGAAAAAATATCAACAACAGAACAGATAGACAATAAAAGAACTATTGTCATGCTACCATGTCTAGGAAGAAGCACCAGATGAAGATGACCCACACAAAATTTAGATAACAAAAGTTGAAGGTGAAAGAGATGTGGTAGGTCCACCTATGGAATAAGAAGTATTTTCTGCGCTGATCAAGGTGAAGAAATTCAACATTGGGACAACTGAGAATCCCAAAATGGCCAGCATTGGAGACTACTAGGATGAGAAAACAGTAGAAAGCATAACAAAGTTATTGCGCGAGTACAATGACCTGTTCCCAACAACGTTCACAGAAATGAAAGGCACAGCAGGAGAGCTAGGTGAAATGAAGATACCTCTCATACATGAGGCAAGACCAGTCAAACAAAGACCCTATAGACTAAACCCAATATATAAGCAAAAATTGAAAGCATAAATTGACAAGATGTTGGAGGCTGGAATCATAGAACTAGTGGAGGAATCTGAATGGGTAAGCCCTATGGTATTTCAAGAGAAGAATTAGGGAGGGATAAGGATATGTGTCTACCTAAGGAAGTTGAATGATGCTTTCCTACATGATCCTTTCCCTACCGCTTTCATAGATGAGGTGTTGGAGAATGTAGGAGGCTAGGGAGCTTACTCATTTACTGATGGATTCTCAGGCTACCATCAGATCAAGATAGCTCCGGAATACAAGTAAAATACCACTTTCACCATAGAATGGGGGTCCTACCAGTACACAGTCATTCCTTTTGGACTGAAGAATGCACCAGTAATATTTTCCAGAGTAGTCATAGTTGCATTCAAAGAATTCATCCACCAGTTTCTAGAGGTATATCTGGATGATTGGACAATCTATAGTTTGTTGAAAGACCATGTAGAGGTGTTGAGAATGATGTTATAAATATTTAGGGAATGTCAAATATATGTAAACATCAATAAGTGCATCTTTGGAACACCTTTTGGGATACTATTGGGCCATATAGTGTGCAAACAAGGCTTGCTAGTAGATCCTTCCAAGATTGCAGTAATTGTTAATCTATCACCACCAAAGTCAGTATGTCAGTTAAGATAAACATTGGGACACACAGGATACTATAGGAAATTCATAAAAGGGTATGCACATATCACTGTTCCAATGGAGAAACTATTGATAAAAGATAACAAGTTTCAGTGGAATGAAGACTGTCAGCGAGGATTGGACTCTCTAAAAGAGAAGATGGTAACCGTACCAATACTAGTATTCCTAGATTGGGAAAAGACATTTCATGTGCATGTAGATGCATCATCTATATTTCTTGGAGGTATTCTGGAACAACTAGGAACATGAGAATTGCACCATCCTATAGCATTTGCTAGCAGAAAAGTGTCAGAGTCATAGCAGAATTACAATACCATAGAAAGAGAAAGCCTAGCTATGGTCTATGCACTTCAGAAGTTTAGACATTACTTACTAGGTAAACATTTCAATATGTTTACAGATCATTCATCTCTCAAATACCTAGTCAACAAGCCAGTGTTGGGGGGGATAATTTGTAGATGGTTACTATTGTTCCAGAAATTTGACTTTGAAGTGATAGTCAAACCAGGGAAGTTGAATGTAGAACCTGATCACTTGTCAGTGATCACCAATGGAGAGGAACCTACGAATCTAGAGGACAACTTCCCTAATGCACAGTTATTTTCAGTCCAAGTAGCTGATGAATATTTTGTTGACATCATTCAATACTTGAGTACAGGGACTGCGCCCCAAGAACTCAACACTGTGCGGAAGAAAAATATGGTAGTCGGAGTTGTAGACTATCAATTGATTGCATGACACTTATACAAGATGGGTGTAGACAACATCTTGAGAAGATGTGTAATAGAACATGAAAAACCTAGGATTTTAACAGAGGCCCATGAGGGAGTAGCAGGACGACATTATGCAGGAAACGCTACTATGCAGAAGGCATTGCACACATGACTATGGTGGTCGACTGTTAACAGAGATTTAAAGGACTACTGCCAGAGATGTGATGTATGTCAGAGGGTTGGTAAACCTAATAGACGGGATGAGATGCCCCTAAGGCCACAAGTAACCTTGCAGATATTTGACAAATGGGAAATATACTTTGTGGGTCCTGTTATCCACCAAGTTTCACTAGGATGGATTTCCAGCAAGCCACCAAAGATTGAACATTTTCATGTTTAAAATTCAAAGCTCAGAAGTTTAGCCGGTCAATAAGACCAACTTTTTCACATTTTCCATACCCTCCGGGGAATTGTAATAAGAGATGTTGCATGATGAACTTCTAAAAGGTCTTATCCACCTTCGAATTAGGCATGAGTTGTTACTATGGAGTGTTTTGTTTTACTTGTTAGTTATATTTTGTTGTCTAAAGGCAATTTATAATTTCTGAGTTTTTTCACTCAATTTCTCCAAAGATGGAGTATATGCTTATGGTTAGGCCTTAAAATGGATATAATCCTAGTGTATAATGTATATTACCATGCTAAACATCCTCCTAAATTATTATGGAAATGTGCTAAGTCCCCCTTAGGATTTTTTAATTTTTTCAGTTAATTAAAAATTTTCTGTAAAACAAGAATTTTTAATTAAAAAATAAAGTTGTATTCAAAAAGTGGTACTAGGATCCTTCCTAAACCTTGGGGGTGCTCATTTTTGGACCTAGAGAACCCATATTACCCAAGTACCCACTTTGGCGAATGAAATTAGTGATTTTTATCACTAAAAAGTCAATTTTACTCAAAAAACCCAAAAAAGACAAAAAATCAAGAAAAATCAGGAAGTGACTACTTTCTTGGAAACATGTTGGGACATGTTTTGAGTGAATAAAGCCTCAAAAGACAAGGTGGAAACCATAGGATACATCCCATTGGTCATAGACTAAGTGAGATGTCAAGTGGAATTATTTAAGCATGTGCTCAAGAAGAGGGTGTGCACCTCTTGAGTGGTGGTGCATTCTTAAGAGGGGTAGCCTACCTCTTGAGAGGTGGCACCCCCTATCCTCATCAAGTCTTCCAAATGGCACATTTTGAGAGTGTGGGGAGAGGTGGAATCCTATTCCGACACACTTAGCTCCACCTTCCATCCACTTGGTATGCCCTCCTCCCTTTGGCATCTTTCCCTCTTCTCTATAAATTGGAGCTCTCTCCCCATTGTAAACTAGTTGGATCTAGTGAAGGGTTACACTTGTAAAGCATTGTACTATCATTTATATTTGTAATAAAAGGCTTTGGAGGCTATTTTTGTGATCAAGATTCATGTGTGGATATTCTTGTCAAATGTTGTGCTAATTTGTGAGGTAACTTGTGCTATTCTTTTTTCTTGAATATTGGATTGTGGCCTTCAAGTGGAGTTGTCTCCAAGAAGGTTAAAACTAGAAGAGCTAGATTGATTTATGGTTTTATTGTTTATTGTATGTGAATGTTTATGTTGCATATTCATTTCGGTTAATGTGTATGCTTTCCTAAATTTTCTTATGCAAGAACATTATTATACTAATATTTTATTGGCAAGAAGTATATAAGTTTGCAGGATCTCACTACTTAAATAGTAGAATAGGTTTTGCTGCACCCTTTTCTTCTTTAAGCTCTCAGGAAAGACAAATACCCTCTTTGATCCATGAAAGGGACTCCATCTTGCCCAAAGTTCCAAGGCTTTTAAGATCCTTCTCTCTCCTTCTCAAATTTCATTATTACTTCTTGGTTACTTCTAATTCTTATATGAAAATCATTTGAATCCAATCTAAAGTTTAAATATATCTTATTTCAGTTTTACATATACAAGAAAGCTAGATTCATTTTGCATCTAAAGGTTTCAATTTGAAGCATAGGATCTAGACTAGAAAAGGCTAGTTTTATCAATTTTTCCTTCTAAATTCTTAAAGGATAAAGATAGTTTCTTTTTCAAAGTACTTCATTTAAATATTGGGAAATTTAGTGATTGTAGTTTGTTTCCTTAAAACAAMAGGGAAAGATTCCAAGGAAGCAAGTTTTCTAGCTTGATTCTTTGGTTCCTTTTTGCAAAATTTCAATAAATTTACTTAGGAGAAATTTGGGGTTTTACTACTAACATCTCAAGACAACTTTAAAGTGTTTTGGGACATATTTCATATTGTTTTCTTGCTTTTTTTTTGTAGGTAGGTGCGAAAACAAGAGGATATGATGTCAAAAAGTTGAAGATTTAAGGCTTCCAAGACCCCCGAAGTGGCCCTATATCTTTGAAAATTGTTGTAAAAGTGTAATTTTTATTTTTTGATCCATTTATAAGGGTCTGGATATATCTTTTAAAGAGATCCTAAATCTATTCAAGATAATTTGTAACTGATATAATAAAATCAGTGAGCCAAAGGAGGCCTCACTTTTCTTTTCCCCCCCCCCGGGGGGGTGTGTGTTATGTTTTGGGACTTTGTGTCTTTAGCTTGTTTTAATTGTTCCTTTTTTATATAAGTTCTCAAACAAACTCACATAAAATTTAAATTTAAAATAAATCACAATCTAGATTAGATTTCAATTTGCAAAAGTAGAACACTAATTGCTAGTTTAGATTTCCTTTTATGTAATTTCAAAGTTGGAAATAAACCGTCTCCTCAGCTCCTTGCAAGAGACTGTTCAGTGAAGAATTATTAATTAGAAAACATTTCCCTTTCAGTAATTTTATTTCTTGTTTAAAATAAACAACTCCCCTCAGCTCCCAATGTGGTTCCTAACCCTTCCAGTTGCGAGCTTGCCTCGATCTTCTGGGAGTAAGTTTCATACACACTGGGTTGGTCAGTGGTGATATATTAATAGGGAAATCTCAAAAGAGAATTATTTCTTGGATTTAATACCTGCCTAGGGGGAGTGTGTGAAGTTTCTCTTAATACCTCAAGCTTGTTCCCCTCAGTGTTGGACATCCGACACCTCTAGTGGGCTTGTTGGTGGAACCATTGGGTTTCGGCAAGTTCTCAACAAATCTTTGAGATAAAGGGATAATCTATTGAGAGACCTATTTACCACCTATTTAACTAGGGGTACAAGTCCATATAACATGAAGATATGCACCATCAGGTGCTACCAAGTTAGAGACTTATTGTTTCTACAAGGCAGTTTTGGCCTTCAACACTTCTTTTTGTAATGGAATTTTCGCTCCTCTTTGTGGGATTATAATGTAATGGGTCTACATGGATCATAGTTAGGTCAGTTTCCTTAGGAAATCATCATTAAAGGAGTGCCTTTCACTGAGTGTTTTTTTTCCTCAGGTTATTAATTTGGCCCAACCAGCCTTATTAATTTCCCTGGAGTTTTTCACTCCCACAAATAATTCCTCCAAAGTGGTGAAAGGTGTTTTAATGGTCTAGCCCTATGGTATCTAGTATATAGGAATGTTGTAAATTACCATGTAAGACATCTCTTAAATTTTTTCGGAATCCCGTGGAGTCTAGATAGTTTTTTTTTTTTAATTTAGTAAAATTGCCAAAATTGGGTAATTTTAATTAAATTTTGATGAAAAATGTAAAAACTATGTCCTTGGGATTTTGATAGGTGTATTTGTGCTCAAAAGAAATGGAATGAGACCCCCTACACCCTTGGACCAAGTTTCATCTCAATTGGACAAGTTTTTCTAGGTGTTTGTCCATGATGAGTCTTAATCAGTCCAAAACAACAATTTAATTGCTAGTCTTGACATAGTCAAAATGTCAAATTTTGTAATTTTGAGTTAATTGGTTGAAGAGAAGGTGGAAGACGATGCCTAAACCTTATAATATCATATCCTAAACCTTTTCTCACTCTCATAACCCTTTCTTACCTAGCCACCATCACTTCAAGTTGTTCCCCCTAGGGAATTTGCGCCCCACTCCTTGAGGAAACTATGGAAAGTCAAAAAATAATGAAAAGTGGGCCCTCTCTCCCCTAGTTCACCTCCCTAGAGCCTCCACCTCACTTCCTGTACCAAGTAATTTCTTTCCACCTCATCCCTTCACTCCATACCAAACCCTAACCCTAAATTTGTGCCTCCTCCTAGAGATGATCACGCTTGCTCATGTTTTGACACATGTAAAAGATATAAGAGGGGTAAATTTTCCTTCCCAAGTATAAATAAAGGACCCCTCACCCTCATTTCTCATCTATTCTTAGTGTATTGTTACTATACCCAAATATCTTCCACTCTTCTCTCTCTCCCATATTTCTCTCTCTTTTCTCAAGCTTGTAGCAAGTATTTTCTCAAGCTTGCTTATAATAGAAGAATCTTTGGAGGAAACCATGGGCATTGGGAGTCTTCTTGATTTTTGGCTTTGGATATTATTGGAAGTGACTTGTTTTATTTCTTTCTTGAGTTTTTAACTTCTAGATTTAGAGTAGGAGATCCAAGCAAAGTACTTTGCTTGGATAGATCTATAGTAGTATTGCTCTAGATCTTAGTGTAGTAGATTCCTTTCTTCTTCAAAATATTTTATTTATGTTTTGGTATCTACTTACCTCCTTCTTTGTCTTGTAGCTTAGTCTCATATGCTTGCAGGTTGCTAAGGGTTGAGAAAGAGAAACTTCAAATTTGGAGGTTGTCTATTTCACCTATTCTTATTCCTCTTATAATTTTGGTTATGTTATTATGTTCTGATTTTTGAGTAGTTGGGTAGATTGGTATTCTAAAGTAGATTAAAATTGATTACAAATACTATTATCTTACTTTTAAAATTTTTCTTTCATATTAATAGAAGTTTTTTGTAGGGTTTTTAGTAATTTTTTGTAGTTTTACTTGCTGGTTTTTACAGGTTGTTGAAAGAAAATGTGGAGGAACAACCCATTTGGGGCCCTAAAATGTCAACAAAAACTTCCTAAGTTGGGGTGCACACTTACCCAAAACTTCTCTCTTCTCTTCTCATTGTAAGCAAGCCCCCAAAGAGTAACCAAGGGCTTTCACTTCTCTTCAAATTAATTTTCTGCAATTTTTTATTTGCTTTGCCTACACCTAGGAGAGTGCTTGGATTTTCCAATCATCATAAATCGTAAGGATTTACTTTATGTAATTTTATTTTCTGCATTAGTTTAGTTTTATTTCAACCCACCTTGGCACAACAAAGGAAGGTTTGCCTCCACCTTTTTCCATTGTTTGAGGTTTGTTTTAGCTTAGTTTTATTTACAAGAATTTCACTTTATCTTGTTTGCCTACACCTTGGAGTGTGCTTGGGTTTTCCAACCCCAAAAATCATAAGGCTAAACTAGTTATGGGTGATTTCATTTTTTATGCTCAATGATGGTTTATTTTAAGTAATGGAGTAATCATGTGCTAGTTTAGGCCCATGGAGGCATTATGATTTATTTTACTTATGTTGCTCATAGTCGCTATCTACTTTCATTCAAAGCACACTTTCATTTTGCAAGATTAAGTACTATGGATCAATGAGTTAAATATTTATGTGCTTTTTTTTTATCTCTTGCAACTTTGCATAACATTGTGGTTTAAGGAAAGCATCTATTTCCTCATTGTAAATCAATTTATGTACTTTTCTTTCACTATTTTACATTCAAGCACTTGACATTTTGCAAGCACATCTTGCACAACACACGTTTCAGTCACTTAAATTCAACTAACTCAATATACCTTAGTCTCCTAGGCTCTAAAAACAACTAGTCTTAATAGGTCACCTTCTAGTGACCCAACTTTTTCATCTAAAACGAGAATTTAAGGAAGCAATGGGAGGTGCTAGATCGGGGACGATCTCATGGCACTTGGATTCCTTCCCAGGAGTACTTCTATTCTTGTGTTGACCTTTGGAGCTAGGGTGGGGCCTTGTTTTCCTCACTTATTGAGAACCCAACAAATTTTTGGTACAAGTGGGGAGAGTTTTTGGGTTGTCACTTAGTTTAGGATTCATACTCTAACTTAACAACTTAATAATCCTAATTAATTCATTATAACCTTGGGAAATTATCAGTTATCTATGTTTTGTGGTTATTGCTCAACAATATTGCAAGCACTTTACACTTCTTTTACTTTCATGCAAGTTTATTTCAGCATTTGGTGGATGTTAACTAAGTGAAACTAATAGTTGCGCACTTGCCCTTGGAGGCTTCTTTTGAGAACTTTCATTTCAGTTTTAAAGTGGTGATTTGGTTTATTGGCTCAACCCCCTTGAAGTTGCGCATCCTTTGGAGGAAACTTCATTGTTTGGGTTTGTTGTTGTTTACTTGTGTATGTCATTGAAACAACCCCTTAGAGTTGTGCATCTTGTGGAGGCACTCTATTGTTTGGGTTTATTGGCTTGATGTGTTGGTGTAATCTTTTCCTTTGAGCAATATTTATTTCCATGCACAATCAAGTACTTCAAGTTAGTTTCAAGTGAATGTTTGTTTCCCTTCTTGTCCGTAATTGTATAATTGTATCTTTAGATATTATTATCTTTGTGGATAATTTTTTATCTCATTTATTTGTATCTATTTCTAATTGTAAATCTTGTAAATTCATCTAGTTGTAATCTTTTGTAGATTTTAAACTCCCTTTAACTTTAGTTGACCCCTTGCCCAACCTTGGGCACTAGTCTTACTTGTCTTAGGAAAAGGGTTTTCCTTTGCATTGAACTATTTTAGTTTTCATTTTTTGCCTCTCATATAGGCTAGATCCCCCAAACCTTAATCAAATAAAATCAACTCTTAACTTCATCTAGTAACTAGGGTCTACCCCCCTTGGCTTTTCTAGGAGTAATCCTAGACATAAGAGGTTCAAGTCGAGGTGACATTGGGATTTGAACCTATTTTAGCCAAAGCCTCTTCTCATAGAACCCTTAGTCATTTAGGATTCGAGTCCATTTATGATATCCACTTGCTTTTTGTTAATAAAATTTTTAATTCAGAAATGGAAATTTATGATCCTTGTGATTTTTCAGCAATAAATAATTATCCTCATGCAATTCCAGAAAAGACAATAGAAAAATTACCTAGCTTTCAAGGCAATAATGTTATTTATGCTAAAATGCATGTTAAATCCTTTATGAGATGTATTAATAAGTTGTGTGTTGCACATGACCATGAATATGTAAAAATGAAGCTCTTTATTCTTTCCTTAGAAGATGATGTTTCAAACTGGTATGAAGACATGCCAAACAACACTTTCAAGACCTTGAAGGATCTCCTAGACACCTTTACTGAGAAATGGGGGGAGAAAATATTTCACCGTCACCTGTTGGTAGCCCTCAACACAATAAGGAAGAATGAGAATGAAACTATGGATGAGTTTAATAAGAAATTCAATGAGCTAGTTTCAAGCATGCATACAGATATCAAGCCTCCAGACAGTGCTATCTTGATATACTACATTGAGGAATTTGGTGGGGAGATGAGGTATCAACTAAGAGATAAATAACCCACCAACCTCAAAGTATCTCAAGAAACGGCTAACAAGCTTGATAAAAACATGCAAGCGTTAGGAAAGTCAAACTTTTCAGGATTCACAAGAGGTATTTATTCTAGACAGTCAGACTCTAAAGAAAAAGCAAATTCTCCTTATATTAAAGATTTGTCTTATGACCCTTTAAGGCCATAACAGAGATGGTTAAAACAATGGAGGAAACTCATGCTACTCAAATTAGTTCTTTGTGGAATAGATTGATAGCTATGGAGAGGTCCTAGTCACAAAATAACAAATTCCAACCGAGGCCTAATATTGAAATATGGAAAAAGAAAGGTCCTCCTCAAGAGCAAAGGCCACCTAATCAGTTGGAATCCAATAATGTGGTAAATGAAGAAATACTACCTTTTTGCAGATCATGTGAAGACTTTCATGAAGAGTCCACCTGCCCAATGTTTTTCCAAATAAATGAACAAGGCCTCCCTCCAACAAACAATTTTGTCGGACAATCAAGAAACTCTAACCACATAAACAAATTTGGTGAAACTCCCCCTTTGTCAATGGATTATTGGGTTCAAATGCAAGAAATAAGTGAGCAAGAAAATGAAGTGGTTGAAGAGTATGATAATGTTACAAAGATGTATGGACACAAGCCCATAAATGAGAAGATTTTAGAGATGGCTAGACATAAAGGAATAGTCTACCAAAGAAAAGGGAGAGATGGTGCAAACAAGTCTCAAGCGAACTTTCCCAAGGTAACTAATCCTCCTCCAATTACTGATCTAACTGTTGATTTAGGTAATTGGATTTCAAATGCAAAAGTATTGGTTCCAGTGTCAAATCTTTTGAAAATTCCTTCACAAAAGGAAAATCTCCTTAAAGAAATAAATGTTCCAAATGATAAAGTGGTTGTTAAAAATCAAGAAAAAGAAAAGGAACATCATGAAGATCCTTTGGTTTTGACTAGAAGAGATAGAACCAAAGAAGAGAATCATCCCTTCTTTGTGTCTCTAGAAATAAATGATCAATGGTGGCATAATTGTATGTATGATTCCAGAGCTTCATCCAACATTATTACTAAACGAATTATGCAAAGATTGGGCCTTAAAGTTACAAGGCCTTATCACAATGTGTGTTCCATGGATACCAGAGAAATTGAAACCCATGGGATTATCATAGATTTATCAGTCAAGCTAGCTTTTCGCCCAGATTTTTCTTTCAAAATGGATGTGCTTGTATCGATGTGCTAGATTCTTAGGGCATGCTTCTCTCAATAAAATGGGGATCTCACATGGGATTTTTCCTAAATATGGATTTGACTTTTGAAACTATCCCATACCCTCCTCCATCAACCAAGAATTTCAGGCTCTTTAGGAAACATAAATAAAGTATCATATAGAAGATCCTAAAGAGCCATTCAATGAGTTCTTATGCCAAATGTCAGCTTTGGGTAATTTCTGAATTTGTTCAAACTTCCTAGCACCAACTGAAGAAAAAATTAAGGATGAAAAGAAAAGTAATAAATCTTGGAAGATGAACTTTGATGGTGCACATTAAAGATCAGGAAAAGGGGCTGGAATTGTTCTAGTTTCACCAACAGGAAAGTCTTGCAATTTTTCATTTAGATTAGAGTTTGATGCAACAAATAATGTGGTTGAGTATGAAGAACTTATACTTGGTATGGAAATTTCAAAAGACATGGGGATAAAAATATTAAGCATCAAGGGTGATTTAGATTTGGTCATTCTCCAGGTAAAAAATAAGTTTGCATGCAAAAGTGAAAGATTGAAAAGATACAGAAATGCAATTTGGGATACAATAGAATTATTTGATGTTATAGATCTCATTTCAATCCCTAGAAATCAAAAAAAATTAGAGGACAATTTGGCATTTGCAACTTCAACCCTCCAACCTTCAGAAGATCTAATAAAAGGAAAAGAAAAGTTGGAAATAATCTTCAGACCTTCAGTTCTAGATAATGTTGATCACTGAAAAGAAAAAAGAAGTAATAAAACATGGCAGCTACATAGAAGTGAATATTGGGACAGAAGAAGTCCCAAGGCTCATAAAAATCAGAAAGGGTACTTTAGAAAAAGAAAGAAAAGAATTAATAAGTCTTGTCCATGAGTATAGGGATGTATTTGCATTTACATATGAAGAACTCAAATCTTATAAAGATGATGTGTTTCAACATACTATCCCACTCAAATAAGACACAAAGCCCTTTCAGCAAAAACTTAGGCAAATAAATCCTAAGTTAGCACCTTTGGTTAAAGCAGAACTCAAAAAGATGTTGGATGTTGGCATCATTGCTCCAACAAGGCATTCTTCATGGTGTTCTAACTCAGTGGTAGTTAGAAAGAAAAATGGGGGAACAAGGTTATGCATTGATTTTAGAAATCTGAATCTAGCATGCATTAAGGATAATTACCTCTTGCCCAACATGGAAACTCTATTGCAAAGAGTTACTGGTTCCAAAGTAATGTCCATATTGGATGGCTTCTCTGGATACAATCAAGTGTTGATGAGGAAAGAGGATCAAAATAATACAATCTTCACTACACCATGGGGCACCTTTGAGTACCTAAGAATGCCCTTTGGCTTATTAAATGTAGGTGATACTTTTTAGAGGGCCATGGATGTTGCCTTCCAAAAATTAATGGGAAAAATCATTGAGATATACCAGGATGACTTGACTATTTTCTCAAAGGAAAGATCAAATCATGTGGGTCATCTGAGGCAGGTGTTTGAAAGATGTCGAAAGTATGGCATCTCCTTGGATATGACTAAGTCAATTTTGGGAGTTGATGAAGGGAAGTTGTTGGGCCATATCATAGCAAAAGATGGGGTGAAAATGGACCCAGAAAAGGTGCAATTCATACAAGGAGTCCCTTTTCCCAAAACCAAGAAAGCCCTCAAATATTTCCTTGGTCAAATCAACTTTGTAAGAAGGTTCATCCCAAACTTGGTCGAGACCATGCAACCTATCCTCAAACTCTTAAAGAAATATGTCAAGTTTGAGTGGACAGAAGAAGGAAGAAGAGATTTTAAAAACATTAAGGACGCAATTGGTAAATCTCTTGTGTTAATTAGTCCAAATTATTCTAAAGACTTTCAAATATTTTCCTTTGCTTCTGAAGATACTATAGCTGGGGTGTTGCTCCAAAATAATGACGAGGGTCAAGAGAAACCCATTGCTTTCATGAGAAAAGCATTGAAAAACATAGAGCTTAATTAGACAACCATGGAAAAGCAAGCATATGCTTTGGTCAAATCCCTTAATCATTTTCGAGTTTACATAGTATATTCAAGAGTTGTGGGGTATGTACCTCACCCAGTGGTAAAAGATATCCTTGGACAAAAAGATTGCTTGGGGCTCAAGGGAAAGTGGGTTTCAAAAATACAAGAGTATGATTTGGAGATAAAACCCACTAAATTAATGAAAGGTCAAGGATTATCTCAAAAGATAATTGAAGGAATGAACAAGCTTTGGACCTAGTCTATCAAAACATCCAATCTAGGCCAACTTTATCTCTAGAACTTAAAAAGTTAGAACAACACGAATGGTATGATGATATCATTTTTTTCCTTTATAATCTCACATGCCCAAGTCATTTAATTGGTAACAAAAGAAGAGCATTAAGATTAAAAGAAGCTAAGTATTGTATCATACAGGATGGATTGGGGTGGAGGAACCTCGATGGGGTGATACTTAGATGTTTTGATGAGCATGAGTCCAAAAGACTCTTGGTTGATTTTCATTCAGGATGTTGTGGTGGGCATTTTGCAACCAAAACTACTTCCCACAATATCCTCAGAGCAGGTTACTATTGGCCTACTATATTTTCATATGTGCACATAATGGTTAGGGGTTGTCTACAGTGTCAGTTATTTACTGGGAAGTAGAAGCTAGCAGCCTTACCATTGCAACCAGTAGTAGTGGAAGCCCCTTTTCAGCAGTGGGGGCTTGATTTCATTGGTCAGTTCAAGGATAATTCAAGTAATGGCTATACTTGGATAATTGCATCAACTAATTACTTAACAAAGTGGGTAGAAGCTATACCCACCAAGTCAGCAACTGAAAAAGTGGTCATGGATTTTCTTGAAGACAATATTATCACTAGGTTCAGTGTGCCAACAAAGATAACTATTGATAATGCCAAGGCCTTTAGTTCAATAAAATTATCCTCATTCTATTTCAAGTATGGCATTATATTATCCCACTCTTCAAATTACCATCCCCAAGGAAATGGTCTTGTTGACTCTAACAATAAAAACTTAGTGACAATTCTTAAGAAAATTGTTGGGGATAACAAGAGGTCATGGGATAATAAGATCAAGTTTGCAATTTGGGATGACAGGATCACAAAGAAGAGTTCAACGGGAAAGATTCCCTTTGAGTTGGTTTATAGTCTTGATGTCACTCTGCTAGTTCATATGAATCTTCCAGTGTATCAGTTTTTTCAGAAGTATGGTTTGGACAAAGACTTTCATCAAAATAGAATTGATCAAATAATTGAGCTTGATGAAAACAAAAGGAAAGCCTTAGATCAAAGTATAAAAAATCAAGAAAAGATAAAGAAAATCTTTGATAAGTCCTCAAGACAAAGATATTTCCAGGTAGGTGATATGGTCCTCCTATGGGACAAATGGAAAGAGAATCCAGGAAGTCATGGAAAATTTGATAGTCTATGGGAAGGTTCATACATTATCTAGGATGTAGTTGGAAAGAACTCTTTTTTCCTAAGCAGGTTGGATGGAAAGAGTTTGCCACTTCTAGTAAATTGTCAACTTCTTAATCTCTTCTTCAACGAAGTCATCTGATGTCCATGGGGCATCTTTTGTATCATATTCTCTAAACCCTTATCCTTTGTACTTTAAATTTTCATTATTTGTACATAGTTTATTTTTAAATTTTGTATATATAAATGTATATTATTTTTGCAGCTTATGTTTAGTATTGGATTTTATATGGACATGTTACTGATGGGGTGTTGATGACGCAGGTCATGTGATTCTAGATTCTGATATGCTCTCCTTCAAATAAAAAGATAAAGCACACATCCCCATATGGAGCCAATATTATCCACCAAGTTGCACTAAGATGGACTTCCAGCGAGCCTCCAAAGATTGAACATTTCCATGTTCAAAATTCAGAGTTCAGAAGTTCAGCCAGTCAATAAGACCAACTTTTTGACATTTCCCATACCCTCTAGAGAATTGTAGTAAAATATGTTGCATGATAAACCTGTAAAAGGTCTTAGCCACCTTAGACTTAGGCATGAGTTTTTACTCTCGAGTGGTTTTTTTTACTTGTTAATATTATTTTGATGTCTAAAGACAATTTATAATTTCCGAGTTTTTTCACTCAATTTCTCCAAAGCTAGAGTATATACTCATGGTTAGGCCTTAGCATGGATCTAAGCCTAGTGTATAATGTATATTAGAATTCTAAACATCCTCCTAAATTTTTATGGAAATGTGCTAAGTCCCCGTTAGGATTTTTTAATTTTTTCAGTTAATTAAAAAAAATTCATAAAGCAGGAATTTTTAATTAAAAAATAAAGTTGTATTAAAAAAGTGGCACTAGGAGTATTCCTATTCCTTGGGGGTGCTCATTTTTGTACCTATAGCATCCATATTACCCAAGTACCCACTTTGGTGAATGAAATTAGTGATTTTTATCACTAAAAAGTCAATTTTACTCAAAAAACCCAAAAAAGACATAAAAAATCAAGAAAAATCAGCAAGTGACTATTTTCTTGGAAACATGTTCGGACATGTTTTGAGTGAATAAAGCCTCAAAAGGCAAGGTGTAAACCATAGGATACATCCCATTGGTCATAGACTAAGTGAGATGGCAAGTGGGTTGATTTAATCATGTGCTCAAGAAGAGGGTGCACACCTCTTGAGAGGTGGTGCATTCTTAAGAGGGGCAGCCTACCTCTTGAGAGGTGGCACCCCCTATCCTCATCAAGTCTTCCAAATGGAAGATTGTGAGAGTGTGGGGAGAGGTGGGAGCCTACTCCCACACACTTGGCTCCACCTTCCATCCACTTGGTGCGCCCTCCCTCTCCACTTGGTGCGCCCTCCTCCCTTTGGCATCTTTCCCTCTTCTCTATAAATTGGAGCTCTCTCCCCATTCTAAACTAGTTGGAGCTAGTGAAGGGTTACGCTTGTAAAGTATTCTACTATCATTTCTATTTGGAATAAAAGGATTTGGAGGATATTTTGGTGATCAATCATCCTATGTGGATCTTCTTATCAAATGGTGTGCTAATTTGTGAGGTAACTTGTGTTGTTCTTTTTGCTTGAATATTGGATTGTGGCCTTCAAATGGAGTTGTCTCCAAGAAAGGTAAAACTAGAATATCTAGATTGATTTGTGGTTTTATTGTTTATTGTATGTGAATGTTTATGTTGCATATTCATTTCGGTTAATGTGTATGTTTTCCTAAAAAAAATTATGCAAGAACACTATTATACTAATATTTTATTGGAAAGAAGTATCTAAGTTTGCAGGATCTCACTACTTGAAGAGGAGAATAGGGTTTTCTGCACTCTTTTCTTCTTTAAGCTCTCAATAAAGACAAAGACCTTATTTGATCCATCAAAGGGACTCCATCTTGCCCAAAGTTCCAAGGCTTTGAAGATCCTTCTCTCTCCTTCTCAAATTTCATTATTAATTCTTGGCTACTTCTAATTCTTATATGCAAATCATTTGAATCTGATCTAAATTTTAAATATATCTTATTTCAGTTTTGCATATACAAGAAAGTTAGATTCATTTTGCATCTAAAGGTTTCAATTTGAAACATAGGATCTAGACTCGAAAAGGCTAGCTTTATCCATTTTTCCTTCTAAATTCTTAAAGGATAAAGGTAGCTTCTTTTCCAAAGTACTTCATTTAAATATTGCTAAATTTAGTGCTTGTATTTTGTTGCCTTAAAACAACAAAAAAAGATCCCAAGGAAGCAAGCTTTCTAGCTTTATTCTTTGGTTCTTTTTTGCAAAATTTCAATAAATTTACTTAGGAGAAATTTGGGGTTTTACTACTAACATCTCAAGACACCTTTAAAGTGTTTTGGGGCATATTTCATCTTGTTTGATTTATGTTTTGTGCAGGTCAATTCGAAAACAAGAAGATATGTTGTCAAAGATTTGAAGATTTAAAGCTTCCAAGACCCCTGAAGTGGCCCTATATCTTTGAAAATTGTTGTAAAAGTGTATTTTTTATTTTCCGATCCATTTATAAGGGTCCACGTCTTTCTTTTAAGGAGATCCTAAGTCTATTCAAGACCATTTGTAACCGATATAATAAAATCAGTGACCCAAAGGAGGCCTCACTTTGCTTTTCCCTCAGGGGGGTGTGTTGTGTTTTGGGACTTTGTGTCTTTAGCTTGTTTTAATTGTTCCTTTTTTATATAAGTTATCAAACAAACTCACATCAAATTTAAAGTTAAAATAAATCACAATCTAGATTATATTTCAATTTGCAAAAGTAGAACATTAATTGCTAGTTTAGATTCCCTTTTATGCAATTTCAAAGTTGGAAATAAACCATCTCCTCTGCTCCTCGCAAGAGGTTGGTCAGTGAAGACTTGGTAATTAGAAAAAATTTCCCTTTCAGTAATTTGTTTTCCTGTTTAAAATAAACAACTCCCCTCAATCTCAGTGTGGTTCCTCACCCTTCCAGTTGCAAACTTGCCTCGATCTTCTGGGAGTAAGTTTCATACACGCTAGGCTGGTCAGTTGTGATAGATTAATAGAGAAATCTCAAAAGAGAATTATTTCTTTGCTTTAAGACCTTCCTAGGGGGAGTGAGTGAAGTTTCACTGAATACCTTGGGCTTGTTCCCCTTAGTGTTGGGCATACGACACCTCTAGTGGGCTTGTTGGTGGAACCATTGGGTTTCGGAAAGTTCTCAATAAATCTTTGAGCTAAAGGGATAACCTCTTGAGAGGCCAAATCTAGTTTAGTCAAACACTTTATTTTCATGCAATAAAATTTATCCCATTAACCTACCATAAATAAATCCTAATAAAACACATGCTCTACATTGCCCATGATATTTTTAAGGCACTGGTCTCAATTCTACATTTACAAATCCTTTTTCTTCAGGCAATTATTTTCAGTCATTAACTTTGAAGCAACTTTAATTTACTTGCATTTAACATTGTCTCAAGTATCCTTTTATGCATGTATCTTTATGTATATTTTGGTGATTGATTGATCTGTGTATGATTTAGAATAGATTTGTTTTATTTTGGTTAATGCAATAAACTCCTATAATATTAGTTTGCTTAGATTTCAGTTTAAGCCTTAGATTGTTTTATTAGGGACTACCCCCCTTGGCTTCGATAGGAGTTGGCCTAGACAAAGGAGTTGAGGATTAAGTGACAACACCTTAACTCTCACTTTCCCACAAGGACACACTGAGTGGATTGAATATTTCTTCCATGTCTCCCAGGTGTGTATAAGACGACAACAAGACCAATTAACCCACCAACAAAGAGGTCAGAAGAAGGGTATATTATTACTGCGACAGAGTACTTAACAAGATGGGAAGAAGCTGCACTAGCAAAAGATTGCAGTGCAGAGACAACAACACACTTCTTGTTTGAGAAAGTGATCACTAGATTTGTATGCCCGGGGATTTTGATGAGTGACCAAGGCACTCACTTCATTACCAAAACTATTAAGGATATGACTAAGGATTTTGAATTCTATCATCAAAAGAGTACACCATATCATCCTCAAGCAAATGGAACAATGGAAGCCTTTAATAAGATCCTATAGAATGCACTGACAAAGATCTGCCATGTCAATAGGGATGATTGGGACTTGAAGATACCAGCAGTACTATGGGCATACAGGACTACATATAAAAATTTGACAAGGAAGACACTATTCAAATTGGTGTATGGACAAGAAGCAGTGGTGCCATTAGAAGTTTTGGTACCTAGTCTACATGTAGCATCAATTACTAACATGATAGATAGAGGCGTAGTACACGAAAGGCTAAGTCAACTGATGCTCATGGAAGAAGATACGATTCTAGCAGGATTTCACCAAGAGGTACAGAAATTAAGGGAAAAAGCTTGGCATGATAGACATATTAAAAGGAAGAGTTTCAATAAGGGAGACCTAGTCTTGGTGTACGACAGTAAATCTCTTTAGAACCCCAAAAAAATCATAATGCATTGGTTGGGACCACATGAAGTAAAGATTGTCACAGATGGGGGAGTTGTATAGTTGAAGGATTTGGGAGGAACAKAACTCAAAGGAATGATCAATGGGAGTCGACTGAAACTGTATAGGTACAGTCGACCTCCCAGCACTTAGAAAGTTATGAAAAAAAGAGAGACAACACCAAACAAYAGAGGACTATGCGCAACAACAGGGGGGTTACTGCGCCAGACACTAGAAGACAACGCATAATTAAAATAGAGTTATCACAACAATGTCCACGTGCATCGACTAAACAACATACCGTGCACTTGGAAAACTTAGTGTGTCGGAAAAAGGACCAACGGTTAGAAAAAATCARAAATTGAAAAAATGACGGTTACGAAAAAAAGGTGCCAACTGGAGGCATCTATCAAATTGAATGTCAAGTACTTTTGAAGCGACTTTGCATTAATAGCGCCAACTAGCGGCATCAATGAAATTGAATGTCACGTACATGGGAAGCACTAATTCATTTAAACCACAACTCGGGTAGCTTCTCCGAGAAGATTCAAGACACTTTCTATATAAGGAAAGCACGCGGGTAATAGAACAGTTATTATGAAATTGTGAAATCACAAAGTGAGAGAGTATACAAAGCAGAGAGAGATTTAGCTAGAAATATAGAGCGAACTAGCTCGGCAGAAATCAACCTTAACCACCATGCACCACCCAATCTAGGTGCATCGAGCCAGGCCTACAGAAAACCTCGAAGCCATCATAGATCACCACAATAGCCACAAGGAATAGAACAAGAACCCACATAGACTACCGAAATCGTCAACTTGGACAAAATTCCCTCACCCAATGTGGAACCAACGAGCCCCACACTCGTGGTGGAGGAAACCCAACCAACAATAATGGTTGGCATGTACACTGATATGTCAAAAATGGGACATATCTAGTAGGCCAAGGACACAAGCAATCCTTCATGCCCTAAACACGCTAAAGAGGCCCAGAGAGTAAATGGGACAGCCCCAAACTAGACAGAAGCGGTCGTGCTAGGATGGTCACACACAGTAGAGTCGGAGCAGCAGCAGGAGGGACTAGTAGAATATGTTACCAACCGGCCAGAGGCATATGCCGATGACAGAACAATGGAGGTTGGAACCTCGAGCCAGCCACCTTAGGGAAAGGGAAAACATCACGTAGCAAGATCACTGCACAGACAAGATGCAACAGCCATAGTCCTATCGTACATTCTGGAAGGGGTGTAAGCCAAGCCTAACCTTCTAGGATGCATGGAAAAACTATGCTACTTGGACCACGATGTGGCCAACATGGAAAAGTTCCCAGAATTTGCAAGACAGATCTACTTTGACAGTGTGGGTATAGGACCCTTCGGTAATCCATTTTTACAACCAAAACAGTGGGCAACTAGATTGGCCAACACTGGAATTCTAAACCTGTTGGATATCCCACATTTTGGAAGGGGCTGCGACATAAACAACTACGTTAATAAATTTATGGCAGTCACCCACAGAGGGTATCTATGGGTGGAAGAGCCTGTCTCTATAGACATGGATCTCATTTCTTATATTACAGGTCTGTCGTCTCGAGGGGAGAATCCCACGCAGTGCCTCGACGAAAAGACAAAGGAGAAGGTGTTGGCAAAGGAGATGAAAAATGCATATGGCACAGAGAGAGGGTGACGTGGAATCATCATCAAGCGCATCAACGATGCAGCAATGAGGTCGGCCACCAAACTCATGGCTTGAAAGTGTCTCAGAAAGTGCCACAAGGAGGAAGTTCATGTCGGGGTTGTCGCAGCTGCAGCACAGTGCACAGAGGGTACTATGCTCAGATGGGCTCCATAATTATTAAACATGTTCCTTGAGGACTGCAGAGACCCACAAAACCTGGGGACATAGTTTCATTGATATTGGCTACTCATCTTGATCGTCTTGATCGAATGGAGGGAGACCCAGTACACATACTTTTTCGAGCGGACTAGTCATTGTTGCGCAGTGCGGTACACATCGTTGGGGATCACTATGGACCCAAAAGTCAGAAGTACAAATGCAAGCATGTTCTCTGGGTATTACAACGACCTCCAATAAGGCATTTCCAACACTTGGCGAATTACTCCAAAAGTGGTCGCGCAATACCGGGACATCGCTACCTTCAAAGTGACCAGGTACACCGTATGGATCCATGCGCGAATGGATCCAGAGATGGAATGGATACAATTGTAATATTGCATCAAGGAATAAGATGTAGAGATGGTAATCATGGATTGGTAAGATGACTGGAGAGTTCCAGTTCTCACTCAAGAGATGCCCACAGGTAAGGAGGTTGATGTAGAGAAAGTTCAAACACTTGTCGGGGATAAAGCTGCACCTAAGAAGCCAAATCCAAGTCAGAAGTCGGCACAACAAAAGAAGGGGGTGTGTCAAAGAAAGGTACTCAGGCTGGGAAAAAGGACACCACCCAAGCACCGAAAGAACTGGAAAAAGGGGTTGTGATAGCACAAGGAACCTCATCGATTGTTACCCCACAGTAAAAAGGCCAGACCAAGAGGCCGATCATACACACTGGGGGTGCGTGCAAAAAGGCCAAGGCACACAAGAAGCTTCCAGAATATACAATTATTGAGGACGATGTGGACCTTGTGGCTGAAAGAGTCTAGGACCGGGCAACTGAGGAGTTTAAATATGCCCAGCACCAAAGGGACCGAATTCAGGATGAGTTGAACGGCATAAGGTAGGTCCTATATCATATTAGAGAAGCGTAGAGGGCAGACAGAGGAACAAATTCATTCCCCACAACATTAGAAGCAGGAGCCAAGGTTGTGTCGAGCGAACATGAGATGATCCAGACGATAGCACATGCGAGCCCAACCTTCCAGATTACACCCAGCATGTTGCGCATAGATTAGATTGTATCCCAAACACCCTTGAAATATCTAGTGCATATACAGTTGGTAATGGATCGAATACCAACCAAGGAACTATAAAAACTACAAGTCAATGCCATGCAAGAGGTGCAGTCGTGCGCACGAACAAACGCAGCAAAGTTGCAACACAGAAAGGACAGGAAAGGGGAGTTGGAGTTGGTGCTCGAGCAAGTCAATCTTGAGACCAAAGATAAGAAAGATCGCATGGATAGGCTAGATCAGGGAGTGGTTGCAGCCTATGACAGAATTCCAAAAAGAGCGCAAATAGCAGATCCCACGACAACACAGAAAATTGATCAGATTGTGCAAACAATTGATCAATACAGGCAGGAAATCGAGAACCTCTGGGAACAACTCATTCCTACCAATCCCCCAGAGGTGAAGGAACTAAGGTAGCAATAATAAGCCAGACATATGTATGAAATGGAATGACAAGACAGCGCAACTGTCGACTTGTTTGATAGGGAAACATAGCTATGAAAAAATATAGAAGAAGGTCAATAGGTCCAACACTCGGACCAGGAAGAGGAAAAGATAAGCACAACCATCTAATACATCAAGCAAAGGTAGAAAACGATGAAGACCACTAAGCGCCTCAAAGGAATGCAATACAAGAAGAAGCTCCAAGTAGAGCTAGTACCTACGCAGACGCAGAAGAAGGATCGACAAGATCAAATGGAACCTCTCCAAGAGATAGCAGCAGAGGTCATTGTGCAGGAAGAGGAGGCAAAGAAGAACATGGCGTAAACATAGGAATAATGCACAGAAATGATCAGGGAGGAGATCACAACGCAAGTGTTAGATGCACTCAAAGAAAAAACCGCACAGGCTCAAATACAAGGAAGGGAACTCACAGAAAAGTTCCACACTCTAGCAGGAGCTATTGAAGAAGTGTGAAAATCATAGGTGGCTTGAGAGGAGCCACATATCAGTGTTGGGGGTCTTTTGGACGTAGACCCATTCTGGGGAAAAGACTATTTTTGGGGAGAGAAGCATGAAGGGAAGAAAGGATAGTTGGAAGGAAAAGCAGCATGTGTGAGGTAAGCATGTGAGTCGTGCATGCAAGGGATACCTAACTATGTTCGGGTTAGGGTTTTTGCAATATATTGTAGTGGCAGATGAGCCAAGAATAGATATAAGTAGTACTTAGGAGGTTTAAGAAGAGAGGACCTGAGTTGGATAGATACAAAAACAGATCAATAGTACCTAGGAGGTAGAGAGAGTCCAGAAGTTGTAAGGTTTGTAAGAACTGTAACATTTGGTAAGCTGGTGAGGTAAGAGAATAATTGAGCAACTCGATCCCAAGGGTTAGATCACAGGCTGAGGAGTCTAGTGTGATCTAGTCATCCTCACAAGGATCAGGAGGCCGATTGAGATTGTAAGATCCAAGACTATAAACGCGCATAGGACGACATATTGTTGAGACATAATAAAGATATTGAGAGACATATCTTTGTGGACGTAGCCCAGGAGGGGGTGAACCATGGTAAATCTTGTGTTATGTGATTGAATGTATGCATCTCCATTATTTTTAAGGATTAAATGCTAGATGAATGAATGAAGGAACTAGTTAGATATGATACTCCACATGCATGAATAAGAATGACTATTTTAATCAAGAGGTTAAACTAAATAAATAAATATCACATGGTACAACCACATATCTCCACTCATTCCTAGGATGCAAAGCATATGAGTATTGCAGCCACCCATAGAGCTATCTCGAGTGAGACTGTGCAGTACACCCTGTGTGTTGCATTGCCTTCTGGTTTACCAGGGGGGTNGGGGGGGGGGGGCGATAGTTTTAGAGGGATTTTGTTGGAAGCTTGCTAAATAAACTTGGTTCAACTTATGACAATAAGGTAAGATCAGAGTAGATAACTGATAAAGTAGAATAGAAACCAACACTTTGTCTAAATCAACATAATTTTTCACTCCATCAAACTTAGTATCAAGTCTAATAATGGACTTAAAAAAACACAATATCAAGATGAATTATTAAAATTATGGAGTATCCATTTAGCGATGTCCCCGTTGAATAGTTTTGTTAGAAGAGCGAGTTTTGTTAGAAGAGATATTGTTGTAGGTGAAATATAGTACAATTCGTGTAGTAGTAGAGTCAATTCAATTTTTTATTCCATATTCCAGTACTTATAAGATATGTCAATTTTTTTTGTTGCTGTGAAGAGTTGACTTATGCCAACTAAATATATATAGTTGAACATTATAAAGATGCGAGAAAAATCTTAAAAAGTAAAAAAAGGAACTATGTGCTAGAAGAAAAGAAACCTGGGTGTGTTTCAATCCCCCCAGGGATCATCATCAAGAGAACTCGAGAATGAAGAGTGACTAATTGAAAAATAGAAAATACAAATCATATAAATAGATTTCAAGACCTCGAAACCTACTTGGTGAGAGGTCAGTTGGGTATTATCTTTAATTAAATAATGATTTCCCAAGTCTAAGTAACGGTCAAGCAATGGTTATTGATGTGTCAAATCAACAAGCAATGGTCTCCAACTTTTTCTCAACTTACAACCATATTCCCTATTTAGATTATTTGGTTTCAACTCAATTTCTAGAGCCTCCATTACCTTACACTTCCCATAGTTATCCAATTTGGTCACAACTCTAGAATTATTTAAACACACATGGTGGCTACTTGTCCAAGAATGTTCAACAAGGGATAACTTTTGGACTCTATTCAACTTTAGGTCGGCACCATGCTCTTTAAAACAAGAATTAACCCATAAACATGGAAATGATTTACATATTTTCTAGACCAAATAATGTATTTTTTCTAAACACTAATCATCAGGTATGTTCATTTTAAAGGAACTTATGTACATATAATTATGACAAATTGAAATAAAAAATATATATATATATATATAGGAATTGTATGCATTGTTGTAGTTAGCTATGAACTATTAATTAGAACTTCTTGTAACTCTTATTATGTGGGAACATAGTCGTAAAGTAAGTGCTTGATTAAATGAAGAAAGTTTGTATTTTTTTCTTTGAAATGGCATAAGAGTGTAAGCATAGCATGAAATTGTTTCCTTCTAAGTTTAAAAGAAGGAATGAAAGTCAAAACGAGACTTTCATAACCATCTATAAACCTTGAATCTATATAACTTCTGGAATAAACTAAGCATGTACAAAATCAAGATTCTC